>JAJKFI010000028.1:13184359-13214135 GCA_029204185.1 Lerista edwardsae | reverse complement strand
GCTACTCAAGCCCCTTCGCCACGACAAGGCAGTGATCCATGAAAGGGTGTGCAGTGCTAATAGGTGGGAAAAGAACCAGTAGACAAGAACTTAAATAACTCACATTCAGATCCTAACCTGGAGTTAGGCTGGTACAATTAGGCCAGCAAAGTTCGGCTAGCACAAGGGACATGGTAAAGTATGTTTGGACCTCTCTCGGAGTCAGAGAGGCCAGCACACACACGTGCGCCATCCTCCCTGATTCCAAGAATGGTCCAAATGTGCTTTATGATGGCCCTTGTGCCAACCAAACTGCTTGCCTAATCATGCCGGCCTAACTCCGGGTTAGGATTGAGCTCCCAGAATAGTAACCAGGACCATTTTGTAGAAGTTTGCAGGTACAATCCTGACCACACAGGAATGGGAAATACCCCAGCCTGAAACTTTGGAGAGGCACTCCAGGCATACATTGTAGATAAAACCAATCTAGATGAAGCAATGGTTAGGCTCTGTATTTGCCTGGTCTACCAAGGAGGTCCATGTGTATAGCTGAGAATGAGGGCACAGCACAGTTAGCCCAGCACAGTTAGGCCAGCAAAGTTTGGCCCCGTCAAGGGCCACTGTAAAGTGAGTTTGGACCACTCTCGGAATCAGGGAGAATGGCCCATGGTTGGCCTCTCTGACTCCAAGAGTGGTTCATACATACTTGACGGTGTCCCTTGTGCCAGCCAAAGTTTGTTTTCCAAACAGTGTCAGCCTAACTCCAGGTTAGGATTGTGGCCTGAGTCTATGTCAGGGGTGGCCAAACCATGACTTGCGAGCCACATATGGCTCTTTGAATCTAATGTGTGGTGCTTAAAAATAACGTTGGCAGAGCTCCTTTTTGCATCTGCAATTAACATAAAAGGTATATCAGGAATTTTTAAGCTGTATCATTATTTACCGGGTATAAACTAAGAATCCACTGGATTAAAATAGTAATGGTGAGTACATTTGTTTAAGAATTTAAATGCTTCTGAAATATTGCGGCTCTCAAACATCTGAAGTTTATTGTATGTGGCTCTTAAATTGAACAAGTTTGGCCACCTCAGTCTATGTTATTACTTGAAGGCTGGTTGCAGCTATTTACCTATAATGAGTTCCTATAATGAAGTGTGAGAGGAATAAATCTGACATCTGCTCCGCATTTCTTTGGCAAAAACAGGAATCAAGACATTGGAATTTGTCCATAATCAGGACTATTATAAACATGGTTGGTTCTGAACTCATCAGTTTATAACAGCAACATTTATCCAAGCACTTTTTCTCTGTCACCTTCATTGACCACCTGGATAACACAACACACAGGAAGGAATTGTTTATGGGAATGTGACAAGTATGTCAATGTATATAAGATTGCTAGCAAATGCAATATAATACAATTATCCATCTTTCCTTTATTGTTATTTACAAGTTTTATTACTCTAATTTCGATCCCTGGACTGAAAGAACATAAATTAACTCTAATATTCATGTAATATTGTCTCAGAGTTTTGAGATGAAGGTGAAAAGCAATCCCATAAAAGGAGCCTTCAGAAGTGCATGTTAATTAAGAAACTTCTGTACATATTTGTTTATCCAGCTAAGCCTACAGAAACCTGTCTCATACCCTTGATCAAAGAGCTAGTTGAAATGAGAACTACCCATCACTGTACATTAAAAGAGATCAGCCATCATTTCCTGTGGAAATTTCCTATCCATGATATATTTTTGGACTGATTAACCACCCATATACCTATGTGAAGAAGTAATGTGTACAAAGGGCAGAATGTTGCCAAAGTGTATGCATACAAATATTCACAACCCAATTCAGGCTGTGATTCAAAGCATACATACCCATGGTTAATTCCAGCTGAAATCAGTGGAACAGAATGGCCTAATAAAGATAGTGAGGGCTGAGCTTAAAGGATGGACAAAGAGCTCCACCAACTCTGATCAAGAGTAATTCTTGATAAACCCACACCATATGCAGTTGGGCAAAGGACGAAACAGTACTAGACCTCCTAGTTTTTTCAGGTCAGCAAATGAGGCTGATCCACAAACTTTTTTATGAGCATCAAATCATCCTGACCTCCTGGTGCAAAATGGCAACTTTGACCAGAATTTGCTTTGGCCAGAATTGTGTGGCAGTACAGAGGCTGACCTACATCAAACACCAGTAAGACCACTAACGGAAAAAAAAATATTATATGACACTCTTAATGCTATTCCAATCAAAGGAGTCTTCCTTGGGCTTGGGATCCAAACTTAAAGAAAAAAATGTGATACGATAGCCCAATCCTAATGAGGATCTGTTTCAGCAGAAAGTGTGTTCCACCATCACGTGCTATTGCAAAAGCACCATAAAGCACTTTGTGACAGTGGAAGGCCCAAACATGCCGACAGAAAGGCTGGAGCGTTCCCGCTGGCACTGGCCGTTTTCAAGAGGTCCACCATAGCAAGTAAGCCTAGGGTTACCAGATACAAACTGGGACAGAGTGCCTATACCTTTAACCACTGTTATAGAAGTGGGAGTTTTGGCAGGTGCAGCTTTTGAAACCCTTCAATGATGAGCTGCACTTGCCCAAGTTCCTTCTTCTATACAATCAATCAATCAATCAATCAATCTATCTATCAATCAATCAATCAATCAATCAATCAATCAATCAATCAATCAATCAATCAACAGGTACTTATATACCGCTTTTCAACACCAAGTTCACAAAGCAGTTTACAGGTAAATAGTAATAATAATCAAGTTAAATGGCTCCCTGTCCCAAAGGGCTCACAATCTAAGAAAAAGGCAGACCACCAGCAACAGCCACTAGAAAGACTGCGCAGGGGTGAAGAGGGACAATTACTCTCCCCTGCTAAATATAAGAGGAACACCACTGGAAAAAGTGCTTCTTGCCCAGTTAGCAGGGCTCAGTTAGCAGGGTTAAGGTATAGCCTAGGCATAATGGGTAAAGGCAAAAGGTAAAGGTAAAGGTATAGGCAACGGGTAAAGGTATAGGCATTCTGTCCCAGTTTGTAGCTGGTAACCCTAAGTAAGCCCAGTGTAAGTGTGGAGAGAGGGCAGGGAGTGGGTTGAATGGGGCAGGGGGAGGGTCAAACAGAGCTGTGATGGGACATGGTTTGGGCAGATTGGGCCCAGGAGGGGAGGGGATCAGCGGTATTAGTGCAGGCCTATCACACACACACACACCCTTCCTAGGTCTGATCTGCTTTGCATGGTTCAAAGCAGACTTCAGCCAGTGACATTGCTGGTGCGGTTCTGAGTTGACTCGTTGTGGCTGCTGGGGTTTACCCAAAGGGGACAAATGCCCCCTTACCCTAAGGAGGCCTCCAGCGGCCAAAAATCCCCAGCAAGACGCTGTGTAGCCCACACTGGCACCACTGTATTGCTGCACAGATACTTAGGTAGGATAGGCCTGTTTATCTCTAACGCTTCACATTCTGGAGGATTTGGGTTTAATGAAGATTATATTAATAACTTTTAGGTAAACATGTCAAAAACTCTTCCATACAGAAAAGAAACCCTAGTCTTTTCTCTCTCTCCTTTTTTCAACACGGTTTTACAAAGGACACCAGGACTGGTGAGATAGTGTATCGTGCACCGTAGTCTGATCCTATCATCACAACTGAGGGTATTTTTTGGTACAAGTAAAAGCTTGCTTATCAGCTTGCTCAGCAAAGCCACAAACATTGCTGTAATCTAGGCTGGAGATGATTAAGAAATGGACAAACTTATCATGGTCTGTCATGGAAGAATGCTGCAAGCACTGAAAAAAAAAATAGAAAGAAAAGCAAACAAAAGGAGTATATAGTGAAATGGTTCTGCCTCTGTCATGCTCTCTAATAGCGCAATCCGAACCTCGAGTTTGCTGGCACAGTTAGGCCAGCACAAGGGACACTGTAAAGTGTGTTTGGACCACTCTCAGAGTCAAAGAGACCAGCACATAGACGTGCACCATCCTCCCTTAATCCGAGAGTGGTCCAAATGCGCTTTACAGTGGCCCTTGTGCCCTCCAAACTTTGCTGGCCTAACTGTGCCGGCCTAACTCCAGGTTAGGATTGCATCCTAAATTGAAGCCCTTGAATTTATTTATTTATTTTTGCCTAGTGGTGCTCCACCCAGCAGCCACAATCTTTTAATTATGCTTTCCATGTGGTAATGCCAGACAGTTCTTGTGACTAGTGCGACTGCTGAGAAGAGTCTCCACTGGATTGCTCCGAACCGTAGAGAAAACAACTTCACAACATGGTCATCATGTGGAGCCCATATTGTATGACGCAGCCCCCAATGAGACACTAGTCCAGTGCTGTTTAGGATTGTGCCCTGAGGGTAATAAATTATGTGGATTTTTCATATGAAGTACTACGAGAATTATATTGACAAACTTGGAAGGCCTTCTTCTGAGATAATAGCCTGATAAGATAGAGATGTAGAACAAATCTAAGTTGACCCCATTGGTTTAGTCCAAGATCACTAATGAACTACAAAGCGGTTTGCAGGACTTCAGTTGAGGTAGACATAAAAGTGCAGCACCATCTAAAGGCATCCAAGTTCATTGGCTGCCTTTGAAAAGTTTGCCCCTGAATTCACAGCAGTAATAAAACTGTTGAAACTGTGTAGTCTGGCAGGAAACATAAGCATGGCAAATAAGCTGATTGCAACCCACTTTAGCAGAACATTTTTAATTATGACAATAATTAGGGAGATCAAATTCAAAACAGAAAACCTCTGCAAAGTCAACCCACTTTGTCCTTGAAATTTTAATTTGTCTCAGTTGAGTACATTTACCTGCTACAATGTTCATTAATAGAATTAATATTTTAGGAATTTTTTTAGGTCATATCTTGAGATTTCTGTCCCCTCCCCTGCTGAATCAGCACACAGATATTGCATTCTTGCTTGTCCATCAATAGAAATAAGTAAAGTTCTTAGACCAAAGCTAGATCAATGGCCTAATTCTATTTAGTGTCATTTGCTTGAAATGTATTTGTATGATGCCGGGATCTGATGTTGTGAATTGACCTGGTGCTAGAGTTGGACGCAAATGCAATGCCCAGCCACTCTGGCTTTGTCTTGGCTTTGAGAAAAGAACAAATAGCCATTAATATAGGGCTACCCAAACCATGAAGCCATGTGATGTGGATTCCATCAGGACAGCTTCCCTTCCCTTCACCACAAATGCAAGCCACATTGATCTGTTCTCCGCTTGCTAAATGTGTGTGGGCATTGACTCATTCTCCCCCCACTCTGCCATGCTCCATTCCTGCATGGGATTTAAAGGGGACACATCCCTTAGATCTTTAAGACAGCAATCCTAACCTGGAGTTAGGCCGACACAGTTAGGCCAGCAAAGTTTGGCCAGCACAAGGGATACTGTAATGTTTAGACCACTCTCGGAGTCAGAGCGGCCAGCACAGAGACACGTGCCATCCTCCTTGACTATGAGCGGTTCTAACATGCTTTACAGTGGCCTTGTGCCAGCCAAACTGTGCTGTCCTAACTGTGCCGGCCTAACTCCAGGTTAGCATTGTGCTCTTAATGTGGCGCTAGAAAGGAGCAATTTGCAACCCTCTCCCTTGCTCTGTAGTTGTGCTGTGTTTAAAATGTAAAGGGATGTGTTCCCTTTAAACCTTAAACTCCGTGTGAGGACAGAGTTCAGTAAGGAAGGAGCTTTTCAGGTATTGCCTCAGAGCTGCTGGAAGAATGAGGGGGGAAAGACTGCTGTGCTCTGGATCATATTCACCTGCTTAGTCGTGACCGACTGTAGAGGGCGGTGCTCATCTCCATTTCAAAGCCGAAGAGCCGGCGTTTGTTCGAGGACAAGCTTCCGTGGTCATGTGGCCGGCATGACTATACGCTGTAGTGCATGGAACATCATTACCTTCCCACCGAAGTGGCCTCTATTTATCTACTTGCATTTTTAGGTGCTTTCGAACTGCTAGGTTGGCAGGAGCTGGGACAAGCAACGGGAGCTCACTCCATTGCATAGTCTTGAACTCCCAACCTTCTGGTTAGAAAGCCCAGCAGCAGCGGTTTAACCCGCTGTGCCACCATGTCCCTACACTTAGTACTTACAAAGTCCTAATAAGGCAGGAACAGGAGATTTGGAGCCAGCACCCTCCTCTTTCATTTACTTACCAGGCATGCAATTTGCAGCTTGCTTGGCCCGTGATGTTTCTGTTTGAGAGAAGCAGAAGCAGTGCAGCCTGAGAACGCAGGCTACTCTGTTCCTGTTTCAAATAGAAGCTGTACTGACCAGGCAGGTTGCAGATCGTGCTCCTGATAAGTAAAGGGATAGGAGCAGTGCTCTCCCCCATATCCGTGGGGGAGCACTGCGCGTTGGAGTGACTGTGGTGGTGCAGGAGTTTACTTCCCCAGGCTCCAGAAGGTCTTGAGCCAGCCCTGCATTAATGGCCCCAGAGTGTTTGGGACAACGAGAGGTGGCTTATGAATGTAGGTGCTTCTGGTCTGTCTGGGAGGTCAGGTGGGGCCTCCCACCAAGGGTTCAGAATCTTTGATGAGCACAATCAGATGAAAAGGGCCCACGTGTACAGGGAAGTAGATTTTTGATTAGACATTTTAAGAATTTGGGAGTATTTCGTAATGGTAAGAGCTGTCCGGTACTGCCAGAGAGATTCAATGAAGAACTCCTTCATTGGAAGTTTTCAAGCTGGGGCTTGATAGCCACCTGCCAAGGATTCTGTAGTAATTGCCCACACTGAGCAGGGACTGAAGATCTCTAAGGTTCCTTCACACTCTATGGGCGCAATCCTAAACGGAGTTAGGCCGGCATAAGCTAAGCCAGCAAAGTTTGGCCAGCACAAGGGATACTGTAAAATCTGTTTGGACTACTCTCGGAGTCAGAGAGGCCAACACACAGACATGCACCATCCTCCCTTACTCCGAGAGTGGTCCAAACACCCTTTATGGTGTCCCTTGTGCTGGCCAAACTTTGCTAGTTTAGCTTATGCTGGCCTAACTCCAGTTAGGCCAGCATAAACTAAGCCAGCAAGGTTTGGCCAGCACAAGGGACACCGTAAAGTATGTTTGGACCACTCTCAGAGTCAGAGAGCCCAGCCCTCAGACATGAGCCATCCTCCCTGACTCCAAGAGTGGTCCAAACATGCTTTTTGGTGGCCTTTGTGCCGGCCAAGCATTGCTGGTTTAGCTTATGCCAGCTTAACTCCCGTTTAGGATTGCGCTCGGATAGAGACTTGCAAGGAAAGTTGCGTGTCTAAAGTTAATCGTAAGATAGTAAGGTATGTGAATTTTTTTTCTTTCTCTAGTCCACCTACACTGCCAAAATTGCCACTTTTGTTTCCCTTTGGGGATTGTACCACATCATTCCACATTACAGCTTTCTTGTAACATATAATGGGCTTCTGTGCTCAAATGTTCAGTTTAAATACACACACACACACACACACACACACACACGTGTTAAAGGGAGAGAGAGAAAAACAAGAGATATAGTGGGCAAATAGAACAGTATCACCACTAAGCCATTGCACGATTCCACAGAATGAAGCCTATGTAGAAGGCGGTGGCCAGGGGAGCCTTTGCTGTGACTGTACCTGAGCTGTGCGGACCTGGCCACAGTGACCCACTCCCTAGTGACATCTAGATCAGATTATTGCAATGTGCTCTACGTGGGGCAGCCTCTGAAGACGGTCCAGAAATTACAACTAGTACAGAACGCAGCGGCTCGTGTGGTTGCTGGGGCACGTCGGTTTGACTCTGTCGAGCCGCTGCTTCGGCGACTACACTGGCTGCCGGTTCTTTTCCAGGCCCAATTCAAAGTGCTGGTTTTGACCTTTAAAGCCCTTTATGGCTCGGGCCTGGGGTATCTGAGGGACCACCTCCTTCCATATAATCCTACCTGTACTCTGAGGTCATCTGGGAGGGGGCCCTTTTGACTGTGCCGCCACCAGGAGAGGTGAGAGGGGTGGTGGCCAGCAATAGAGCCTTCTCAGCAGTGGCACCCCAACTTTGGAAGACCCTCCCCTTAGAGTTAAGAACTACTCCATCTTTAGCGGTATTTCAGCGGGGGCTGAAGACCTTTTTGTTTCAGCAGGCTTTTAGTTGTTGACAGGCTGGCTGGCTTTTGCATCCTCTTTTTACACTCTTGTATACTTTATGATCCACGGGGTTGGCTGTTTCAAATTTTCATTGTTTTAATATAGTTTTAACTATTGTTTTTTTAACTATTACGTAATGATTTTATTGTATTTTAATTGTTGCAATGCCGCCTTGGGTGCCTTCGGGCAGAAAGGCGGGGTATAAATTTAATAAATAAATAAATAAATAAATAAAATAGAAAGGTGGAGTGTAGCAACAATAGAAGTGTCAATACTAAAGACAAGGGTTCTGCCAGTGCCGGTTGCTGTAATGCAGCCATAAAGTGTGTGGAGTAGAGCATTGCTGGAGCCCCAGCAGGAAGGTCTAAGCATGCCCACAAGCATCGTGGGATGTAGGACACCCACCTGAGCAGGTAAGTCAGTGGGGAAGCAGGAGGGATTGGGAAAGGGCAGAATGGGATGGGCAGGGGAAACTGGGGGAGGGGAGGAATAGGTGGGAAAGCTGTGGGAGGAGTGGCTGTGGAGACGGGGGAAGGATAGGACTGGGTCAAGGAAAGTACCAGCATAATCCATATAGATATTACACATAATTCCCCCAAAAGCCTAGTCAGCAGCAAATGCAACACCAAGGCAACAAATCAGGACTACTCTAGCCCGAAGACCTAATGCAACAACATGGTGGGCTTTCAGCAGATTGTTGAAAAGTCTGTAAAGTAGGGGCCAGATGAGTTCCAAAGCTTACATTCCAAGAAAGCCTTGTCCCATATTCCCATCAACTGTCAACAGTACATGGAGTGGGCTCCCCACTAAGGATTTCAGCAGGCGGTCAAGTGCACATATGAAACTGCATGGTCCAAATAATAGGATTCCGATAACCGCAGCACTCTCCATCAGTGACCATTTCTATATACTTTGAAAAGTATATAAATGAAAAGGCCCATGTAAAGTAGCACTATCCAAATATGTTCATTAGGTATAATTTTCATTTTTGGTCAGAAGGCTGTACAGTCTATGCCATTCATTCTAGTAAAATGAGCATATCCGTGCATGCAAAGGTATGTGCAAACATCCATTTCTTCCAATGCTCTGAATAGGGAAGCTATTAAATATAGCTGATCAGAATAGGGAAGCTGTTAAAACTCGTGAGCTTTATTCACACATTGGAGTTTTTGTACCTGGAAAAAAGAACTGGATCAAAGTGAAATTTGGGTCATTCTCAAGTATATAATAATCTTGATTTAATTTTGCCTTACCATTTTTTTTAAAAAACCCATCAATAGTGCACATGTAATTTGAATACTTGTGTAAAAGCTACTTGGTTCCTCATTTAGCTGTGCTAAAAATAAAAGGCAAGTAGTTATTTTAATTATAGAGTACATATAACAAATTGACATAATTATAATTAATGCAGGAAAGGCAGTGAGAACTTTGGGAATAGGAAATTAACTCAAGACCCAAGTGTGTGATAAGAAGATGCGCTCTGCTCCACTCATACACATGCCCACACACTATAGATGTAATTCTCTATCTCTTATAATTAACCAGTATGGAAATTAGGGGTAAACTGTTGTCATGTTAAAGGGAAAAATAAAATATTAGACCCAAACTGTACAGTAATGGTCCCAGGTACAGTTAGTCTTGATTATGTTGTGTTGAATTCTATTTCACAAGGTAGTCACAGTGAGATTATGCCCAAATGAGATTTACAGCCCAATCCTAAATCCCGGCTGCACCCAGGACTACGGCGGTGCCAAAATGGACACTGCCGTATCCAGTGGGGCTCAGACATGTTTGTTCCCTTACCCTGTGTAAAGCCCCAGTGGTCCCAATGGGTCTCCTCAGAGTTGCACCCGCTATTGAGTTGACTCAGAATGGACTCAGAAGCTTGTGTAGGGCTCTGCAGCTTGGAATGTCCTATTAGATTTGGCAGCAAAGTCTGCCACCATCTCTGCCCCCCTTGTGGCTCCAGTTCTCCCCTTGGGCGGCTGGTTCCTTTGCCCAGTTCCTCTCCCTCCCCACTTCCCCCCCTTGAAAAGTTGATTCTCTGGTTGGTGGAGACACTTTTTAGGAACGCTTGTGGATGCAAAAATAAGCATTAAATGAAATCCTGCTGTTAATTAGCATTCAGCCTTTTAAAAAGCTTCTCTTACCATGGCTACTAGGCTGCAGCCATTCTCCAGGGGTTTAGAGCAATTAATATCTATTAGCTGAGATAAGACCTCTTCCCTTCACACCTGGAGCAAGGCAAAAAATGCAAAACAGAAGTGATGAATCACACTTCCCAGGATGAGGGAGGAGGTCTTATCTCAGAGCTAATGAGATTGGCTGCAGATCTCATGGCTGCAGCTGCATTGCCATAGTAAGAAAAGCTTTTTTATATGCTTTTTTAAACACTTAATTAACAGCATGTGTTTGTTTAACAAACAGCCCTTCTCTTCGGTAGTTGCACGGAGTCAAATCAGCAGATGGGAAAACCGTGAATGAGAAGGCTCCACCTGTATATTGAAACTAAAGGCTCAATCCTATCCTCCCCTCCCCCGCTGGTGCAGCCATGCCAAAAACAAGTATGCTGTATCTGGGACGTGGGGTCAGATTGGGAAGCTGCAGAAGGGAAAGAGGATTCAAATTCCCTTAACCCTCTGTAAGTCTTCTGCTCCTCAGTGGTCTCCTCAGATCTGTGCCAGCTCTTTAGCTGGCAGAAGTCTAAGGAGAGAAAGGGGGTGGGAAGGCTCAAAAAAGAGGGGATAGGATCCAGTGCATGCCATTGCCAGCAGATTCATCTCCATTTGCAGCCTCCCCACCCCCATTCTTCCCTCCTCCCTGTCCAATTTTGTCCCCTCCCCCTCCACTTTTTGACTTGATCCAGTGGGTCTAGGAGGTCAACTGATGAACACAGAGCACTGCGGTTTCTCAAAGCAGTGCTCCCAAAATGGCCAGCAACTTGTTGTGCAATTGAGAGCCATTTTATGACAATGAAACTCTGTTCTCCTGTCGCCAATGGTTGTTCATGACATCCCATTTACAGACAGGATTGGGCACAGATAGGATTAGGCTATTCAGTACATGAGGCCGGACAGCCAGGGAAAATGATCCTAAGTAAAAAGAAGGTCAATCAGCAGATACAGAAAGAAGCTGGACATTTATTACTAACATAGAACAAAGTAACATCAATAAATGACAGCTTTGATGAGTCTTTATTGCAGAATTCTTTGCGCCTCATTAAATATGAAGAATAGAAGAAGAATGCAAGAGTCAAAAGACAAATCTGGACATACCACTAATGAATGACAAAAAAATATGAAAAGAAAGAGCAAATCAGTGAGTTTGGGAAGGCGGCATTAGAGCAGAGAATGTGACTAATAGGAGATGAGCCTTTGTAAAAGGCTTGAGAAGGAAAGAGGACAATGATATGAAGTACGTTGGTTATTGCCTGGAGTTGAGGAGCCAGATTGTACTCCCTAATTCATTACCCAGTGAAGACAGACTAAGCGGAACTGTCAGCACCATACTAGAAAAAATGGGGCATTTAAATAAAAAATGGTAGATTTTATGGCAGAAGTGAATCATGCATATTCTGCAAGTAGGGAAAAGAGGGCCTATAAAGGAAGGTAAATGAAACAAATCTGCCTTTGAAGGCAAAGGTACTATAATAGGTCACTACGCTCGAATTTTCTTTTTCAAGAATTTTCAGGGTACATGTCGACTACTACATATCCTTACAAGTCTCTAAAGCAGTGGTTCTCAAACTTTTAAGCACTGGGACCCACTGTTTAGATTGACAATCTGTCTGGGACCAACCAGACAGTGATGTCATGGCCAGAAGTGGCATCATTGTGATGTCAGAGCCTGCTGCTTTTCTGAGAATGCAACAATAAGTTGGGTTATTTCTCAGCCATTTTCCAATAGCAAAGTGAATCAGAAAGGAAAAAAAGCCTATTTACAACCTTGACACAAGCAAAACAACCACACAGCCCTCCCCCTTTTCAGGATCTCATCTTCCCATATTTTCAATATGGCTGCTCTAGGTGCGATCCACCTAAAATTGGCTGGGTGGTGGGTCCCAACCCACAGTTTGGGAACTTACTGCTCTAAAGCTTTTGTGCTAGGTAGTTGCTGGAGTCCACAGCTGGCCCTGGTTGTGCAAGGTTGTGCAAGGAATTGCACTGGGGCAGAAAAGACAGACAATCATGAAAAGCTTGCTAATTTAAAATATACGATAGAGTCACCTTGAACTCACTGGATTTTGGCTGCATACCTATACACACTTCTTTGGGTGTAAGTAAGTCCTATTAAATTCAATGACTCTTAACTCTGAGTACACATGCATAGAATCCTGCTGTTGATATATCTCTAGGAAAGCTCAGCCTTGCAGAGCCCTAGCACTAGGGCCAGGCACCACCTAAAGCTAGCATCTGGGCCCAAATTGCTCTGGGCCTGCTGTTCTTACAGATTTTTATTCATAGAATCATAGAGTTGGAAGGTAACTACAAGATCATCTACAAGGTAACATTTCCTTTAGCAGGAAATCCTCCTACAACAGAACCTGGGTTCAATCGAACCCCAGGGGTTCGGTGAGTCAGTCTCAGGGGTTTGGCAGAGGTGTGTATTTGTGTGTGTCCATTCCGTTCACTGGCTTTGTTATCTGTGCTGCAGGGAACTTGGTGCACTCAGTAGTTGTTGGGATATTAAAGTAAGGCCTGGGGATTTGCAGGCCTGAATGGTAAGGCTTATCACTGAGGCCTAGCAGACCAGCAGAGGGTGCGGGGTAGTTCTGACTTAGGTTCTGCCCAGTAACAAGACCATGTGATATCTGGTGGAATGTTGCAAGTTATTTAGCCAATCCCAGGAACACTGGTTGCTTGTCTGTTCAGCTCAGTGAGTGCATGTGTGTTCAGTCCTGTCCTGATCAGAGAGCTCTTCTATTCTACTTTCTGTTTCTCTCTGAGTATTGCTGCTGCTGGATTTACAGATTTACTATGTCGAGCAAAATAAGAAAGTGGTCGGACGAATACGTACAATTGATTTGCAGTAAATATTCATTGAGTTATGTTTTTGTTTTTGTATGACATCCATGTTTTGTTGGTTTTGTTCTTTGAACACAGTGATTTTATGTGCAACTGATGCATGGTTCATTTTGTGCACTAATTAAATAAATATCTCTATGTTTTGAATTTGAAAAAAAAAATTATTTTTCCAACGATGAAGAGTTCGATGAATGCATGTATGAAACTTGCGGGGTTTGGTACCTCCAAAAAGGTTAAGAACCACTGTCCTAGAGCATCTCCAGCAGGTGCCTGTCAAGTCTGCTTGAAGGTCTCCAGTGAGGGAGAAGCTACCACCTCCCTCAGCAGTGATGTAGCTACCTATGGGGCAGAGGGCACAGCACCCCAGGTGCCATCTTCAGAGGAGTGTCACCACTGAACCCCAAATTCTGAAAATCTCAGGTTTGCAGCATAATATGGTCATGCTGTATACCATTGGATGTGGAATTCCACCCGGAATTCAATGGAAAAAAGACTGGAGTGTAATATCTCTATTCTATCAAAAGTTATGGCCAAAAAGGTAAAATCCGAAAATAAAACATCTTTTGCAAAAATTGCAGTTTTTAAAATCACGGTTTTAAGGAGTAATACCATCATGCTGTATACCGTTGGATGTGGAATTTAACCAGGAATTCAGTGAAACCCCTTGGAGTGTAATACTTTAATGCTAGCAAATGTTATGGCCAAAAAACAAAAAAGAAAATTGCCATGGGGGTGTAAAAAAATTAAATAGCTCCGGGTGCAAAACGCCCTAGCTACACCACTGTCCCTTGGCAATCTGTTCCACTGTTGAACTGCCCTTACCATCAGGAATGTCTTCCTGGTATCCAACCGGAATCTCCTCTCTTGCAGTTTTGCACTGTTGGCATTCTATGCTAATTCACCTTCCACTGTCTCCACTTGAGATGGAGGCATGTTCACTCCACAATTGCCCTCTGATCCAGCTAGCTGCTCTTTCTCTGTTCAAAGGGCTTGCACAGTAGGAGGACGGCAGTGGAGGTGAGCATGTGCTTGCACCCCCACCATCCTTGCACCGACTTGGGAGGGTAGGTAGCATGCTTGCTCACCTCTTGCTGTTTTGGCACCACCAACGTCCCCTAGAGCTGCCTGGTTTTCAGGACCCACTGGGGCCAATTGGAGGGCTGGCCTATTTGTTGCAGTGTCGGTAAGTACTTGCATTTGAAACAGTGATTGCTTTGTTGATATGACACCACAAACCAAGGATTTTCAAACCGGCTATAAACAAACCTGACCACTTCCTTATCCAAAGCATCTTCCTGCTTTTGGAGAGCCTTGTACTTGCATCTGTTCATTCATTCTTTGCTTAGTGTCAGAACGCATCTTCTCGGCCTGCTCATTGTCTTGGGTATAGCATTTTCATTCCCGGTGTCGCTTGGCTGGCTTGTGCAGCTTCAGGAGAGATTTTCTCCTGTCCGTGAATTTATGCAGATGCTGCTCCATACAAGGCATTTTATCTAGACTTTGGCACCACGGAGGGGGAAGAGCAGTGGCACTCCAGGAGAGATGACATTGCCCGCAGTGTTCTTGCTGATCTATGCCTGCACTCTGTGCTACTGTAGCTTCCATTCCGCTCTCTTTGCCAATGTATATCATTCCTTGTCAAATGATTCACTGACTCCGGAGTCTATGGCAGCTTAAAAGCTGTATCTGCTTGCCAGGGTTACTGCTCCACTTGTCTTCTTTCTTTTCACATTCACTCCCCAGTTTGTTTGAGCAAGAAGTGCCTGTAGCTGATAAGTAGCCTTCATGGAGTTCCCATTTGAGCTGGGCAAAAGAAAAGACGGAGAATACAATCACCTCGATTCAGGCCTGGTGCCCATCATTCAGTCTCTCATCACCTTCAGGCTAGGCCGCTGTAATGCATTCGGTCTGAAGCTGTCCTGATAGTGGTTTGTATGGAGACTGTTGTTGGTAGAGAATGTGGTGGACGGCCTTCACAGAATCAGCGTGTTTTTTTATGGACTTTGGGGCATGATATTTGCTGGTTTTGACTGCGCTACTAAGCTTTCAACAGCACAGGCTTCAAGGACGTATCTTAGGGAGCAATCCAAACCTAGAGTTAGTCTGTGTGCCGGCCTCCCTGATTCTGAGAGTGGTGGAATCATAAATGTGATTTATGGTGTGTTTGTGACACTCCTGGGCTGGCACAAGGGATGTGCGCTGGCCTAACTCCAGGTTAGGATTGCATCCTTAGAGGCAGTTTCCTTCCCTATTTTTTTCTGAGAACCTTTTCATCACCTGAGAGTGCCATGTTAACCACTGGATTAATCATGCAAAACCAGAACAATCATTTTAAAATAGAGAATAAATTTGCCTTGCAATTTTTACTGCTGGATGAATTCCTGCCACTTTATTCATAGATGTCCAACAGTTTTTCAGGGTTCAATTAGTGTTGGAAGACCTAAAAGATGCACTGCTATTTCTGCTGGGATTCTGGAAAGAGGCACTGAAAGAAGCTTGGACCAAAATGTGGCGACTTTTTTTCTCCTGGGTAGGACATGCTTGGTAAGTATGAAGGAATTGAATTGTGAATGGAGGAATTCTTCATTCTGCCTTACTACTTGCAAAGGAATATCATGATACTCTCATATGATCAAACATTCACATCCAAATACAGGAAATGAGATAATCTGTGTGGTACTGATTTCCCATTGTGTGGCTCTTGTATGGAACTTGCTCTTCTCAACTTGAAGATAAAATACACAGAAGCAACAGTACTTTATATCCCACCAAAATGGAAGCATGGATCATACCAGGTGAAAAGAAACATCATGCTTGATAGATCTTTGACCTGATCCAGAAAGCTAGAATTGTTCTTAAACTTCTAAGGCAGTCGTTCCCAAACTTTTACAAACTGGCAACCTACTGGGCTATTGGCCGCAGGTCCTCATTAAGGCTGCAATTCTATATGTTGTATAGGGGGGCAGGTTTTTCATGAGGATTCTGAGGTTCGCCTGGCTCTTCCATAGCTCCCCAAGGAACCATGGCTCACAGTTTGGGAACCACTGCTCTAAGGTAACCATGTACATCCCT
Organism: Lerista edwardsae; assembly: GCA_029204185.1. NCBI lineage: Eukaryota > Metazoa > Chordata > Lepidosauria > Squamata > Scincidae > Lerista > Lerista edwardsae. Next base: position 13,197,948 of record JAJKFI010000028.1, on the reverse strand, counting down.
ATGGTAGAATCCAGGAGGTTTCTATTGGCCTTACATGATGCACATCTGTGTGCCGGCCCCCTGACTCTGAGGGTGGTCCAAACATACTTTATGGTGTCCGTTGTGCCAGTCAAACTTTGCTGGCCTAACTGTGCCAGCCTAACTCCAGGTTAGGATTGCGCCCTCAACCTTTCTATTCCCCACCTGTCCTTGTAAGTAGGGTGATGTCCAGCATCCTATGGAAAGAGAACTTCAAAATCACCTCATTATAATTTGCCTTTAAGTGATTTGAAATGCCTCAAAAGTGTAGCTTTTACTTCCAGTAAAAGCAGATCTAAACGACACACATCCCAGGGTGAGTTTTAAAACGCATTCTCTTTAAAAGAGAGGGAGACAGTAATGGCAAAGTGGATAGTTAGAGTGTGGACTTATTGAAGCATATAAAAACTGAAAAATAAATCACTTCATACAGACAGATGTACTTTGCTACTAATTGTAAACCGCAGCATGCCCTTGAAAAGCAATTCAGTGCACTTTCTCCAGTTCAAACATATGTCTTTTATGCATTATCCAGATAAGAGTCGTATTTAGGTCAGCTGCAAAAGCTCAGATTTTTCAAAAATGACTGGCTTTGGATTGGATATTGAATGCTGAGTGTGAGAACTGTTAAAAGCGCCTGATTTTTCAGAAAGTGCTAACAGCTGCCTTTTAAATAGGCGGTCCTTTTTCTAAGAAAGGTGCCTGAAAACACAGCTTGCTCTGAAAAGCATGATCAGAAGGTTCTGGAATGGAGAAGGTCTTAATCTAGACTCATGAAGAAGACTCATACAATGATTATTAGCAGAATATCTCGGATTTCAGGACACAATCCAAGACTTGCTTTCTGTTCAAGCATCATTTGGACTTTGTGTTTTCTGCTCAAAAGAAACGAGTAAGCTTCTGCTTCCCCTGCTAGGAGATTGTTGTTCTGTTTCCCTTGCCTAATGTTGTGTGGAGGAAGGCTGAGAGAGCAGCTAGGAAAAAAGAAGAGTATATACTCTTGTTCTGAGAGAGAGAGAAAGAGAGAGAGAGGGATGCACTGGAAGAATTATAGACATAGGAGACACCGTATATTTAAATATTAAGTATCTGCCTTTGGGGGGAGGGGAATGGTGTGGGTTTGTTTTTTTACTTATGAATAGGAAATGACCAGGAGTGCTTTTGTGACCAATTGAGACTTCAGTCCGATGCACACTTTCCTGGAAGTAAACCCAATTTAATATAATAGGCCTTACTTCTGAGAAAGTCTGCATAAGATTATGTTGTAAATGTGTCTGATAGCACCATCCTAAACTGGAGTTAAACCAGCATAAACTAAGCCAGCAAAGTTCAGCCAGCACAAGGGCCACCATAAAGTACTACTTTAAAGCACAAGGGCCACGTTTTTGTACTACTCTAGGAGTCAGAGAGGATGGTGCACGTCTATGAGACTCCGAGAGTGGTCCAAACATATTTTACAGTGTTCCTTGTGCTGACCAAACTTATGGTTTAGCTTATGTTGGCCTAAATCAGTTTAGGATTGCATGCAGATCATCTGTGAGGTCCAGGGAAATGAAAAAAAGTTTGGAGACCTACCATACATTTGGAATCCCTGCTTCAAAGAATGAGCTGTAATAAACAATACCATTGAAAATCAGTGGAGTGCATTCAGCCCATTGTATTATCCAAGTTCCAAAGTGATTAGCTACTAATAATATATAATGGCCATGCTTCCAAAGAACAAAAAAGTGTTCTGCACCTTTTTGGGTGGAAATCCAGAGGCCAGAGAAAACAGAATCTTTAGTGAATTAAGCTCTGTAGTTTTTCCGGGGGAGGGGGGGAATTCCGAGGTCTTAATTATCAGGAATGTTGCCAAAATCCAAAATTTTTTGGTATGCTGGAAATCATGTGCCCCCATATTTGATGTCACAGAGAGTGCAGGAACTCCCTGTGCTACTTAAAATTGGAGTACAGCTAGGGATGGCTCTTGATGCAAGTTCGACTAAGGTGGCTATACTGGTTTGAGATGGCTATACACTCATTAAGAGATTCGTAATGGAAATAATGTTCTTCTACCCTAAATGATGTCATTCCACCAGAGGAGGTTTAATGGACTCGATGCTCATCATAAACACATCACAAATAAATTGAATTGCCGTTTTATCTGCGTTCCAATGTGTCTAGATTGTATTACTGTAGTACAGTGTTCTCAGGGCCGTATAAAACAGTGGCATCATTAACATTTATAGTTCTTACTGGTAAAGAGGCAGATGACATACAGGCTACTAAATGATACTGTAATTCAATTGCTGGCACATTAGGAACTTTTAACATATTAAGGCTGGTGCTATAACTTTCAGTCCTGTAGTCTGTCAGTAACTAACAAACGCTGAATTATCTCCATGCTTAGACATACACCACTGGAATCCATTTTAAGTGCTTAATGATGTATTAATAAACCATGGTTTTCCAGCAGAGTTTCTGAACTCCACTCACTGGCGCCAGGGCCAGCGCTGCCAATCAAATTAGAATGTCATCATTCCCTCCGTAAATAAAGGTTAATTGGATGTACAGTTGAAAGGATTGTGAACATAAGAAATACCTGTGATGGCCTTGTTCTGGTTTTAAAGGGCTTTTGCTCGCTTTTTTCACCCACTTGTGAGTACATTCTTTTCAATGCAGCCTTTATCGAGGGGAAAAATAATGTTAGCTAGGAATATGTGTCGTGTGTTTTTTTTTTCTCCCCATATTGTATTAAGGATCTTGCTGCAACTACTTTCTGGTAGGGTCATAAGAGTATGAATGTAAGAAGAGTCCTGCTGGATCAGATTTAAAGGCCTATCCAGTGCAGCCAGGCCCAGCTGAAGTTTGGGTGCTACCAGGGGTGGCCCACTTCTGCTTTCCCTCTGAGTTTTTGGAAGCACTGATTGGTTAATACCAGTGATGTCATCCAGGCGCGCCAGGAACCAGAATGCCCGGATGATTGGCAGCCCTCCGCCCCTATGGCGGACGCCAGCCACGCCTCCCTGCGCCTCCCTGCGCCTGGAATCGCTCCATTTCAGAGCGATTCGGACACATGGGAGGGCGGGCGGGCCCAGGAACAGCTCGCCTGTCCTCGGGAGAGGTGGTGCAGCCTGGGCCCATCCGCGGAAAAAGCGGAACGCCGTACCGGCCCGTTCCGCCCAGATGCCACCGCTGGTTAATACAGTTGAGCAGTATGTGGAGAGGTACACCCCCCAGGAGTTGGGGGATATGGTAGACAAGGATAGGGTGCAACGTACCCCTATCAGCTTGTTGCTTCTCCCAGCCCACTGCTTTAAGTTCTTTGGCTTAGCGCTATGGCTGGGCCTTCCCTGTATCCCGCTTTCCACAGCAGCCAACCACATGCCTCTAAGATGCCAACAAGCAGGAGATGAGGGTCCATCCCTCTTCATCATTGCTCCCCTAACTAGCATTTAGGGGCATCCTGCCTTTGAAGTTGGAAGTAGCACATAGTCGTCATGAGTCATGTGAATGGTCTTTCATTCATTTTCTTGCTCTTCTTTAAAGCCATCCAAGCTAGCAGCAATCACAACACCTTACAGTAAGGAATTTCATGATTGATCATGTACTGTGTGCAGAAGTACTTCATCTTCTTGAATTTCATTCACAATTTCTTGCCTAACGGGTTCATCAGATTACCCTTGGTTCTAGTCAGTGGTGTTCCGGTGGGGAGGGGGGAGCTAAATTGTGCAGGAGCCTGAGCTCCTATGTAAAGCAGCCCCTTCCCCTTGCCTTTGGGGCCATTCGCGGCTCAGAGAGCAAAGCCTTCAAGCCAGCTCTCCAAGCCACGAATGGCTCTGAAGCATTTTGCCGCCTCCAAGAATGCCACTGGTTCTAGTGTTGAGAGGAAAAACTTCTCTTTGTCCACTTTCTCTATGCCATGCAAAAGGCTTTACAAGCCTCATTCAAGCTTATAATATAAGCCCCTCCCAGCATTCATGTTTACCTCTAAGTGAATTCCAAGCCATGTTTTTAGAGGAAGACTGGCATTGCTTAGAAATAAAATAGAAAGTGACTTCTTGTTGCAGTTACTCAAGGCGGTTACAGTGAATCTGCACTAGAGAATGTCAGTCAGTCAGTCAATATTTATTGTGTAACCATAGGTCATTACAAAATAGAAAAGCCAACATAATAATGACATAACAGTGAGCAAAATGGTATAAAAACAACATCACAAACAGGGCAAATTTACAATTTAACAATCATAAAAGATGCAAACATCGATTGAACAAACTGTAAATTAAAATTATTTGACCACAACACTATGATATAAAAGATTGAACATAATTTACATAATTAGATCGAATTTTTGACGCCGCAAGTGCAAAGCGAGCCACCAAACGAGGGTGGTATCACAATCAGCATCTGCCAAGAGGTAACAGACCTGTGCTAAATTTGATCTATCTTGTAACAGAGGAGCCAAAAATTTGGCTCTAGGACCGTCATAGAGAGAGCAGAATAAAAGGTAATGGGTAATGTCCTCAACTTCATTAGCCCCACAAATACAAAGTCTTTGGTCATACGGAATATTTTCGTATCTCCCAGCTAAGACTGCAGATTGCATACATTGAAAGCGCAAGGCAGTAAAAGCTTTACGTAAAGGATAACAGGTGAGATTAAAGAAATATTTTTCCAGACAAAAAGATGATTTATAAAGAAAAGGGGAAGGAAAAACCGCCAAATTATGAAGATTACACAGATCCTTTTTCTTAAAAAATAACTGAATTTTAGTTTTAATCAGATTCTTGATCTGATTAGAAGAAAAAGTAGGGAGAAGATTTATGTCTAATTCGTATAACTCCATAATAAGTTTGATCAGAGAAACCCAAGATTTACGGGACGAAAACATAAGTTGTTCATTAAAACAGATTTTGGGTAAGCCATAGAAACGAGTCTATAACAGTATAAGGCCAAAGCAGAATGACAAGAGGCCTCAATCTGGGTTAAACCTAACTCAGATCTAAGTAAAGGAGAGGGTGTCGACCGAGGAACTCCAAGAAAGGAACAAATAAAGGAATTTTGGGATGTCTCCAAACATGATAATTTCGAATAGCCCCAAATTTCAGCACCATAAATTAATTGGGGTAATATTTTCCTGGAGAATATTTCAACCACAGGAGTCATCAAATTACCCCCTTTTGATCTAACAAAATGCATGAGTAATTGCGATGAATGCACTACTTTCAATTTAGAAACATGGAGATGTAGATTCCATGATAACCGAGCATTAAAGGTTATACTTAAAATCATTTAATTGTTCAATGTGTTTATGGTCAAGCCTCCAGATATGCTTCTTTCTAGACGAACCAAATAGGACTACTTTGGTTTTATTGTAGTTTATGGATAGCTTCGCCTGAGAGCAGAAGGCACCCAATTTAGAAAGTATCCTGCGCATGCCAATAGAGGTGATAGAAAACAAAGCAATATCGTCCGCATATAGAAGGATAGGTAGTTTGGTGTTTCCTATAGACGGTGGAAAGAAAGCAGAATCTTGGAATTCCCCTATAATACTGTTAATATAAAAATTAAATAAGAAAGGTGCTAATAAACAGCCCTGTCTGACTCCCTTTATCGTCCTGATCTTCTCAGATAGAAGACCATTTGCACCGTATCTAACTCTCATAGTGGAGTTAGCGTACATCTTCTGAACTAAGAATAACAATCTCCTATCAATATTGGTGGCAGAGAGTTTCTTCCATAACAAGACTCTATCAATGGAGTCAAATGCTGAACTAAAATCAACAAAAGCAACATATAATCTTTTACTCCCTATCTGTGTATATTTATGAATCAAATGCAAAAGAATAAAACAATTATCAGTCATTGATTTTCCTTTTCTGAAGCCCGCCTGCTCTTCACCAATGATCTTATGAACAGATGCCCAGTGCTCCAATTTAGCAAGCAGATATTTAGCGTATAATTTCGAAACCACACTGAGAAGGCGAATTGGCCTATAATTTTTGGGGTCCACTTTTGAACCCTTCTTATGGATAGGAACAACCTATCCATAAGAATAACTAACTCCAACCTGAGGGTATTTCACCCGTACGGTTTAAAAAGGAAAATAATTTAGAGAGTATTTCCCTCCACCAGTCGATGTTCAATTTAAATAATTCTCCTGGGAGCATATCTAAACCCAGAGCTTTGTTATTGGGTAATGATAGAATTAACTCTTTTATTTCCTTCGGGTCAACAGGATCCCATTGCGGGGTGTTATGGGGAGGGGAAAAAATCAAATCACTATAAGGGGCAACAGAACACCCATTAGAACCACTACCAAAAATGGATGAAAAATAATCATACCATTGGGATGCCGTTATCTGGTTGTCCAACGAATCACCATAAGGCTTCAGTCACTAGAGGCTGTCTATTTTTTCTGTTGTTTCAGTGCCACTATCTATCAATTATTAGTTTTTTAATTATACATCAACCCACTAATTGTGTTGGCTTGCTGATGACCATTGAAAAGATGACTATCAGTGGTTGAAGCAAAACCACTGAAACTTTGCTGGCCTAACTGTGCTGGCCTAACTCCAGGTTAGGTTTGTGCCCTAAATCTTAAGTGCGGCTTGTTCAGAACAGGCCCTCAATACAGGGAGTTTCTGCACGTGGCTAGTGCAATAGCAAGTCACAGTCATGCTGCCTTTGACTGTAGGCTTGCCAGGGAATGGGCTTTTTCCTCACATTGTACATGGAATAAAAATAATAATATTGCACTCTTCATTCCACCAGATCTCGCCCACTTGTGACTACAAAGATAAAATGCCAACATACTGCCTTATAATGAATGCGGTTGTCTGAAACCGATTCTCTTCTCCTGCAACAATGACGGCTGCATGAACTGTGGGATCATAGCATCAAACAAAAAGTGCTGAAATAAGTGGCTGAAATAAGTGAGCGAGAAATAACAAGGTCTCTCCTAGTTCTCAAGGAGAGAGAGAGAGAGAGAGAGAGAGAGAGAGAGAGAGAGAGAGAGAGACTGTTACTGTCTAATACAGTGGTCAGGGAACAGGGGTAAATTACCCCAAATGGGGTAAAAATGAAATTCCTGGGGGTAATGGATGGCAGCCGGGCATGCATATGAATCTAAGCGATTCCCTGCAAAGACTTGTTCCTCCGCGTGCCCGCTGTCTGCGCCTCCGTCTCTCTCTTTAAACTCGGGCGACAAGCCCTGCAGCGTGTCTCCGCACTCTGATCAGCCAAGCCACGCTAATTGGGTAGCCAATGAGGAAGCAGCCTGAGAATTTAGCGGGGCCTTTGGCACCCTCATTGGCTGGCCAGGGTGGCCGAGAGACTGAGCGTTCCATAGCAGGACTGCAGTGCACGCTGCCTGCCTCGCTGCATTGTGCACTCGTGGGATGGGGCAGCTGGTTGGAGGTGGGGGTCTGGCCATTGAACTGGTGAGTAAAGCTTCTGTCTGGGTTTTTAAGCGAGCACAAAAGGAGAAGGAGGGTCAAGTATAGAGCATGAGGCACAGCGCTGTCTGAGATCAGGAAGCCGAGGATGAGGCTTTGTTGCACGTGACGTTCCAAGTGTTCTGATCTGCAGCAACAGATGAAATGTTTGGGTGATTGCCTGGCGCTTCCAAGTGCGCCTCCGGAGTGCGATCGTTTTCCCCTTCTGTGTCTGGTATTCAGTCCGCGCTGCAATAGTGTCATTGGCAGCTCCTGGCTCAAGGTGTTGATCAAGCGCAGGAGAATTTTAAAGGGCAGGAAATAATACATGCTTTACAGAGGGAAGTTTGTGGCTGCCGGCTTACAGTACAAATGAAATAAGGGCTGAGCCCACCCCCAAGTAATTCCACTGAGGAACCGCAGATTTGTTACAATATTAAATAAATTGGGCTTAACCCCCCCAACAGTGTCTTCGTACTACAGAAGCCTTGTGCATTAATTAAGCTCATTAATTAATCAAATAAAAAGCAATGGGTTCCAATATGTAATTTTTGTTCTTTTGTTCTGGCTGGGGGGGGGGGGTGACACACCAGCAGAGCTGAGTTACGAATTTTCCAAATTTCTGACACACGAAGCCCAAAAGGTTCGCCATCACTGTTCTATATGCATGCCCAGCTGTGTGTGTTACAGTACTGTAGTGTACAAGGACCTGACACAGTGCAGTGCGTCAGGCCCTTGTGTATAACACGCTTCCCTGTGTGATGCCCCGGGCCCCGCCTCCAAGTCCGCCCGCTTCTTCAGTAGAGTCGACTAGTTGCTGCTCCATTGAGAGAGACAGGACAGTGCCTCTCCTGAGAGGACACCTATCTTTCACTGGTAGTTTTAGTAAGTACCTGTATTAAAAATCAAATCAAGGGGGTAACGTCGGCATATCTAAATATATTTTGGGGTAAAAGGTAAAAAAGTTCCCTGACCCCTGGTCTAATATGAGACTGACACACTAATGACAGACCTGCAGCAAGCTCATTCTCAATCCTTAGTACATTGACTTGGCATGACAATTAAAATATTTGGCAATTAGCATCTGTGAAAGAATTCATGGGCATGTGAGAAAACCTGTGTGCCACTATAGCATTTTAACTGGAGCTTCAGTTTGCTTCAAATTTTCCCCTATAACCAGAACATAGAGTACGCATACACAGAGCGTGACAGCCTAAGAGAACTGGATGCAATGTCAAGGTTGAGTTGGTAGCTTATGATGTGGAAATGAAATGAAATTTATGTTCCATTGCCGTCGTATGCCTTAGCATGAAAAGGTTGTTCTTGGGTCTAGCATTAGGCAGAATGAAAGAGAGTGGCTAGTAAATGAGCTTACAATAAGATGTGCTCCACTCACTTCTACTTCGCCTCTCAGATGTTCCAAGGAAATTTGCAGTTGGTTGCTCAGTTTTGAAGGAACAGTTGAGCAAAAGAGAAAAATCCACGCAGCAACAACACTGCTGTGGTGTCACTGCGCTGTGGTGTATTCAGGAGGCCCAAATTAAAGAGCTTCTGAAGCAACTATGAGGTAAAAAAGAATGAGCCTAAAAGACAGCATTGTTTCTTTGGCATGCCACATTTAAGCCCAAGCCCTTCCTTCTTGTGGTGCATTTGGGATGAAGGGGGGAGAGCTTTCAAAGCAATATCTGGTGTTGGCCTTGAAGTGACAGTAAGGTGGCAAGGCCTTAGGCAGGAAGTACAATCTTGCTTCCTGTCAATCCATCTTTTGCAACTTATCATGGCAAAGAAGCTCCCCAGAGCCCTTGTCACCACTACCTTATTCTTGTCCATTGGAAACTGGGAGGAAGTAGTTTCTGGAGCAAAGTTTGGCTGGCACAAGGGACACTGCAAAGTATGTTTGGACCACTCTCAGAGTCAGAAAGGCCAGCACACAGATGTGCACCATCCTCCCTGACTCCGAGAGTGGTTCAAACATGCTTTACCGTGTCCCTTGTGCCAGGCAAGCTTTGTTGGCCTAACTGTGCCGGCCTAACTCCAGGTTAGGATTGTGCTCTTAGATTTGGACAGCTTTAGGATGGACAACTGAAGGCATTTTCCCCCTATTATTTGAGCACTGGTTGTAATCTACTATGGTCCCATTTTATTTTATTTTTTGAGTAAATGAATAACCATTGGACTTGCAAATCTGGCAGTGACACAGCAACATCTGCAACTAGTCTTTCCTCATTCCTTCCTTGTGGCCTTTTTATTTTCAGTTTTGCAAGTTTCCTTATCTTTGGTCAGGTGCATTCAGCTTCCCTATCTCTTCTGGCTGTCCAAATTGGCTTTTTTTGGAAGCAGCACTTCCTGCCGGTGACTGACAAGAGGAACTATATCGGACCAAATTGATTTTCTGTCTCTGCAATCCACATTTTCTTTTCTAGATATGTTCTGTTTTTATACTTTTCTACATCTCCGACCCCCTGGAGCATGCTGCCTTTTAATACTCCAGAATTCTCATTTCCTTTGCTTTTTAATTTTTATTTTATCATTCTGCCCCTCTGTCTCTGGTTTCCTGATGTCACTTTGACCTTTTTTCACTTCTCCAAATTCTCTGAGAGTTTCTAGTCCACACTTGTTTCTGTTGTCATGGCCTACAGATTATCAGTTTGAAGGCAGGCCCACCAGAAGAAGAGCCATTCACAGAGAGGATGAAAGGTTGCCTCCTTGGTCTTCGAGCCACTTTCATTTTTGTTTCACCATTTCAGTCCTGTGGGGCAATGATGGAGGCTAATAATTCAGTCAGTGATATCAAAAGGTGCCAGGAGATCTCATTGGTGGAATTGTGGCTGTAAGAGAGAATTGGGGATAGGAAAGGACATCCCAGTGTGATGGTGCTGAAATTCGCAACGCCAATCCAAGCAGCCCACAGTGAGGCTGGGACGCCCAGGTCAGGATCTGGCCTACATGCCGGACCCTGGAACCACCTCTTTCTTGTTCTGGTCCGCCCATTGGCCTCCCCTTCCCCGCCCCAATTTACCTTCCCTCTGCCCTCCCCGTCCTCCCCAACCCCCTGCACCAGTGGGCACTTACTTACCATTTCCTGGCAGTATGTCTGTGCACTGGCTCATCCTCATCGCAAACACACTTTATGGGGGGGGGGGTTGCAGCACTCCGGCTTCAGCACAGAAGAGTTGTGCCAGCTCAAGCCCAAGCTAGGATTGCACTGTCAAACATACAACACAATCTTGTGTATGTTGACTCAGAATGAAGATCTACCGATTTCAACAGAACTTACTCCCCTGTGAATGCATATGTGATTGCAGCCCCAGTCTCCTAATTCTGAAACAAATGACTCAAATCCACCTTTTAGTGCTGGCCTTATGATAAAGAGGTCCCTGCTGCAAAATTGACAAGATTTGGACCGATATGACTGTGCAGAGTAATCCTGTCTGAAGAAGCCCTTTTGTGCTTTGGACCATGGCTTGCATGGACCATGGACCATGGACTCCAGGCAGTGGTGTCATCTACTCTCCAGTAGACGGAACGCTGGGTGGGACTTACGCGTGATTGGCAGCCCATCCACTCACTTCCGCTTTCTTCCTGCTCGCCGCGCGGCTTTCCCTGGCCTCGGAGGGGGCGCCTGCTTGCCCAGGCACCTGGTGTGCCCCCCATCCATCCCCCCCGGCGAGCAGGCGCCCCCTCCGAGGCCAGGGAAAGCCACGCGGCGAGCAGGAAGAAAGCGGAAGTGAGTGGACGGGCTGCCGATCATGCGTATGTCCCGCCCAGCGTTCCGTCTACTGGAGAGTAGATGATACCACTGACTCCAGGTTAGGATTGTGCTCTCAGTCTCATTGGTCAGTTTTTAGTTTGGTCTTGTTGCATTGGTGCAGGAGGGGGTTGATAGGATTGGGCTATTGGATATGGTATGGATCAAGGTATTGGTGACAATGTCCTTATAGGTGAAACTGCAGGATGACAGGCTTTTACTGCTTGACATGAGATACACCCCTGGGGTAGTAAAAACACCCCAAGGACATAGTGAGTTAATGGGAAATGATACACATGAATATAAGGAACTGAAAAGTTGTGCATACCTCACATACTCATGCTCTGTACATCATTTCCAATTTACTGAAACAATGGAGGGTTTCTATTGTATCTGACCCACTTCGGAAACTTCGGAAACAAAATCAGGTAATTGGGAACTCCAAGGAGAAAAAAGGATGCATTTTCTGTGCTTATCTAATATGGGGCTTAACTCATATTATGGAAGCATAAACAACAAAGTCAGTAACTTTAGTTTGGACAAATGGTTGAAAAGAACATTATGAAATAGGTGATATTTGTCTTTTTGATTGCATTTTCTTCCCCATTCTTTGGTTGTCCCTACTCCTTACTTTTAGGTTTATTTTTCCTTCCTATCTCTATTGGAGATGGGGCCCTTAAGGCATGAACTGCTTTTCCCCATGCTGTGCTAGAATTCCCCCAACTCACTGTAATTGTTTCAAGCATCTATCAGAACACATTCACCTCTGCCTGGAGAACAAAGACACACAAGGTCATCTTGAAAGTTGACCTCAATACCAAGCAACCAAAAAAGACATTTGTAGTGCTTGGCAAGGATGACTCTGGGTTCCTCTGTGTGATTATTTCAGTTACTCTCTATATTATTTCCCAAATTTGTCTTTCTATCCTCTTCTCTAGTACTTGGGAATTTTCTTTCTTCTTGTATCTATAAAGATAGATCTGTCATGAACTGAAGGACAGGTATATAAATAGCTGTGAATATTCCATGACATCAAGGCAATCGTCCCACTGTGAATATTTCTATTGCATCATGACAAGGCACCATTGGATCTCAATTTGGCTTCATGGTTGTACTTCATTATACCTCCCCACCAGGATTTGAAAAGTAAACAATGCTTTGTCACACATCTACTTTTCAATTTCCCATTTTATATTACAGGTACAGCATTTTCATCCATGGTTTTCACATGGGCTGATTTGACTCAGCGCAGAGCCACCACAGAAGAGAAGGGCTCTAAGTTAAACTAATGTGTTCTTTTAAATAGCAGTCAGTGTTTTTTTTAAGGACTTATCTTACCATGGCAACAAAGTTGCAGGCATTCTCCAAGGACTTAGATAAATTAGTATCAGTTAGCTCTGAGATAAGACCTCCTTGCTTCACCCTGGGAAGACGTCTTATCTCAGAATTGATACTAATCTGCTCTAAGACCTTGGAGATTGTTTGTAGCCATGGTAAGAGAAGCTTTTTTTTTTTTTTTTAGCTGACTGCTAATTAAAAGGATGTATTTGTTTTTTTAAATAGATTTCATTTAATGTGGTTTTTGGCATCTGCAAGGGTTCCTGGAATGAAACCTCACAGATAAAAATGCTCCAACCACTGTGCTGTGGCACATAGGTATGCCACAGAAGTTTGGGGAGGGTCATTTATTAATAGGGCAATTGGAGGATGTGAGCCCCACCCCCACCCCACCAGCAGCAATGTGCCTTGTTAATTGTTAAAAAAAACGGATGGTATGCCTTGACAATTTTAGCACCTTGCCTGTGTACCATGAAATGAAAAAGATTGAAAATTACTGATATATAACTGTTACCTTGCAGTTGTAAAACAGCTTGACTTGGAAACTGGTAAATCCCTTCCTGTGTGTCCCAAGCCTGCAGTAGAATATGGTAGTGGATCTTTTATTTATTTAGAAGATTGATGTCCCACTCTTCCCATTAAACAACAGGGGGCCCTGGTAGGCTTACAATCATAAATTAAAATACCATAAAAACAAATTACAATAAAATCAGCATTTAAAAATGCATAAAACATAATAAAACATAATAAACAAATAAAACATTTCAAAACCTACAAAAAATCCAAGTGTAGATTATTAATCAAACAGAAGAACAGGAAGAGCAACAGAAACTAAATGGGAAGGAAAACTTAAATAAATAAGTTTTTAACTCCTCCAGAAGGCCAACCCGAACCATAGATCACAACCTGATTGAGAGGGAATTCCATAGTTTCAATACTATAGGAGAAGAACCCCTTGTGGCTGTCAATCTACCCTCTGCCATAAGTAGCATCCAGAGGAGTTCACACACACACACACACACACACACACACACACACACACACACACACACACACACACACACACACAC
>JAJKFI010000028.1:13168184-13184349 GCA_029204185.1 Lerista edwardsae | reverse complement strand
CACACACACACACACACACACACACACACACACACACACACACACACGATCCCAGGAGATGAGCCAGTTGAGTCAAAAGAAGGCAATTCCTCAGAAACTTCTGGTTCTAAACTACCACTTTGAATGGTGGCCAGGAATGAACCAGCAGCCAATGCAGTAGCAAGAGCAGTGGTCAAATGGAGTCGATTCATTGAGCTCCGAAGATCACATCAGCCACCACATTTTGCATTAATTGCAGTTTCTAACCAGTCTTCAAGGGCAGTTCCACACACAGTATATTACAGCAGTCAAGTCTTGATGTCATCAAGGCCTGGACCAATGTCATCAGGTCAGACTGCCTTACACCTGGAAACACCTGGCACACCAGACTCATCTTAGCAATCCATTGGTCACCACGGTCACCTGCCAATCTAAGAACAGAAAAGAATCTTGAATGAACCCTCTCTCTAACCTATAAACCTGTTTTGCAGAAGGAATGCAAGTAAATTTTCTGACTCTACCCTTTGGCATTAATAGATTTCAGGTTTGAGTCAGCTAGAATTGCCCTTAAAGATATAGTGTCCAGGCACCACGTTGGAACATTGCGCCGTATCTGAGCAACATTCTTTTTTGGCAGAAGCACTTCTGGGATAGAGGAGCCTGATGGTCTTGCTTCCCAGCTAGTGATGAGTTAGCAAAAGGAAATGTGATGGGGAACCTAAACATTAAGTTGAGATGCTTCCCAAACTTCCTGTTCAGGTTGAAGATGTTAATTATGACTTTTTGCTCCACAGTGTTTAACCTAAAATGTTTGCTTATTTGTTTCAAGTTTAAACATCTTTTGGAAACATACCCAAAACTCACCAACTTTTAGGGAAACTGCGTTGAGACACCTTGTGAATGCTGAATAGTGTTGTTTTATTATTGTTTAGTCCATCTAACGTTTGTAAAACGAGCCCAATCCTAACCTGCATTGGAGCAGGCATGCTTGCAGACCTGCCATGTATCCAGTACAGGTTTGGCTGCCTCTGGAGTTCATAGCAGAGCAAGGGCCCTATGGGGCTGCTTGGCCCTGTGCCTGCTATTTATTCTATGGCCCAGGGACAGGATATGGGCGCACAGACAGCATAGGATTTGGCTAGAAGCATATGCATGTCTACTCTTAAGTACCGTATTTCCCCAAGTATAAGACGCACCTTTTTCCCAAAAAAATGGGGGCTAAAAATTGGGTGCGTCTTATTCAAGGGGTGTGCTGGGCAGAAATTTTTCAAATTTCTGGCCCCAAAATTAAGGTGCGTCTTATACTTTGGTGCGCCTTATACTTGGGGAAATACGGTAAGTCCTTTTGAGCTCAATATGACTCACTCCAAACTAAGTGTGTACAAGATTCCAACCTAAGTGCATAAATAAGTACACAGCCAGATTATCACAGACTGCATCTCCAAGCACAGGGGATCTCTTCAGAAATGCCGAAGAAGTCTATCATTTACAGTACATCCTGTTTTTGGTGGGATAATTTGTGCATTAGTATGTACAGTCCACAATATCCTTCTTTACAGTTCAGTCTGTTGCAAAGAATAAATTCTGTGGAATTATTTATGATAAGAAAATACTTTTTTTTTTTTTTGCCCAATGCGTAATTAATCTGTGGAACACCTCGCACAGGAGTTGGTGATGGTGTCTGGCCTGGGTGCCTTTAAAAGGGGATTGGACCAATTTCTGGAGGAAAAGTCCATCGCAGGCTGCAGGCCATGATACCTCCTTATGATACCTCCTCATGATACCTCCGTGCAACCTCCTTATTGTAGAAGTAGGTTACCTCGGAATGCTAGATGCAAATATCTTGTTGTTTTGGGTGCTGCCTGAGGCATCTGGTGGGCCCCTGTGAGATAAAGGAACCTGGACTAGATGGACCTTTGGCCTGATCCCGCGGGCTTCTTCTTATGTTCTTATGCTCCATTTTTATCAAAAGCGGGGTCTTTATCTCTTCCATTCTCCAATCCTCAGCACCACAACTACAAGTAACTTCCACAAAGGATGACAAAAAAGCCAACTCTTTCCTTGTCTACAGAACATAAATGAAGGTTGAGCTATTGTGTTGCCACCCACACAACCCTGACTTCTCAGATGTCAGCTACAAAAACCTTTGTTATGTGATATGGAGGTCATTGGCTCAATTCCCATTCTGTTTCCAGCGCAGTTCCACTTCAGAGTTTCTTGCCTCTTTCCCCTCATAATCTTTCTTCATTACCAGCCCATTTGGCGTATCTAGATGTGTTTTATTTGGCTTGATTGGTTATCGCCTTTACAACCTCAGCGCCCATTCTGAGTATGATACTGGCATGCAGAAAAACACACACACAATTTCCAGACACGCTGTAGGGGAAGAGGTCTAATGTAACACTGCTGAAAAGACTTTTTTCTTTCCAAAGATGGCCTCCTCATTATCTGAATGCTGCTGTCTATCCAGGCTCGATCTTCACCAGAAAGAAACTTCTACGGAAAAGTAATTAGTGTAATTAGAGCTACTAAGTTGCTCGCTCTGGCAGCTATGAAGGTTTCTTAAAGGAAAGCGAAGGAATTTAAAAACAAGGGTGATATTTCTGTCAAAGCAGGAACCAGCAGCCAGGGAATGCTCACAGACTATTGTGATAAAGGCCACATGAGAAATGTTTCGACAAGATGAAGAAAGATTAGATGGAATTACACTGGGCCTAAATTAATCTTGCAAGAGATCACGGCCAAACACATTGTTATGTAGCAGGATGTTTGTAAATGGAAATAAATGGAGCTCCCTTAAGTGGCAGGCTATATATGAAGCCAGTAGCTTTATTGTTAGAGGTGCTCAAGCCTCTCCACAATGCATTTTCAGAAGAGAAAAAAATTATCTAAGCTTAAAGCAGCTTGCACACCACCTCATTGGGACCACTGGCACAGAGTGCATAGGGAATTGCTGTATGGTTAGACGTGTTTGTTTCCAGTGAGTAAAATTGGATTACAGCAGAGGTTTTCACACTGGGGCATTGTGATGCCCCGGACTGAGAAACTCTGCCTCTGTCCCTTTAAGGGGCAGGTGGATCCCCAGGGATGGAAGGGATATTTTTCACTTCCCTGGAACAAGCCCTGGGCTCCTGGGCACGTGGGGGGCCCTGAAGACACCTCTGCAGTGCTCCCCAAGCCTCTAAAAAAGTTTTAAAAAGCAATCATAATCTACTTCCTGGTTTGCAACAGAAAACCGGAAGTGGGTTCCAATTGCTTGCTTTCTTTTTTAGAGACTTGGGGAGGGCTTCCACACACCCAGGAGGCTGGGGCTCACTCAGGTAAGTGGAAAACACTCATTTCCTGGCAGCAGCTCAATCATGGGAATAGTATAGTGCTGCTGCCTTTACCAGGCACACACTTACCTTGGTTCTTAACCTCCCAAGATGTTTGAGAACCAAGGGATTACAGCCTAAAGGACCAGTCCTACCCAATGTTCTAGCACAGATTCAGCTGTGCCACGGGGTCATGTGCTGCATCCTTCAGCTGGCAGTCAGTCACAGAGGCCTCCTCAAGGTAAGGGAACATTATTGCCCTTACCCTGGTGCTGGAAAGTTGCTTAGGATTGCACCTGAGTCATTACTGGGGGTGACGTCCCATTGCGACTAGGCAGTTTTACAGGGTGGTTTGCCACTGCCTTCCCCAATCATCTTACTTTAACCCCAGCAAGCTGGGTACTCTTTTTAGCAAGCTCAGAAGGATGGAAGGCTGAGCCAACCTGAGCCAGCTGTCTGAGAATCTGACTTCCACCAATATCAAACACAGGTCATGGGGAGAGCTTCTGGCTGCAATACTGCAGCCATACCATTCTGCTCCACACCAGGCCCATGGGTACTTAGAAGTAAATTCCACTGCATTCAATGTGGTTTAATTCCAGGAAAGTGTTATAAGATTTCAGCGCCAGTTAATATTTTCGTTTAGCTATCTGCCACTGCCTAAGATTTATTTGCTGTTTGATCACTGTACTATTAGTGTATATTATTCTGAATAATTTGAAGTCATTTGCAAACTGAACAATTTTAAGCTTGCAGACTGTTGGTTTTAAGTCTAGTGAAGGAACTTGTCTTTCCTAGCCATCTTGCCCTGTTGTTGGCATACTCTCAGAAATGTTATATTTTAACTAAAGTAGTTCTGTATCCTTTTTTGTGATGCTGTGTTGCCAGGTTTTGACAATTTGTGCTTATAGGACAGTTTAGATTCAAAGTTCAGAACTTTGTTGTTGTTCTAAAAGTTCAGAAGTGCAGTTATGTTTCAGAAATCAATATGTTGCAGAAATGTTGATAGCCAGAGGCGGATCTACAGGGAGGGCAAAGCTCTAAGTGTTGCAAGAAGCCTTACCCTGTCATGTAAATCCCTCCTCTCCCTTGCTGCTGTAGCCAGTAAGCAATGCCAAGATGTTGCTTTTCCCTGTGAGGATTGGCTAAAATGGTGCAGGAGAGGAGTAATTTCCACTGCAAGGTAAGGCGTCTTGCAAAACTTAGAGCTTTGCCCTCCCTTAGATCTGCTTCTGCTGAAGCATGCAGCATATGGATACAAGAAGAACAATTGGTTTGCTTTGTGTGAGGGCGCAATCCTAACCTGGAGTTAGGCCGGCACAGTTAGGCCAGCAAAGTTTGACTGGCACAACGGACACCATAAAGTACATTTGGACCACCCTCAGAGTCACAGAAGCCAGCACACAGACGTGCATCGTCCTCCCTGACTCCAAGAGTGGTCCAAATGCGCTTTACAGTGGCCCTTCTACCTGCCAAACAATGCTGGCCTAACTGTGCCGGCCTAACTCCAGGTTAGGAGTGAACCTATTTCCATCACCACTTACAGTCCATAAAACAATGTACTGCATATCAGCCAGGAGAGTGTCTCACCTTCTCTAATGGTCAATTTTTGCTGTAATGAGATTAAAAAAGGAACATAATGGAGTTATGTGACTAGACATCAGGGTGCAGGAAGGAAGAGAAGGCAATCTTCAGGGACTGAAACAAGAGATGAGAAATTCATCAAATAATTTTCTCAAGAGGAGCCAGTGGAACATATTACAACATTTATCTCTTCAAAATTTACAGTTTATATCACCTCTTCAGAAAATATTCCTAACATGTATACCAGTGATGTACAGTGCCAGGGTGGAAGATGAGGCAGAACCACCCAATCAGAGTTCTTTGAAAAATGCCACCAGCACTGCTGCTGTGGCTGAGATCCCACAGTCCACAGGCTCCAGCCAGAGGCGGATCTAAGGGGGGGGCAAATCTGTAAGTTTTGCAAGAAGCCTTACCTTGCAGTAGAAAACACTCCTCTCCAGCACTGTTCTAGCCAATCCTCACAGGGAACAGCAACATCTTGGCATTGCTTACTGGCTACAGCAGCAAGGGAGAGGAGGGATTTACATGACAGGGTAAGGCTTCTTGCAACACTTAGAGCTTTGCCCCCCCTTAGATCCGCCTCTGGCTCCAGCTGCTCAGATCCTGAGGGCTGTTAAGTGTTTGTGGAATCTGAGTGGTGACGGCACTTTTCAAAGAATTCCGGTGGGGCGTTTCACCTTCCACCCCGGCACTGCACATCACTGATGCATGTTTTTATTTTGCAAATGTTCAAGTATGAGTCTTACAGGCATGTACCTGGCAATACTTCCCAAATCCTTCTCATCATCAAACAGCCATACAGGTGCTATGGTATTACCTACTTGGAGCCCCATTTATGCTGGTCATGGACTCACCTGGCTACAGAGGATGAAGGACTCCAACTCTCACCTTACAAGGTCCTCCAGCCATACACCTTCTCCATTCAGTACAGGAAGGGAAGGAAACAGGCTAATGCAGATTTTTTTTCCCCAGACAGGATACCTTCTCAGCGTGGCTTTCCCCATGGACACCATGGCCCTATTTTTGGCAGGGGTATCTATCGTCCACCCACCAGGCAGGACAAGCCCTGGCAGGGAATTGAGCCTCCCTGGGTGGACGGGTGACATCGGGGAAAGCCAGTGGGAGGCAGCAAGTGCCCTGCAGTGGGGCAGAACGGTGGCGCGACAGGCATGCAGCCATTTTTACAGCGCAATCCTATACCCCCCTTAGTGCCGGTGCTGCGCTCTTGCGCCGGCCGAATGCTGTTGCAAACGTGCTGTAAAGCAGGTCCATGCTGGCACTATGGCGCTCGGCTGGTGCAAGTGGCAGTGGCAGCGCTTAAAGCGCCGACCATGCGCCAGTCAAGCGCCAGCATTGCTCGGTCAGCTCAGGGCCTCTGCGAGGGCAATCCAGAGGCATTCTGGGGGCGTAACTGGGTGGCACAGTGGGTAGAGACGGTGGTTATGACACGGTTGTGACTCAGGACAGCCGTAGTGCCATATCCTAATGTTGGTTCCCAGCCATGGCGACCCTGATTTGGGCCGCTCCCATGCACATTCCTCTGCAATGGCTATTTTGCCGGCACAGATCTGAGCAAGCCCATAGGGGTGACTGAGGCTTAAGCGGGTGCAAGGGGAAAACCTCCCCTTGTCCTGCACGTTGCTGCTGCTGTCTCTGAATGCGCTTTTGGATATGGCCCTGCTATGTCAGCCTTACTTGGCCGGCATAAGATAGGATTGTTATGCTGCTTCACTCTCTTTATTTTAAGAACATGGATGTATTTTTGGGGGGTGGGGGATAATGGAAATCATTACTGATCACCTATAACAAGAACAAAACCATAAGGGATCATTTTGGAAGCAACATTTTGCAAGACCACTTCTAATTACAGTGCATATTGCAGCTTGGGGAAAATGTGATATTTATTTGGTGATGAACAAGTACCAACTCTCGTCAAAGGTTCATTACGTTATATAATGTGTAATTATTTGTGTTTGTACAAATCACTTCAAATGTTTTTATTAACCTCATATGGCAGCCTGAGAGAGCCAAGGCTGAGAGGAGTAGCTTGTCTAGGGCCACCTACTGAGTTAAGGCAGAGGCACAATTCAAATCAGGGAATTGCTAATTTGCAGCGCAATCCTTGACAACACAAGCCAATGCATGTCAATCCAGAAGTAAGCCCCATTGTAGCCTTACGGTCCAATCATAGTGGATATTTACCCTGGTGGAATGTGTGTTCCTCTGGCTTAAACTGCTTACACAACTGTTGCAAATGTGTCTAGGCCAGTGTACAGGGCTTGGTGGCCGCTGCAAGTGGCAAGTAGCTGGGTCTTCATGAAGACAGACACCAGATGCCTGCTGGTGCATGGGGTTGGGGGGAGAGGGGGAGAGGGTAGCGGTAGGTGGAACAAAGCAATGACAGGGCAGTGGGAGGGTAGATTGAATGCTGAATGCTGAATCCTGACCCTGCCTTCACAGATCAACTTGGATTTGTGCCAGCAATCAAGTTGGCACAGGATTGAGTTGACCCATGGCAGCTGCTGGGGTTTACCCTGGGCCAAGGGAACCTATATTCTCTTACCTCAAGGAGGCCTCAAGTGGTAAAAAAATCCCCCCATTGGGGGATCACTGTGCATCACTGTGCAGGGATTGAGAGCGCAATCCTAACCTGGAGTTAGGCCGGCACAGTTAGGCCAGCAAAGTTTGCCTGGCAAAAGGGATACGTAAAGCACATTTGGACCACTGTCAGTCAGGGAGGATGGTGCATATCTGTATGCTTGGCCTCTCTGAGAGTAGCCCAAGCATACTTTACAGTGTCCCTTTTGCCAGCCAAACTTTGCTGACCTAACTGTGCCGGCCTAACTCCAGATTAGGATTACGCCCTTAGTTAAGATTGGGCTGCCCACCATGACATTATTCCAACTTTTCCTAAGGTGTTTTCTTCATGTTTATATTTGAAATGCATTAAAATTTTGTACCCATCCACCACCACCCCACTGAAAAAAAACATAATGTGAAAACTATATTGCTTTAAAATGTGTCCTCGACAACGTTTTTTATAATGTAGCTATTAGGATCACTTTCTGTTAGCAATAGCAGTGACATAAACCTTTTTAGCCATAACTAATTCTTATCAGGGGGCTTGTGTAAATATAACAAGTAATTTTCAAGCATATTATATCACTGGAATATAAAGTTACATGATCCCTTAGGTGCATTAGTTTTATGTAAGAAAAGATTAGCCTGCATAACATAATAGTCATTGTATTTGATATTGAGTTGCACTAACTGTAAATCATGTCCCAGATAGAAAAATAATTCAAGCAGAAAGTGGGAATGAAATACAATAAAAGTAAGAGGGCCCAATAGTACATATAGGAACTTCCATGTTTTTGAAACTCACGGTGAAAGTCAAATATGCATATTTATCTCCTGTATTCATTCGGCGCTCCAATGAATACCTGTGAAATAATATCTGAACCTTTATGAGTACTTTACAACAGGAAAGGAATGTCAATAAGGAAGCAATAACCCAGAACCTGCCCAATGAAATACCCTTTTCTAAAAGGTGAAATCGCATAAGGTCAAACGCTAATGTAGTTAATGTAGTAAAAAAGTATAGAAAGCCAGGCGTACTTGAGGAGAATACAAACACAGTCTTAACACCTAGGCTGGCAGACTAATACTCAATAGAACTCTGTGTCTGGGACTGCCTGGTGCACTGTGTGAATTTCCAGCTGGTTTATCCTGTCTCCATTTGTACGGTTTCCATTTGACAACATTAAGCACATTCCAGAAATGCTTGTTAGCTTCAGTTAGCACTGCACATAGTAAAATGTAAAGCAAACCTCTATCATGTGGTGGGTCAGACACCTATTAAAACAGAAAGGCATTTTAAGTTTTCTTTTTAGGGTGCAATCCTAAAGACAACACTAAGGGCACAATCCTAACCTGGAGTTAGGCCGGCATAGTGTGGCTGGCACAAAGGCCACTGTAAAGAGTGTCTGGACCACTCTTGGAGTCAGGGAAGATGGAGCACATCTTCCCTGACTGGAGTGGAGTGGTCCAAGCATATGTGTCCCTTGTGCTGGCCAAACTTTGCTGGCCTAATTGTCCTTTCTGTCTCAGGAAGATTGCATTAGAAATGTGATAGTGTTAATAGCCATAAAGAAAAAATAATAATGTTCTGCCAGGTTGGGTGGCAGTTATGGAAAGGTGATTTCAAAGTCCAGCTGGTCACTATATTTGAGACGGACCACTGCAAAGTGTGTTTGGACTACTCTCGGTGTCAGGGCAGATGGCACATGTCTGTGTGCTGACCTCTCTGACTCTGAGAGTGGTCCAAGCATATTTTACTGTGGCCCTGGTGCCAGTCAAACTTTGTTGGCCTAACTGTGCCTGCCTGACTCCAGGCTAGGATTGTGCCTTCAGACTATTTTGAAATCCAGACATTTTTGTCCAAGACTTAAACATTTTTTTCTGTAGTATGAACAGTAGACAGTCTTGTGCTCATTCCCACGTACAGATGGTAAGTTCTATTCTCTGCTCTGCGGTATACAGACATTGTTGAAAAAATGTCAAAAAGGACAGCAGATACATTTGAGTAATAGTAAAAAGAGCAAGAGGAAGCATTTCTCATTTTACTTATGCAAATATTCCAAAATCCAGACAAATCTGAAATCCAGTCCAAGCAGTCCAGATAAGAGATCCTCAACCTGTATATGGACTTGGGTCTCACTATTCTCACAAGCTACTGATCTTCCCTTCTTGAAAGGACATGACTGTAAAGAGCAAAAGAAGGCTAGGCCATGGTTTGACTCCATTTTGTAAACATGACTCCATTGTGTGGGAAAGAGCTGAAGCTGCTAACATACCAGCTGGTGGCAATCAGCTCACTTAGAGTGTAATTTTCTAGTTCCTTGTTTCCCACAGAAAGGTGTGAGGTCATAGCTGGGGTAAGGGGCACTGCATCATCAACTTATAATCAGGAAGGTTCCATCCAGCTAATACAGCAATCAAGAAGATTCCACACTGCTGAGACCCATCACTTAAGTTGTGTACATAACCTTTTCTGACCATTCCTCCAAACATTCTATCACCCCATCAGGACCTTTATCCTGATTAGTTAATTGATTGAACTAGAGGGGTATAAAGATACCCCGTTCTGGGCTACAGATCATCACACTCCATCAGACCAGCAAGGCTTCATCAGAACTTCAAGACAGCATCAGACCTTCAGACCATCTTCAAGACTCTATCAAGACCAGGACATCAGAGACTTTCAGATCTTCAAACCTTCAAGTCACCTTCTCCACGTCAGTCCAAGATGTCCCAGCCTGGATCTGCTGCCTGCTTGGACTGAGAAGAAGGTGAACCAGCAAGGCTAACCATCTTGCAGATATTAGGGCCTAGTCAGTGTTAGGAGCCTATTTTCTTTTTTCTTATTTTGAAGTGTATCTCCATTGGTTCTTTTATGCTTTTCTAGTAAATGTTGCTGCTTGTTTTCAGAATAAATATAGTTAAGTTATAAGCTCGTTTTAATTGTGAGTTATTGGAAGCAGTATTAAACTAAATTCAGTTTTGCTGCTTGGGCACCTTACCAGTTTAAAGTTAAGCTTTATAGCTTTGGGATAGGGCCCTGTAGTTGGGGCTAGTTTAGCCTGTGTATTTAAAAGTTAAGAGTCTGGTCTGTGCATCACTCTTAGAGGCTGTTACTCTTAGCTGTGGTCCCAGGCTGGTAGCAGAGGGTGTGTGCCTTGTGGCCTTGAATTGGAAGTGCTTAAGGACACATCCTGCTGAATGTTCACGACTCATATGGGCCCTGGGCTGGTTATAGGGCATATGAGCCTGTGAATTACCATGACATTTTACATCTAGCATCTAAGCCTACCCCATGCACACAATTCTATTCTTGCATTCAAGACCTGAGGGTAGTATAAAACAGTTTCAAGCATTTCAAAATGGTAATTGAAAAAACAAGACCCTTATGGGTATGCTGAAACCTAATGGGAAGTGATTCATAGATGCTCCCCAATATATGCAGCAGCTGGATCAAATGCACAAAGCTTTCAACAGTGGTCCTGACAAAGAGAGTAATGGTGGGAAACTGGTCACTGATGCAAAAGCAGCATTGCTCAAAACATACAAAGGCAACAGCAAAATTATAGCATTTGCGGAGAAGGAGAAATGAATTATTTGTTTTTGTGAATATAATGCATAATGTTTAGACATCTGGCTGAGAGGGCATGAACAGACCACCATCTGGGACGTATATTAAATTGGTCTAAACTCTTGAAATGAAATAACAATTAGTACTGTAGGCAGAATCATGCCTAGCTGTGAACAATTGCTGATTCTCCACCACTGCAGATTTAGAGCAACTTTGCCTAACCTTATTGATGCATCTGGGCCAACAGAGCTCACGCTAAATCCTGCAGGGGGGCATCCCTGAAGGTAACATTTGAGGCAAGCCTCTATTGCCCCACTGGGTCTCCTTGGATCTGTGCCAGCCATTTTGCTGGCATTAAGTTAGAGGAGAGTAAGGGAGAAGGAAGGGGAGAGGAACAGGGAACAGGAACCTTGGTGCATGCCAGTGTTGCCAGGATTCACTCCTCTCTCCCCTGTCCTGCCTTCCCCCAGACCCTTCTTTCTTCCTCCTCCTCCTGTCCCCATTCCACCCATCACCCACCCACTGTGCCAGCTCACCTGCACTCCCATGGGTAGCTATCAGTGGCAGCAGGCGTCCATCACTGCTGCTGTTTATGGTTCCATTCTGGTACCAGAAAGGCCACCATATGGCCATTTACAACAGCAGAGCTGACTCTCATCTATGGAAATAAAAACAGTTGCTTAATTTAGCTTAATTATTTTTAGAAAATGTTCTTTCTTGTCTCAGTACAACGGTGCACACTCCATTAGTCCAAAATGAAACAATTTCCCTTCTATCTGGTTGCAGAAGTTCAGAGGAACAAAATGGCTGCCCAGTCCTTCATTACCCTGAAGGTACATTCTGAAGAAATGAAGGCCAGTTCTTCTATATATGGATATTAACTGTGCCTTCCTATCCCCCACCATTGGCACCACTGCAGCCACATTACTGGAGCATGGGCTGCACCCAATGATTAATGGAGGCAATCAGGAGCCGTGGCCAATGGTAAGTAAGAACTGTTTTACGTATCTCTGTGTAGGTCCCTGATGTCCTATGCATCTTCTATATAGCTGCTGTAAGTCCAAGGAGAAAGGGGTGGGCAGTCTGAAAAATGGGGAAATAGGAACTGGTGTGCATGTTTGTCACAGAGATCCTTGCCCACCTTGGAATGACCCTTGGAATACCTCCTCGTCCTTCCCCCATTGCCAATGTACCTGTGTAGTCTCCCTGAGCCACTGCCTTGGGCACTGTGCCTCTTTCCATTTATGGCAGCAACCCGGCAGCATGCAACAGTGGCCTGGCTTTTGCACTGCTGTAAAGGACCTTCCGTTGCCAGAATGTTCCTTCTAGCAGCACAAGACCACAGTAGGTTTGGAGCCTATCTTTTTCTCTGTGTGGTTGCTTGTCTTTTGGATGCCATCCAATTCCATGTTGTGGTTGTTTTCTGTACTGAATGCTGTTTGTGGTGTGTAGCTGTACACGTTTGGATGTAATCCTAACCTGGAGTTAGGCCAGCACAGTTAGGCCAGCAAAGTTTGACCAGCACAAGAGACATTGTAAAGTATGTTTAGACCACTCTGGGGGTCTGAGAGGCCAACAGAAATGTGCCATCCTCCCTGACTCCAAGAGTGGTCCAAATGAGCTTTACGGTGGCCCTTCTGCCGGCCAAACTTTGCTGGCCTAACTGTGCTGGCCTAACTCCAGGTTAGGATTGTGCTCTTTGAGGCATAAGGGAGGGACTCAGGTTTGTTGATTCACTGATACAAGTTCTCACTATGTGAATACCAATATGCGGTAACATAGCTAAAGGGAGGCAAAATGGTAAGTCCTGCAGGTGCTGCAACATGCCATGTAAATGGCCCTTCCCACTCACCATTGCAGCCACTTTGAGCCGTGACAGCAATGCACAGGAGATGCCATTTGGTTCGGCAAGCACCTGCACATTGCTGTTGCTGCCCAGAATGGCTCCAACAACAAGCTACTGACATGGCAAGTTATGGCACCTGCAGGACTTACCGTATTCTCCCCCCCCAGTAATTACGCTACTGCCAATACAACTGCCTGGTGGAGTTGCCAAAATGTAGAACAGTTTTAATTTGCCTTCTCAGCGATTGAGTTTTCAGCATCCAGTGATTTAACTTCCAGTTCCTGTTATCCCTCATATTTAGTCAGCAGCTTTTAGCTACCACCAGGGATATGGGATAAACACAGGAGAATTTTATAGCTGAACAGGAATTCATGTATTATTAATTGTATTGGTTTTTAAAGAGAGTGATTTTAAATTAGTAGAAGGGACATGTCTAAAGATTTATAACAACATAAATAAAAGCATAAATGCTCTTCCACAGGTTTCAGTACTCCTGTGTTGTCTCCCTTACTTGCGCCATGTTGAGAATTGGGGCCTTCTTTGGATTACGCATGGGACTGGCTATTGAACAGATCTGCATTTCTCCCTAAATAATCACCACCTGACTTGTTCATTACTTACAGGGAGGGATTCTTTTTGCATCACCACCCCGCCTTTCCTTCAAGTAGGGCAACATATAGGTGTAGCCTGCTGCTGAGGTTCAGTGAGGTGCTGAGGAACTTGGAGCAGAGAGAAGTGGCCATTACTTGTGAACAGAGCACAGTAAAAAAAAACAAAAAACAGCTGAGGCTGAGTCAGGGTGACACCCTAGAGTGTCATCCTTCCTTGGCCTCAGCCATCTTAGATTCTTCTGAGCCTGGCCAAGTGGGCCGAAGTAGTTCTCTCCATAGTTTTAAACTCCATAGCACACGTGCAGCCACATCGTAGCCACGTAGCCCCTCTTCTGGCTGGTACCTGGAGTGGGCCATCCTCCCTACTTGCAGTGCCACTGGTACTGCCTCAGCTGCTGGGCCAGAAACAAGCCCCACCTACACCTATGGCCTGGGCATTCCTAGTGAAGACCAAATCTAATGACATGTGGAAAAAAGTTGGGTTAGGTGATAGGTGACACACCATCCAATATTCTACACTATCAGAAATAGTTCAAAGGTATAGAATCCTCCCCATTTCGACACATAGTATGGTAGGGAATTAGAAGAAAATAATCATTTATGCCTAAGTTATCATTTTCTCATTGGTAAAATCTCTTTCTTCTGCCCCTACCCACATATCCATGACAAAACATGCCAAGGAAGGGCTTTGCTTTCAGATGCAATTTCAACCAAGGTGAAGAATTGTTCTCCAAGTCTTATCAGGACTAAAGCACTGAGACCAGATGGCACAGCAATAGGGAAAGCTGGGGCACCCACTGCTCTCATATCAGATGGAGGGACAAACAGAAGGTGGGCTTTCTGAGTATAAAGCATTCTTGCAGCATTTCTAGGGAGAGAATAAATTAGGACAAGTTGGATCAAAGCCATCAAAGGGAATTTAAAAGCAGGGATGTGGTATTTACTGTGACTGAGAATCATGAAGTCTATGCCTTGGTCAATTTAAGCATACTTGGCATACAGTCTTTAGTTAGATACACTGGCATGGTACTCATATTGTAATCATCAGTTTATTTCTTTGGGTGGTTGTGAATTGATGGTTACTACTTTTTAAATTATTCTCTCTCTCTCTCACACACACACACAAATGCTGTAAAGTGGACTATATGTTCCACTATATGTATATATAAATTATATATGTAAATATATAATTCCACTGTATGTATAAATAAGTACGGTCAACAAATACTACCATTCATATGGAAGGTATTTCCAAGGAAAGGTGGAACAGTTTTAAAAGCGCAATCCTAACCTGGAGTTGGGCCGGCACAGTTAGGCCAGCACAGTTTGGCTGGCACAAGGGCCACTGTAAAGTGCATTTGGACCACCCTCGGAGTCAGGGAGAATGGAGCTTGTCTATGTGCTGGCCTCACTGACTCTGAGAGTGGTCCAAACAGACTTTATGGTGTTCCTTTTGCTGGCCAAACTTTGCTGGCCTAACTGTGCCGGCCTAACTCTGGGTTAGGATTGCGCCCTTAATAAGATGAACTTAGAATCAAACTAGCTTAAGAAAAATAAATAAATAAATAATACTTGTATTTATATACCATCTTTCTTAGGTCACCAGATTTCTCTAATGACTATAACTCAAGGCGGTTTACATAAGGAGACTTTATTCAGAAACCCGAAGGTTTTTACAATTTTTTACAGAAACGTTCTATCTTGCAAGAACTACACACATACAGATGGATCTTTCTGGATTTAGTCCTTCTTTCTGGCCACCCGTTTGTCTTCTTGCTGGCTGATAAGCGCCTTCCCTGCTCCCACCAGAGAAGCAGCTGCCTTCGGCACAACTCCCCCTCACACAAGGCAGCTGGAGACAGCTCAGCTGTTAATCAGTCGCAATTACAAGGTCTGCCACTCACAGAGACTTCCGGTAGTCCCGAACTGGCGACCTTCAGATCTTATCTTCAGGCAAACGGAGGCATTAACCCTCTCGACTACATCCTCTGCCCAAAAATGAATCTTCTGCCTAAAAATGCATGTATCTATGGGTCTATAGCTACATACTGTAGCTGTCCATAAAACAAACCTGTCATACATTATTTTATTTATTTATTTATTTATTATTAGATTTGTACCCCGCCTTATTGTGCCCGAAGGCACCCAAGGCGGCATTACAATATAGATATAAAAACAATATAACAATTCACAATTAAAAACAATTAAAACAGAATTAAACAATACAATCAAAAATTAAGAACACAATTAAAAACAAATTTAAAAACAATATAAAAACAACAAGCCCCGTGGGTTATAATAACCAGCCAGCCTGTCAACAATTAAAAGCTTTTTGG
Organism: Lerista edwardsae; assembly: GCA_029204185.1. Classification (NCBI taxonomy): domain Eukaryota; kingdom Metazoa; phylum Chordata; class Lepidosauria; order Squamata; family Scincidae; genus Lerista; species Lerista edwardsae. The sequence goes on along the minus strand of JAJKFI010000028.1, from coordinate 13,168,528 downwards.
AATAAAAAGGTCTTCAGCCCCCGCCGAAATATAAACAAAGAGGGAGCAGTTCTCAATTCTAAGGGGAGGGTGTTCCAGAGTTGGGGGGCCACCACCGAAAAGGCCCTCTTCCTGGCCGCCACCCCTCTCACTTCTCCTGGTGGCGGCACAGTCAGGAGGGCCCCCCCAGATGATCTAAGAGTACGGGTTGGATTATATGGAAGAAGGCGGTCCCTCAAATACCCCGGACCCGAGCCGTAAAGGGCTTTAAAAGTCAAAACTAGCACTTTGAATTGGGCCCGGAACAGAACCGGCAGCCAGTGTAGTCGCCGAAGCAGCGGCTCGACAGAGTCAAACCGACGTGC
>JAJKFI010000028.1:13145637-13166484 GCA_029204185.1 Lerista edwardsae | reverse complement strand
TCTCTCTCTCTCTCTCTCTCTCTCTCTCTCTCTCTCTCTCTCTCTCTCCCCTAGGTTCCCTCTATAACTCTGTTCTGTCCCCCTAGCAGGCTTGAGTGGGTGCAGGGGTGGTGGGAAGGAAGCATCACAGCATGGACCTTGACATTTCCCAGGCAGGCCAGCTCTTGTTTGGTGCAGAACTCAAACATTTCCTTTCTGAGTGGCAAGAGGCGAGCTGGATGCCACACCTTAGTCCTAGGGGCACCTCCAGCCATTTTCACACCTGGAACACAGCCGCCTTCTGGCCTTTACCTGCTTGTCGCCTGCTGGCACTTCAGGCCTGGCGCCCGCTTTACACCTGACAGCAAGCGGGGAGATGGGAGAGACTGCTGTGAGAAACTTCCAGAAACTTCCAGTTTGGAGACACTTCCAAACCCTGAGAGAAATGGCCGCCTTCCCCTCCCAAATGTGCCACATACCCCAAATCACAACCCCTACGGTTTCTACAGAGGTGGGGTGGGGGGCAGTGATGTCATTCAGGGGGAACGGACCAGAACGGGCGTTCCGGATCCTAACGGGCTCTGTGGCTGCTTCCGGGGTTTTGGGGTTTTTTTTTTTTCAACATTTGAATTTGAACTCAAAAGTGAGTTCCTGTTCCTAAATCATTTGAATGACACCACTGGGTGGGAGGATGCTATGTTTTGCAGGAGCCTGAATTCCTAGTTGACATGGACCTTCCTTCTTGCCTCCAGACCAATGTACTGCTCAGAGAGCTGGTTCAGAGGCTTTGCTATCTGAGCTGGGAATGGCTCTGGAGGAGAGGGGGGGGGCTGTGTTACACAGGAGCTCAGGCTCCTGCACAACTTAGCATTTTGCCCTAGGAACATCTCTGCTGAGGGCTCCCCTGGCTGGGTCAACCCCAGGACCCTCAGTGACTTTGGTGGCACCTAATGTGCCATCAGAGGGTTAGTGGGATGGTGCCATGAGGAACTCAGTGCAGGCCTCCAGCAACTGGTCATGGAGTTCCTAGCTCAAGCCCCAAATCCCTTACACAGCAATGGAATCTGGAGGAAAGGAAGATGTGAACATCACTTATATTGCTCTTCGTTTGAATGCAAGGTTGTCATGTTCATTTTATCTATATGGTTCACAAGACTACAAATTCTTGTGGAAATGTAGCCCTAAGCTTAGGAAAGATTAGCTTTGTGTTATAGACAGTTCATAATATTAATGGAAAAAATAATCATGACTCTCCAAGGGCTGAAGGGAAATGTTTTTTTCTTCATCAGAGTTACAACAATTCAATCTTTTATTTTTCTATTGCTTCAGAGTTTTGCATCGGATTTGTATTTCTATAATTTGCTATTAATGGTGGCAAGCCAACAGATTGCTTCATAGACTGACATCGACTGAGGACATCAGAGTAGGGGATTCTTTGTAATTTTAACAAGAGTATCAATTTAAGTCAAATGATAGAAGCAATTACAGCTGACATGTTCTTTTTGCTTTGGAATTCTCCCCCAGACAGTTCTACAAAAGAGTGCATTTTGTATAGCATGAAATCAGATTAGAATTTGTTGCCAGGCCCAGTAAAAAGCAATAAAACTGTAGCAATGGCACAATAAAAATGTTATTTGGTTAGGTGGCCATTTGGGCTTAACAAGATTCAGGCACAAATGAGGTCATTCCTTGACCACCTGAATGCTTTGTTTCCCTTTGTTTTATACTGATGAATAAGAAATATTTCCCCATTTCATTCCTCCATCATTTTCATGATAAACAACTTTATCAGTTTACAGTATTCAGTGCTTTGTTGAGGCTGTCATTAATTTTGTAAGGAATGGCAGTTGTTTTAGGTGATCCTATTTGTTCTCATAAGTTTCCAGTGAAATAAATGGCACATATAAATATTCAGTTCGCTCAGGAGCTCATTAAGTTACTATATGTAACGGGACTCACCATATAGCGGAGCAACAACTGTGAATTATTTTTTTTTTCAATATTTAAAGTTGGAAAGGAAAAGTACAGCTTCTTTCGTCATACACTGCTGCTGGCAGCCATTTTTTCTCCACAGATATTCTCTGAGGAATTTGCATCACTCTGGAGCATTGCGATAAAAATGTCCACCACTAGAGGCAGAGGCAGCTGCCAAAGGAACTCTGCCACTCCTTTTCAATTTTAACTGATTTTTCAAAAGCCTACTGCTGCTTCCACACTACAGGTAAGCCTACAGTTACGTAAAGGAATGCATTCCTACCAAATAAACTGAATCACTATGTAAGCTATGCTACTTTCCCTGTCCATTTCATAATAAAAAAGACCCAAATGGCCCCAAAGTCAGAACCATTTTTTTCATTTTGTAAAAAAAACTTATGCATACATGGAATCTGTTTTTCTGTGCTACAAAATGAGCTCTAAGCACTACATATTAATATAGTTCATGCCAATTTCACAACATGAAAATAGTCAATCCTTACTCGCGACCTCAGTATATGTGACCTTGCCTATCTGCGAGGGGCTGTTTCGAGACCTGCCCTCACTTTCTGCGACCTCTTTCTCCATATGCGCAAGGAAAACAGTGCCAAGACTCCTCTCTGATCAAAAGAAATCTCCAAAACAAAGAGAAAGAAGCACTGTCAGCCAGCCAATTCCTGTCCAATGGGCAAGGGAGCGATTGCAAATTTCAAATCACAATGAGTGAACAAGAACAGAGTGAACAAAAGCAGTCCAGACTTGCCTTGGTCTCTCTTTGCATTTCTTCCCGTGTCGCGTTTGTTCTTTGTTTTGCTCCCTTAGTTGTCCTGGGACTTTCTGCAGTGTCCATTGTGGTTCCTGGTCTCAACCCCGTAACCTGGGTCCAAGTGGACTTTTCCAACTATGGAGCAGGTGCAGATCCGAGTAAACGTAGGTCCCCCAGCACAAGCTTACCCTGGGACAAGGCAACAAATGTTTGTTTGCTTACCACGAGGAGGTCACCAGATGCCAAAACTGCAGTATTCAGTGGGAACTACATTGATGCTGCTGTATCACCACACATAGAGCTGTAATGGACCGGGCTGAAACTTACAGGTCAGTAATACTGCAGTGAGAATTTGGCCCATGATGAAAAGATGAAGGGAGTCAAGAGTGCCCAACCTAATTTTTGCCCAAGAGTGCCCAACCTAATTACACTCACAGACACATTCCATATTACTAAACATGATCAAATGCAACATGGCAGGTTTTGTCTGGAGGTCGAGCTGTTACCCTGCCTGAATATGCAAAGCAGGAACAGCCTTGGATCAGCCTTAAGACCAGAACTCACTGACAGAGCTGGCAAAGGAATGTGGAGGAGTCAGCTGGCAAGAGACTGATAAAATCTTAAGACTGAGAGCACAATTCTCAACTGGAGTTAGGCTGGCATAAGCTAAGCCAGCAAAGTTTGACCAGCACAAGGGCCACCATAAAACGTGTTTGGACCACTCTCGGAGTCAGGGAGGATGGCTCACGTCTGTGTGCTGGCCTCTCTGACTCCGAGAGTGGTCCAAACACACTTTACCGTGTCCCTTATGCTGGTCAAACTTTGCTGGCTTAGTGTATGCCTGCCTAACTCAGTTTAGGATTGTGCCCTCTTAACTCTTGAGGTCATCTCAGACTGGCCAGGCTGTGGTCTGCAATTGCCTGTGAAGGCTTGGAAGGTGTTAGAGTACAACCAGGATGATTGAACTGAAAAAGGACCAGACATTGAAAGGGAAACATCTGGAGAAATTGAGGGTTCTATGAATTGCATATAGAACAATAGTTGTAAAAAAACCTCATTTGAAAAAAAAATGGATTTATGAACGTCTTGCCAATGTAAACCCTCTTGTGTCTTGAGAAAGATATTATAAAAATACCTTAAATAAAATTAATCCAAAGGTTTTTGAAACCAATCAACTATTGTATTAAGGTTGAATACAAACGAATCCTCAGTATAGTGTGGATTGTATCTCAAAATAGAAATACAGCAAACTTGAAAAACCTGTCGGAAACCATAAACAAAACTATCTAGCATAGTGGTTCCCAAACTTTTTATCGAGACCCACCTAAAAAAAGCTTCACTTTATCAGCTGCTCATGTCTCTGTGGTTAAAATGGTGATTGGGCAGCAGTGCTCCTCCTAAGTAGCATGTTATTTAGCCCTTGATGCATATAACCTCATCTACCCTTTCAGCTTAGCAAAGCACCAAAAATTGGGTCAGACCCATTGGTGGGTCTAGGTTCTATGGTTCTATGACAAACCTAGACAACTTAATAAAAAGCCGAGACATCCCCCTGCCAACAAAGGTTCGCATAGTCAAAGCGATGGTTTTCCCAGTAGTCATGTATGGCTGTGAGAGCTGGACCATAAGAAAGGCAGAGCGCCGAAGAAAAGATGCTTTCGAATTATGGTGTTGGAGAAGACTCTTGAGAGTCCCCTGGACTGCAAGGAGATCCAATTGGTCAATCCTACAGGAAGTCAAGCCTGATTGCTCCCAGGAAGGACAAATACTGAAGCTGAAGCTCAAATACTTTGGCTACCTCATGAGAAGAGAGGACTCTTTAGAAAAGACCCTCATGCTGGGAAAGATTGAAGGCAAAAGGAAAGGGGGGCAGCAGAGGATGAGAAGGTTAGATAGTGCCACCGAAGCAATGAACATGAAATTGGGCTAACTCCGGAAGCTAGTGGAGGTCAGGGAGGCCTGGCGTGCTGTGGTCCATGGGGTCGCGAAGAGTCGGACATGACTTAGCAACTGAACAACAACAGTAAAAGGCCAGCAATATTATTTGTTTCAAAATTCACCTCTGAAACATTCTAAAAAAATACAAAGATGGAAATTAAACGGTACAGGATTCATTGGTTAATATTTGGATAGCACTTTAGACCTAAAGTGTTCTAGCAGAGCTTCCTATGTAGTGTCATTATGTTATCCTCTTCCCTACATCAAACATAAAAGACTCTGTAACAAAAGCAATCATTCTGGCTTTTCTTTCTGAATATTATTTTAAACATGTCAAGATTGCTTCTTCTTTGCAGAGTGGGGAGCAGCTTGAGGAGGTGATTTTTTTTTAATATAAGGGAAAGAAAGGAACATTGTCTTGTTCAGCCACATTCCAAGCAATTAGGAACTGCATCAGATTTTTTCATTCTTTCCTTTTAGCCTTGCTCCATTGATATGGGTAGTGCACGTTTTCAATGCCCTGCTTGGACCGCTATAAATCTCTTCTGCAACTCAAAATGTGTATTTGACTACAGGGACTTATTTATTTCTACAGAGCAGCACTTATTCCTTGGGCATATGCTAGATTTACTCCTCTATCCAAAATACAAGCCAGTTGTTTTTAACCTTTGTAAATGCATTTTTTTTTCTTTTGGTACTTGAATCAGATGAATTATTTCAAGGTATTTGCCTTTTAGGTGTAATAATAACTGTGAGCCAGACTGAAAACACATTGCTAAAACATAAAAAAACTTCCAATGTACATTTCTGGATGTCGTCTCATACAAAGGCTTTTGTTTTTTTACAGGCCAATTTTCATTCGATATAGTCAACATTGTTATAACCTGGCAAGCACGCTATGTAACAGAAGCCCATGCAAACCAGTTTTTTCTTTGCACACTGAAGGACAGATTCTTTGCTATGGGCTAGCCACTTGGTTCTACTGAGCTGGAAAAACTGAGAGTTTTCCAGCTCATTTGGAAAAGTGTGCAGGTGGTACAACCTTGTTACAGATGGTACAGTCACATACAAGACTATACCTCGAATCTGAAAATTTGATGTAGCACTGATTCTGATGCTGATTGGTAAGTGAATGGATGAGGGTCCATAGTATTTGCAGGTACAGCATTGTCATAGGTATACTATATGTGACATGCATTTGTATATATCTTTTGTCCAGCATTTTAAAATCAAAAGTGTCCAGGGAGACTGCAAGTTCGAGCAAAGGAACAGTTGGAGAGATGGGCTGCCCCCTCCACCTTTTCTTTTAAAATCATTCCCTCAAATGGCTTTTTCTGGAAATGAGAGGTAGGATCTGATGGGTTGAAGAACTAATGGGAAAAGGGTCCCATGATGGGTGGGAGCTCCTAAAGCAGCAGCTTCTTCATGTACAGTAAAAAAACAATTTCCACAAAAAAAGAAAAGGAAAAGATACTTCAAAAGCCAGGATGGCTGCACAAGGATCTTAGTTGTGAGTTGAAGATAAAAAAAAAAGACATGTATAGAAAACGGAACTGATCACCAGGGAGGAGTACAGAGAGGTCTCCTGGTGCTGTAGAGTGAGGGTCAGAAATGCTAAAGCTCAGTATGAGCTGAGGCTGGCCAGGGATGGCAAGAACAACAAAAAAGGTTATGCCCAAAGGAAGAGGAAGAGAAATGAGACGGTGGGATTGCTGCTCAATAACAATGGCCAATTGGTGTCTGGAGACAAAGAGAAGGCGGATCTGCTAAACTCCTACTTTGCATCCAGCTTCTCCCAGAAGGAGGATTGTGCAAATGTGGATGCTAGATCCTTGGTCAATAGAGGGAAATACCTACATGCCCACAGAGGTAATGAACACCTGGATAGCACAGGTATGCAGATTAAGATTGACAGGGAACTTGTCAGGAACCACCTAACTGGCCTAAATGAATTCAAGTCATTTGCATTTAGATGAGATGCACCCTACAGTACTAAAGAAACTTGCGGATGTACTTGCAGAGCCTATGCGGAATCCTGGGGGACAGGAGAGGTGCTGCTAGACTGGAGGCACAATCTTAACCAGGAGTTAGCCTGGCACAGTTAGGCCAGCAAAGCTTGGCCATCACAAGGGACACCATAAAGTATGTTTGGACCACTGTCAAAGTCAGAGAGGCTAGCACACAGACATGCGCAATCCTCCCTGAGTCCGAGAGTGGTCCAAATGTGCGGCCCTTGTGATGGCCAAACTTTGCTGGCTTGATTTGTGCCGGCCTAACTCCAGGTTAGGATTGCACCCTGGAAGTGGGTTAATGCGGTCCCAATCTTCCAAAAGGTGGAAAAGAAAGACCCGGGATATTACAGGTCCATCAGTCTGATGCCAATAGTGGGGAAGATATTGGAACAAATGATAAAACATACAATCTGCACACACCTAGACAACAACTTCATGATTAATGGAATTCAACATGGATTTGTCAAAAACAAATCTTGCCAGACAATCGAACAGGCAATTGTACATCAAGCCTGGACAGGTCCTCGTACTCTGTTCTTTTGCGAGATGGTTTTCTCACACACTCTCCCGCAACTCTCACTTGTGGTGACTAATCAGTTCATTAGCGACTCTGTCCTGCCCACAATGGGTAACGCAGCTTGTCACAGCCGGACATTCCATCTCCCATCCAAAAATAAGACCATGGATTCTCCTGCTTAGCTTCAGGCAGTACCGGCAGCTCAACCAATAGTCAAATACATGGCAGATCACAATAGATGGTGATCTGCAAGCCTGCATAAATTCATAAATTCTGCAAGCCTGTCTTAGACTTTGTTCCTTTCTTAAGGCATTGTGTTTTCTCTTGATGAGGCTTTCGAATACAGGGTGCAAAGAATGAGCATAGTGTGCCACACGGACTGAGCATGAACAAGCAAGGTGCACCCTGTCCTGCTGGTGCAAGCAAGGTGCCTGCTATTCTGAACAGTTGATTTGTTTTAAGCCGTAATACTGAATTAATACACAAAGAAAGAGGTTATGTTCATTATTTGTATCTGACGTTCAAAAAATTGCTGCTTGTCAACAGCATTTTAATTTCTCCATCCAATCTATTATGGTACTAATTTAATTTTAAGTTTGAATGCTGTAGGGTTGATGGCAACTATCAGCACGAAATTAACATTGCTGTTTTGCAAGCCATTAATTGCCATGTCTGAGCTCAGACAGACCCTCAATAAATTTAAATGATATATTTTATTTTTAGCATATGCTGTCTCTGGAGCAACCAGTTACCCAAATAACTGTATTAATTTGCATGCAATTAGAATATGGAGATCATTATTAATGAGTCACGCCTGTAGAAATCACCTGACCAGACATTGTCCTTCCAACACCTTTGGATGGTTGTACCAGATACTGAAGGGCTGCCCTCAAAAGTGAGGTCATTTCCTACTAGAGGAAGGTGTACAATGTTAGTTGACAAACTGACAGCACAATCTTGCACATTTTCCCTCAGAAGTAAGTCCCACTATGTTAAATGGGTAGAGGTGTTTGAAAACAGTTGTTTATTTTACTCAGAAATAAAGTCTTTGGCTGTAATCCTCTTTTACTCACCAGAAACAAACACCTCTACAATGGGACTGACAGTACAATCCAATGCATGTCTACTCAGAAGTATGCCCCATTATGTTCAATGGGACTTACTCCCAAGGAAGTGTACCTAGGATTGTAGTCTTAGGTTAAAAACAACAACAACATCATCAACATCAACAACAACAGTACTTACACAGGTATGCCCTGGTATCCATGGGGGTTCAGTTCCAAGCCCCACCGTGGATAACAGAAACCACGTATATCATGGACACCTTTTAAATATAAAGGAGAAGGTGTTAGAATATTTTTTTTCCCTTATGGCAATGAAACCGCTGCATTTCCAGGCTTGCAGGCAGCTTTCCGAGCCACATGCAGCCTTTTCCCAATCCTCCACTTGTCCAAGCATGCCCCAGAATGCAGCACAATGCTTCTCTTCCTTGTCACGAAGCATTCTGGGGCATGCTTGGACAATGGATAACTGGATATCCACCAATAACAGGACAATGGATATCCACCTGTATCAGTGGATAACTGAAACTGCGGGTACAGATTCTGTGGATACCAGGGCATGCCAGTGTGCTGCCTTTTCCCCCACAGATCCTCGTACTATTTTATTACAAATGAGTTTTTTTTTTACAAAAGCTGTTCTACAAGCAACAACTTCTTCATTCCAGGTGGGTCCATTCGTGGCATGGTCATCATTTCCTTTTGCTGGGTATGCTTTCCAGCAGGAGCAGTTATTGATCAGGTCAAGCTGATCCTTCTTGGCAGCTGGCTCACTCCTCCGCATTCCCGCAGTAGCTTATCATTGTGAATCCATCACTCTCTCACCATGAGGTAAGAGCAACGGCGACACTTCCGGGCTTTGTCCTCCGGTCTCCCATCCAAAATTCATCCAGGACCGTTCCTGCCCAGCTTCTTAGCTTCAGGCAGCTTTCAGTACCACCCAGCCCACACCTCCTGCCAAAGATTGCAATCCTATCCACAATTCCCTGTGAGCAAGTCCGATTGACTTACTTAATGGGACTTACTTCTAAGTAGGCATGCATAGGATTGGGCCGTCAGTATTTTTATGATTGCGTCACTGTACATTATTTTATTGACTATAATCTTTGGCTGCTGTCCGTGCAACAGAGTCCTCAAATCACCTGTGAATATGTCAGGAAGTAGTTTTCAAGTAGGGACGTGGTGGCGCAGCGGGTTAGTCCACTGCTGCTGGGCTTTCCGACCAGAAGGTTGGGAGTTCAAGACTGCGCAACGGAGTGAGCTCCCGTTGCTTGTTCCAGCTCTTGCCAACCTAGCAGTTCAAAAGCACCTAAATGCAAGTAGATAAATAGGGACCACTTCGGTGGGAAGGTAATGGCGTTCCGTGGGCTACAGCGTATAAGTAGAGTCATGCCGGCCACATGACCACGGAAGCTTGTCCTTGGACAAAACGCTGGCTCTACAGGCTTTGAAACAGAAATGAGCACCGCCCCCTACAGTCGGTTACGACTAGACCATTCGGTCATGGGGAAACCTTTACCTTTTAGTTTTCAATAGGATTAACAGGACTGGCATTAACTACTTATTAATAGCAAATGAGGGGAAATGTACACTATGAATAAGGGACTTTTTTTTCCAAATGTGGGGGAAACATATAATGGGAAAACATGCAAATATGCAGCAATACATATTACATATTACATGCATTACGAAAATAATATTTTCATCCCATCTTTCCAAAACTAGGTTTGTCTCTTACATGAAGAACACTGGCAGCCTGTGCATCTAGAAACAGATCTTCACCGTATCAGCTGCTTCAGTGAGTACAGGACAGGACAAATCAAGTAGTGGTTCCAAGAGGACAACACAATAATGTGCATGTTTGCAACACTTCAGTTTTGCATGCGTCAACATCATGACCAAGAAAAGAACCCTTGGCAAACAGATCTTTTTCTTCTTCTCAAGTGCTTGCCAAGAAGAGTCCCAACTCCTGAGCCAGTTGTGCATTCAGCTAAGTGGAATTTGCCCATCATCAGTACAGAGAGCAATAACTATTTCTCAAGTACAAGAGGCACATGGCCACCATGCTGGCTCTGAAGTTTCCTTTGCGCTTAAGCTGCACTTGGCTTTCAAATCAGGTTCCGATTCAAAGTGAGCATGATTTCCCCATCGATGTTTCCACTCCAGCCTAGGCCATCAGATGCTCTCATTATGCTAAACCAGATTTTAAATTTGCTCTTTATGTAGATGGCAATGAATGCCAGCTGTCCATTGATAATGCTGATACTGACATTTTCATCAAGATTACCTTGCGGAAGTGTTTACAGGGTTGCTGAAGAAGCAGAAAAAATATAATATATTTTATGAGCCAGTGTTTAAAATCCTTTTTGTACTGTAGAGATGGTGCCGGCACAGAGATTCAGAAGCAGATAAAGATGCTGGATAACGACCCACAACTATATTATCTAATCAAATTAGAATTAATCTACCCTCTTTCTTGGAAGAATGCATCCTTTATGGAGAAGCATCAGTTTAAAAAGCAGAAAACTCAGGGCTAAGGCCCAATCCTATCCTTGAAATACACTGTATATCGCCAGCGCAACAACAGTCCTGCTTGTATAGAACGAATTCTGGCCAACGAATGCATCACAGAGTCCAGTATAACACTGGTAAAATGCCAAATCAACATACCACAGACATCACTCAGCTCTGGCAGCGAGGGCAGAACAATGAGGGCTTGATGTGGGAGGGATAAGGAGGATAATTGTTATTTGAACAATTTATATTCCACCTTTCCCATGCCGAAGCAAATGCCCAAGGTGGTTTACAGAGCTACATAAAAAGTACATTGTAGCAAAACAGTAAGTAGAAAATATCATGCTGACCCTCAAGGATTATCAAAGGTGTCTCCGCTCTCACCCAATCACCCCCCTTTATTTGCAGCAGCTAAGAGCTGGGAGTGTCTGCTCCCTTTCAGGGAATGCCAAAGACTCCAATCATTGCTGCTGCTGGCAAACACTCATCCCCTTCTTTTTGTCTCCACTAAGGTGTTTCTGGCCAGTCATGTCAAAGGTGGGTGGGCAAGTTCCTTGGCGGGGTTCAAACCCCTCTTGCCTGACTTCCAACCAGAGACTTTATGTAGTGATCCACAAACACCAGGTTCTGCTCTGCTCTGCTCTGCAAACTATTGCTTCTATGTGTGTGTTGTATGAGTACAGTGAAGGTACTTCAACCGTGAGTGCCTGGTTCCTAGCTGTGTATGCCCCTTTGCTACTAATGCCACTGTAAGTCCCTTAAGAGGTGGGATGCTAAGGTACTCTTGTGTTGCATCTTCCCATGGTTGGGGGTGGTACCTGTTTTTGTGTTGCTCGTTCCTAGTGGCTGGTGGCAGTTGTCTCCCGCTCATTAGCCCTGCACCTGCCTCTGCCCTGAACCCTGAGCTCAATGAACCCTGGTGGCACTTCTCTGGCCCCCGATGGTATGGTAATTGGATACAGGGATTGGTCCCATGGACAACCCACTGATGACACAACAGATGATATGCCAACTTCATTATGAGAATACATGGATGACATGCCGACATCGTGGTGATGACACATGGATGTCACACTGATGACGTGCCAATGCTATGCCAATGATGCCCTACCATCGGGATGCCGCTCTGATGTCAATGCAGCATCCAATTGGGCCATAAAACGGCCACTGTAATGCCCTAGCACTGCTCTTTCCATGCCACAACACTGATAATGAGTCCAGTTTAATTTTGCTGCCAATACAGTCATTATCATACAAGGGAGGCATCTACATTTTCCATGTTTGATACATTTTGTGAAATACATGGTGCGCCACTGCCCCCCAAGTTTGACCTTTTCAGAATTCTTAATTTTAACTAGCTGGTCAATCCAGTCCTTTTCAACTGGTTAGTATTCCCTTCTTTTTCTTTTTTAACGCAAAGAGGAGTGGAATGGTCAGCTATTCAAAATATTGAATATTAAAAAGGTCAACAAAGTACAGCACAGCAATGTGGAAATGAGACAATGTGATTCTGGGTACCTAATTTTGGTGACAAAGATTGTAGCAAGAAGGGAAAATGTCACAACATGAATCCATTTCCAGGAAAGGACTGGGGCATGGTGCAGAATGAATGAATCAATGTATGCTAATGTGTTGAGGCTGCAAAATCACAGTCTGAATCAAATCCTGCAAAAGTTGATCCTGACTAGTTCAGGAATACAGATTCTGGATGAAAGACCTTTACAAATCAATCCATGACTTGATGAGTGGGGTTGGGAATTCATGTCAGCAAAGGTCCATTCTTGGGGGAGGGGGAGGGAGAAAAAAATAAAAACCACAAGACTATAGAATAGAAATATTGGAGTTGGCATTGAAAGACCAGGGCTCAAAACCGAAAACGTCACCATAACATTCTCTGTGATTGTGGGTTAGTCACTACCACACAGTCTTACAAACTTCAGAAATATAATTGAAGCAACAATCTGTTGGGCAGTCAAAAACTTTTGATTGACAGGTTTTTTTAAAAAAAAATTAAATGTAGTTGTAAATAATATTTTTATGGACATGGGAGAGCAGTGAGTTTTCATATCCCCAGTTTAATGTGTTCAGTTGTTTTTTTTTTTTAAAGAATGTATGCTGGCAAGTCCCCTACTATCCAACGTTAGTGCTTTGCTCACACATTCTGTGATACTTTCCCTTCTCAGTGATTCAGTTGTATCGTGATCTGTGGGTGGTAGAAGGGTGTGTGAACATACAGTCAGTCCTCATTATCAGCTAGGCTTAGGTTCCTGGACAACAAAGCAGACACCAAGTTAGCGGATAGGGAATCATGGAGCCTATGGGAAATATGGGGTTAGGTGCAAGGGAGCCCTCTTCACCATGCACTCTATGGACATTCTGAACCAAAATCTATTGTAATACAGTACTGTATATTGTTGCTGTGATACAGTACTGTATATTGTGCATATAGTGTGTAATATTTCATTTTAAGACAAAAATCCACAGAAACTGAGCAGATGAAGGTGCAGTACAGCACAGAAAAAATGAATTCAGAGAAAACATTGCTTGGTTTTCTGATTTTTTTAAAAAAAATGCATTGCAGTGCATTGCAGGCACCGTACTTGCCATTACAGAATAACACTGAACTGAAAAAAACAATAGAAAATGAGCAGATGGGCAGCCCAATCCATGACTGCCTGACCACCTGGGAGCACAGTGGTAGCCTGGCAGCTACCACTGCATCCCGTGGCAGCCAGGAAGCTGTGGGAGGCTCTGCAGGAGAAGGGGATGTTCAGCCCCTTTCGCTGTGGTAAGGCACGAGCAGGCAAACGATCTACTCGCCTTTGCACTGGCTATTTAGTCGGCTCAGGCTTCTGTGTAGGACTGTGTGGCCTGGCACGAGGGCAGGATCAGTGGCGAAGCCCACCACCAGTCTGCTGTGCCCTTCCCCGCACCCAGGAACTCCCTCATGCCCTGCCCAGAATCCCCACAACACCAGCAAGAAGTAATCTTACCTCTCATTGGTGTTGCGTCACTAACTCTAAGTAACAAGGGGCCAGCAGTGCCACAGCGCGTGGGGTGGGAGCTAACTGCCTGCATTGCCCATGCCTTACAGCACATTTTGCAACACCAGTGCAGGGGGTACCACCAGTAGTGGGACCTGCAAATGAAGACGTGGAATGCTGGGCGGGACTTACGCGGGACTTACGCGTGATTGGCTGCCCGTCCGCTCTGTTCCGACACACACCCCCGCTCGCCATGCAGGCTGCCCTGGCCTCGTAGGGGCCACCCTTCCCTCTCGGGTGAGCAGGCTCCCCCCCCGAGGCCAGGGCAGCCCGCGCGGCGAGCAGGGGGGCGTCGGAAGGGAGCGGACAGTCTGCCAATCAAACAGTAGTCCCGCCTAAGTCCTGCCCAGCGTTCCACTTCTTCATTTGCAGATCCCAATACTGGGTACCACCCATGCTGAAGGGCTCAGGATTGGGCCCCAAGGCTATGTTTTTGCTGTCAGTATAGAGAAAACATTGCAAGGTTTTCCAAACGCCCCCAAAGTGAAGCACAAAACTGAGAGCGCAATCCTGAACTGGAGTTAGGCCGGCATAAGCTCCACACACACCCTCCTCTCCACCAGTGCGCTGCCTGGGGACAAGTGACCCCCCCCAACAGATAGGTAGGATTGACACAGGATGGGGGCTCCAACTATCTATCTCAGTGATGGAGAACCTTTTGCGTTTGATGTGTCAAACATGCCTAACTTGACTCTGTTGGCGTGCCACTCCCCACCCACAGCAAAAGAGATACAATTATTTACATATTCCTTAATTTAAAAAATACAGTCCAATCACTTGTGGGGCTATGCATCCTATAAAGAAACATCTAAGCATTACAAAGCATTACAAAAAAATCAAATCATTACAAAAACAACTCAGTTGTTGTTTGGTGTTGGCAAATGCTGGTGTGTCACTCAAAACTTCGCGGTGTGTCCCCTTTGAGACGCGTGTCATAGGTTCGCCATCACTGATCTCTCTCCTAGCCAAGGGTGGAGTGATGGAGAGGGGGAGGACGCCAAAGCAGGTTCCCACCCCCTTCATCATCAGTTCCTTTGCACAGGCTAATGAGGCCACAGTTGCCCTGGGTAGACCACACTTATATTGATATCAACACATATACTGTTTTTTTCTTTTGTTTGGCATTTTGGTTTGCATGTGTGTTGTGATATTTTCAGCCTTTTTTGTGTCTAGAAATGTATGCATCCTCTTCGTACTCTGCTATCTACAAGTTGACAAGAAGACAAACAAAACAAGACCATGGATATTCCTGCCAAAGCGAGTGGTGGAGTTTTAAAATAAAGGACACCGGAGAGTATGGGGAACTCATTCAATGTATAACTGCATAAAGTGTGCAGTGGAATATGTAGCAAAATACGCGCCTGAACGAAACTCACAGGAGACATTCACTCAGCGTAGGCAAGCGCAAGTGGCGCAGAACATATGGTGCAGCTCATCTGCAGAAGAGGGACTAAATGGAACCCGAAGACTCTCTTCAACCCCAATCAGAATATAAAAGTAACTTTTCAAGTGTTTACCCTGGCATTGGAGAGCAGAACAATGCAAGCAATTCTCTGAGCACGCCAGCTGCCAATACTGCAGCCTCTAACATACATCTTCTGGACCAGTTCCTTCTACGCAACATGCACTTTAGATTCCCAGTCGTATCCTCATTGCCGTCCAATTTCTGACATAACCAGGTTTGGCAGCAGTCAAGAAATTCCATCTCGCATCTCTTCTTGGCACACGGACTCTACAGAACGCTAAGTGAGACTCCTATTCTGTGGACGCCAAAATGTTGCAGACTTCAATCTACATTGAATTACATCCTGCTATATTGAGTTTAGCAGCTTTTTGAGTCATGACACTGTCTTTTCCGCGTCATTTCAAAAGCCGAGTTGGCCTTTGCCACTTAGCCTGAGAAACAAGCATCCAACTTTTTGTCTAAATTCGACTTCTTGAGGAGAAGCCACCATGTTCTTTGCTGTTTTTATTTTTCAGACGTAAATGGTTAAATAGCGTTTGAAGAGCACATCTGAATTATAGCCCTGCCCCTTTTGGAGGGGGATGGTGTGTAGAGGATCAAGTGGAGGATGAGAAAGTGATGAGAAACAGTGGCAGTGGTGGCAACATCATTCTCTGATTCTTGCCAGGAGCACTAGAGGCGGATCCCCCGCACTTGCCACCCTTCTGACATTTTTCTTTTTGCCGTTTGGCTCAGCCACTCTTTTTTTAGAAATAGATATTATCAAACAAACATATTATCAATTCTCAGAATTGTTTGGAGAAGCCATGAAACCAGTTAGCGATCTCATTTTCCCCTGAACAGAGACTATGAGTTACCAAAGGAAAATCAAGTTCCTGTCAATAAAAGGTGGCACAAGAAAGATAAAAAACAACAACCATTCAATGGCAGGGACATGCAGTGAGGTCCAAGCCTGGGGGGGAGACAGTGCGCAGAGCTCCTGGGTGCCGCCGTGCCTCAAGGCATTCTGGGAATTACTCGGAAGCCCCAGCATCTGTGCAGTCACAGCAGTTCTAGTCTCTCAGAGTGCAATCCTAAACTGGAGTTAGGCTGGCGCAGCTAGGCCAGCAAAGCTTGACCACCACAAGGGACACCGTAAAGTATGTTTGGACCACTCTCGGAGTCAGAGAGGCCTGCATACAGACATGCACCATCCTCCTTGACTCCAAGAGTGATCCAAACGTGCTTTATAGTGGTCCTTGTGCCAGTCAAACTTTGCTGGCCTAATTATGCTGGCTTAACTCCAGGTTAGGATTGCACTCGCATACATTGTAGCAGACTCTATTGGAGAGACTCCAGCTTTTGACAGTGGCAACTCAGCCCCCCTTGTGATCACACAACCACTCAGAAACTGGCTGGAGTAACAAGTGCAATCAGAGGGGAGGCTGAGCTGAGATGAATCAGAGGGGAGTCTGAATGGATGTTCTGCATCCCCTGACCTCATATCCTTGTCCAATGGCATCCCAGTGGGGCACATTATTTGGTCATGTGTTGGCTCGAGCCATAAAGGCAAAGGGAAAATATTGTAAATCGTGACCCAGCTAACTCGTTATATACAGAAAAAAATTAAGTGCACAGCATTTAAAATTTATGTGAGCCTACACAATTCATTGTATAAAATAAGTTCCAATTCTTGGCTGTTACCCGTCCATGCACTTCCGCTTTCGTTCCGCTCACCCCGCGGCCGTCCCTGGCCTCAGAGAGGGCGCCTGCTTGCCTGGGGGGGGAAGGGGGGGCCCCCTCCAAGGCCAGGGACGGCCGCGGGGCGAGCGGAATGAAAGCGGAAGTGCACGGATGGGCTGCCAATCAAACGGTAGTCCCGCCTAAGTCCCGCCCTCCGTTCCCCCAAGTCATTTGTAGATCCCATTGCTGGTGTATACATATCCTTACCTTATTTCTATTCGTGGGTTGGGGGATAGCCATGAAAGAAGCCGGTAAAGTGCCAAGATTACCCTGGCCTAATATGATTACACTGGCCTGATTGACTTGACTACCCAAGCGTTCTGAAGAACCCATATTCGGAATATGGACGTTTTACTGCGTTTTCAAAATGGGACCTGCACAAAATAAACGATATAAAAAACCAAAGATTCTTCACCACTGAAGCAGGGGGATTGATGCCCTTGTCAAAAGCAATTCAATATTAAAAGCACACTTCCATTATACCCTCCAAAGAAAGCTTCAGCTCTCTAAATGAATTAAATCGGGCTTTCCTTATGGCTGTTGTTCGGTTACAACCTAATGAAATTGTACTGTCAGACAATGACAGATCCAACATTTCTTGAAGATCATGTGAAGCTTTTCTTCTTATGTTCTATCTAGGGCAATTACAGCTCACAATCGCGCTTAACAGAGGGCAAGATCCTGTGTCATCATTTGCATGCACAATGTCTAAGAAAAAAATGGCAACTTAAGTGCTCCCCCCCCAAATTTGGACTGATCTTTAAACAAGCTGGCACAATACAGTACATAGCTGACTTCATGTATTTAATCAAGCACCTTCTTCAGTTAGGTTTTTTAAAAAAAAAATCTATTGAAATGTTAAAAAATATGTCTATTGCGTAGCGCCAAGAACAGACCAAGTGAAACAGTGATAACAACATCATTTGGCTAATGTGCTGTTTATGTATACAAAATGCTTTGCAAGTGGTGGGAGTGAAATCCCTGGCAGAACAGTTCCTAAAAGCATCTTAGTGTTCTAAAGCCACACTCATCTAAAACTGTAACAAAGAACAGCAGCCAGCATGTGACAAGGAAGTCAGAGGGGAAAAAATGGGGGGAGTTGAGCCAAATGTCACCGGAAAGAAGACAGAAGCAATTTCAGAATCCAAAGTGGATTCTGTGGGTGGGGGGATCGGATGGGGCAATTGGGATTGAGTGGCATCACAGAGATTTGAAACTGTAAATTATTCAGATCTGGTACAGTCCAAAAGTACAATGCGTGTACGTGAGCCATCTGCTTCCATCCAAGGAGGAGTCTTTGGAGAATAAATTTCAGCTGCCAGAGATACACAGTTGAAAACCCGACTCTGGTTTACCACAATTGTAACTTGAACATGGAAACTTCAAGCAAAAGCGGCACAGTGCGTCTCCACAGAGAAGGGTGCCCCTGGGAGCACAGCACGGCAGTTGCTGTGAAGTGTCTAGATATGAAGAGACAAATGAAGTTCAGGCACTGAAGCCAAGCCCAAGGATAAGGTTGGTTGCTGTTCCTAAAAAGAAGGTCTTCAGAGTCATTCTTGAAAACTGACATTGGGGCTAGAAAACAGTCCTTTTGTTCCTTCTGTTCAAGGAAACGAGAAAGGTTAAATTAACAGTTTGTAGGGGCTGGAGGAAACCAAGAACGTGCTCTTTGCACCAACTGGAGTGAATGCCAGCACTTCTGTTGACTGTGAACAGACAAGACGTAGGTCAGAGGCTTTTGTAAATTAGGTTTTCAAAAAAAAAAAAAAAATCTTGTCATTTAAGTTGGGATACAGTTCGTTTGTGAACTGAGAGTGCAATCCTAACCTGGAGTTAGGCCGGCACAGTTAGGCCAGCAAAGTTTGACCAGCACAAGGGCCACCATAAAGTATGTTTGGACCACCCTCAGAGTTAGAGAGGCCAGCACACAGATGTGTGACATCCTCCCTGACTCCGAGAGTGGTCCAAACACGCTCTACAGTGGCCCTGGTGCTGGCCAAACGTTGCTGGCCTTACTGTGCTGGCCTAATTCCAGGGTAGGATTACGCTCTAAATCTAAGGACAGGATTGTTGGGTGCTTTTATTGAGAATCCTAGAACTAGAGGACTGGCAAGAAATTGTACTTTGAGGAATACACAGTGGCGTCTCTACAGGGAGGGCAGAGCTCTAAGTTTTGCAAGAAGCCTTACCTTGCAGTGGAAATCACTCCTCTCCTGCACCGTTTTAGCCAATCCTCACAGGGAAAAGCAACATCTTGGCGTTGCTTACTGGCTACAGCAGCAAGGGAGAGGAGGGATTCACATGACAGGGTAAGGCTTCTTGCAACACTTAGAGCTCTGCCCTCCCTGTAGAGACACCACTGGGAATACGTTCCCCAATTCTGAAGGGGGGAATTATTCATACACAAGGCATAGGTGGAAGAAGCAGGGGCAAGCAAAGCAAATCTTTGTGTTATTTGCTATAGTACAAGGAATAAAATTAGTAAGTACAGCCAACTAAAAAAAATGGTTAAAGGAGATATCATTCCACCAATTCAATTTTTTTTAATCTTACCCCCCCTCCCAATATGGGACTTGTTTTGACACTGAGTGTCGCATTACCTCCTTTCAAAGTCCTGCAGGAGAAAGTTATCATCCCTTTAGCGCAGGTCTATGTTTCCATTGCAGACATAGTCAGACCATGTAGATGTTTCTTATGATTGTTCCATAATGTGATTCCACATTGTGATTCCATAATGTGATTCCATAACTTTTCAGAAGGTTTTCATGTGGGTTTCAAACATCTTTCAATTTCTCTGCATCGCCTGCAGACTTATAACCTGAAAGGTTCTATATCGCACAGACTAAAATAAGACAGTCTGTTGTTAGTTTATTGTAAAGCAATTAATTTGCTGTTGGTGGGGTCCTTAGGAGGCTGCAGAGGAAAATGAATGAATGAATGAATGAATGAATGAATGAATGAATGAATGAATGAATGAATGATCAGTCTGTGGCATTAATTGCAACTCATGGCAATGTAGTACTGTAATACTGCTTGGGGAACTCAACAAATTTATGGAGGACTGGCCTATCTGTGCTACCTCTAGGTTCTGCAGCAATATGCCTTTGAATGCCATTTTTAAAAGAACAACAACAGGAGACAAATACACCTTTCTCTCCTGCTTGTGGACTTCCCAGAGGCAGTTTGTGGGCCACTATAGAAGATAGGAGAGGGATTAGATAGGCCTTTGGCCTGATCCAACAGGGCACTTTTTATAGTAAGATCAGAGCCAAAAGGCTACCAACTGAGAGCTTCCACTGCCATTTTGAACCCTACCGAGGCCAGGCCAGGTTACATCCAGTGTGAGCTCAGAATAAAATTTATCCAATCTCTGATTTATCCAATTTATAGTACAGGCCTTACAGCTCTGTAGTTGCTGGTACTGGAGAGCAGCCTTTTCTTTTGGTTGTTGGGCAAAAACAAACATCTTCTTAGGGTACAATCCTAACCAACTTTCCAGCACTGGGGTAAGGGCAATGCAGCTTTGAGATAAGAGAACAAACATTCCCTTGCCTTGAGGAGGCCTGACTGCCTTACTGTGACTGCCTCACCTCATATCACTGCAGCTTACAGCATTGGCACAGCTATGTCAGTGCTGGAAAGTTGGTTAGGACTGCGACCTTAGTATCTTCCTTCTAGTGAAGTTTTTTTTTTAAAAAAACATCCTTTTCATTCCCTGGCAGATATATCTATCTTTATTGTAGCTATTAAATGAATGCCAACTCACTGATGAGAAGTAATGTACTTGTGTGTTCAGAAAGGACCAGGAGAGAGAGAGAGAGAGAGAGAGAGAGAGAGAGAGAGAGAGAGAGAGAGAGA
>JAJKFI010000028.1:13123409-13137183 GCA_029204185.1 Lerista edwardsae | reverse complement strand
TATTATTATTATTATTATTATTATTATTATTATTATTATTATTATTACAACCTTGACACAAGGAAAACAACCACATACCCGTCCCCACTTCCAGCATCCTATCTTCCCATATTTTCAATATGGCTGCTCTAAGTGCTTTGCAACCCACCTGAAATTGGCTTGCGACCCACTGGTGGATCCCAACCCACCGTTTGGGAACCACTGGCATAGGATATTGGCATGTGCTGCTGCCACCAAGATCATCAACCCTTTCCCAGGCCGATTCCCACCCCAATCTTTGGGAACTTTGCCACCACTGCACCTACCTCAAGGGGCAGCTGGGATCTGCTGGCAGGCATAGGAGCCTCTGGCCATTTGCAAGGTAGCTCTAGAATCAGCGATGTCATGCACCCACTACGCACCACTACGTGAGTACCGGTTCCTAGAAGTTGAGCTGGCCCCACCCACTCGAAGCTGGCCCTGTCGGCTGGTTAGCTCAGCAGCTGTGCATGCGTACTGTACGCCCGCAGCCGTTGCCTGCACTTTCTGTGAGGAGGCAGGCAGGCAGGCAGCGTGGTGGTGGTGGCAGCAGCGGCAGCAGTGGAGCGAGAGGACCAGAGGCGGCAGCAGCAGCAGCAGCAGCAAGGGAGAACCGGGAATAAGGCAGCAAGCGTGAGAAGGTAGGTTGCCTGGGGTTCCCGCTCCCTCCAGCCACGCAGATCCAGTGTCCCGGTTCCTCCTGCAGCCTCCCCCCAGCCCCAGCCCCCACATGGTATTTTTTTGGTTGCCCGTTCCCCCTCCTGCTCCTTGCCGGCTCCTTGCATTTAACATTAAAGTTAAATGGCTCCCTGTCCCAAAAGGGCTCACAATCTAGTACAGTCTAGCCTGCTATTTAACCAGGGAACAGTTGAAGCAAAATATATATATACACATCTCTAGAAAGCAAAGCAATAGAAGTTAAATCAACACTAACCACAAGCTGAAGTTATTACAAACATGATCACATCCATGGCAACCATCATGACCTCACTTCTGACCGTGACCTCACTTCCTGTCATGACATCACTTCCAGCTATGACATCACTTCCTGCCATGACATCACTTCCGGCTTATGACATCACTTCCCATGGGCGGACCCCGACAAGTGCCAATCAAAAGTGAGTACCTGTTCCTAAATCATTTGGATGACACCACTGTCTAGAATGCACGATGATGGCGCACCATTCATGCCACCTGTAACAGTAATGGCAGCAGAGTGCAAAGTCTACTTTGGTGGCCCTGCATTGGATTGAGCCACCTGCCTCCATTCCTGCCTCTTTGCTCTTAAGATTTAACTCTTTTGGACAGTTCCCTGGCTGGTCTAGGTCTCCAAATGTTCAAGCACTGCTCAAGGATAGGCAGAAATGGACAATAATAAACAAGCCTCTGTGTTCCCAAAAGGTCACCCTTTTTTAAATTAACGTGGTCAGGAGTCTTTCCCTGCCTCCTTCTGTAACTGCAATATGCTCATTAGCAGCCAAACTGAAGAGTTTAGCTGCCTGCAGGAAGAATGTTTTGTTTTTCCATATCATTAAAATAGATACTCGTCTATAAATCCACTCTAAGAAAGGGATGTGCAAACTTATTAGAACCACATTTTTTTTTACCTTGTTAAATAGCGGTGTAGTATGCTCAGGACATGCATTCAAAAAAATGAATGTATGATGTTTAGGAAAGTGGCATTTCCTGAATTATTTCACATCCTAGAATAGTTGGGCCAGCCTCGCATTTGAAGGCACTGTGAGATCTGATTTGATGGTCATCATTTCCATTTCTGAACTGAGCAGGATGAGATCTGTGCATATCCATTCCTTGGTTGTAACCCAAACCCTATCCAAATACTTGTATGAGGGTATGTATAAAGGGGGGGTTGGGAATGAAGGTCCATTGCCTTTTACATCTGCCCCCCCTACTGGAGGGGAGGAGCACACGGAGGCTCACTGTGACAAGTTTGCAAAACATTTTGCAGATAAGGTCGATCAGATTCGGCATGACTTGGACGCTGCTGTGGGCATATCTAGTGATATCCCTGGGGAACCTGTCTATCCTACTATTTGGGATTCTTTCTAGCTTGTAGAGCCTGAGGATGTGGACAGGATTCTCTGGAGTGTGAGACCTGCTGCTTGCCCGCTTGACCCTTGCCCAGCATGGCTAATTAGAGCTGCCCAGGAAGGGCTGGCCGAGTGGACGGGGAGGGTGGTGAATTAATATCTGAGGGAGGGGGTGTTCCTGCCTGCTTTGAAGCAGGCAATGGTTCGCCCCCTCCTGAAGAAGCCCTCCCTGAATCCCACTAATTTAAACAACTTTCGGCCAGTCTCAAATATCCCATTTCTGGGCAAGGGGACTGAGCGGGTGGTGGCATCCCAGCTTCAGAGGGTACTGGAGGAAACGGATTATCTGGACCCATTCCAATCTGGCTTCAGGCCGGGGTTCGGGACAGAGACTGCCTTGGTCACCTTGGTGGATGACCTTCGCTGGGGAATGGACAGGGGGAGTGCGTCCCTGTTAGTCCTGCTGGACCTCTCGGTGACTTTTGACACCATCGACCATGGTGTCCTTCTGGGTCGGCTGGCCGGGTTGGGGCTTGGAGGCACAGTTTTGAAGTGGTTCTGCTCCTTCCTGGCTGACGGATCCCAGAAGCTGGTGCTGGGGGATGCTTGTTTGGCACCCCGCCCTCTTAAGTTTGGGGTGCCACAAGGTTCCATCTTATCCCCCATGCTCTTTAACATCTACATGAAGCCGCTTGGAGAGGTCATCGGGAGTGGGGTTCCATCAATATGCTGATGACACCCAACTTTATCTCTCCTTTCCCCCTGATGGTGAGGAGGCCGTTGAGGTTCTGGATCGCTGTCTGGAGGCAGTTGGGGGCTGGATGGGGGCGAACAAGCTGAAATTAAATCCAGATAAGACAGAGGTGCTCTTGGTCTGGAAATCCACGGCTCGGGTATTGGACTATTGCCCTGCTCTGAATGGGGATGCACTCCCTCTGAAGGAGCAGGTCCACAGCTTGGGGGTTCTCCTGGATCCACAGCTGCACCTGGAGTCCCAGGTGGCGGCGGTGGCCAGGGGAGCCTTTGCTCAGCTTCGGCTGATTCACCAGCTGCGACCGTACCTGAGCTGCGCGGACCTGGCCACAGTGACCCACTCCCTAGTGACATCTAGATTAGATTATTGCAATGTGCTCTACATGGGGCTGCCTTTGAAGACGGTCTGGAAATTACAGTTAGTACAGAACGCGGCGGCTCGGGTGGTTGCTGGGGCACATCGGTTTGACTCTGTCGAGCTGTTGCTTCGGCGACTACACTGGCTGCCGGTTCTGTTCCGGGCCAAATTCAAGCTGCTAGTTTTGACTTTTAAAGCCCTTTACGGCTCGGGTCCAGGGTATTTGAGGGACCGCCTCCTCCCATATAATCCTGCCCGTACTCTTCAATCATCTGGGGGTGCCCTTTTGACTGTGCCGCCACCAGGAGAGGTGAGAGGGACGGCAGCCAGGAATAGGGCCTTGTCGGTGGTGGCCCCCCGACTTTGGAACACCCTCCCCTCAGAATTGAGAACTGCTCCCTCTTTGGTAATATTTCGGCGGGGGCTGAAGACCTTTTTATTTTGAAAAGCTTTTAATTGTTGACAGGCCGGCTGGCTGGTTTTTATACTCTTGCTTATATTTTATGATTCACGGGGCTTGTTGTTTTAAATTTTAATTGTTTTAATATTGTTTTTAAATTATTGCTTTTTAATGTTAAATTGTGAATTTTATTGTATTCTATTGTTTTTGTTGTAAGCCGCCTTGGGTGCCTATGGGCAGAAAGGCGGGGTATAATTTAAATAAATAATAAATAATAATAAATAAATAATATACGTTACCCATTCAAAAGCACAGGTCTGACATGATCATGTATAAGGCTCCCCTGGTCGCAGGTAGGGTCTGGCAGCCTCACATTGGGATGTGTTTACTGTACCAGGGCCCTGAAGCTTCAAGTGGGAAGGGGGTTACATCACCTGGAGTTCCCCACCATTCAGCTGCCAACTTCTTCCTTGAGCTGGGGGTCAGGTCTGCTGTAGTGTCAGCCCTGCCTCTGCTGGCTCTCACGATGCCTTGTGGCTGGTCTAGCATGGGCCCAGGTCTAAATAGCCTTCCCTTGGGAACCCACCTCACTCCTCCTGGCTCACTGGGTGACTGTGGGTGACCTTCCTGTCTGACGCTTTGATCCCGTCATCGTTCCCCCAGCTGTTCCCTCCCCAACTTCGGAAGCCTCCCTGGTGAACCACGATGTCCTGCTTGCTGGGCTGAGTGTTCCGTCCAGCACAGCAGAGCCTTGCAGCATTTTTACCTTTCTACACCAAGCCACCTGAATACTTGTCATATATGGACGCACCCAGTGGTGTCATTCAAATGATTTAGGAACAGGAACTCACTTTTGATTGGCATTTGTCTGGAACCCGGAACCCAGCCATGGAGCCCGTTAGGATCCGGAACGCCCGTTCTGGTCCGTTCCCCCTGAATGACATCACTGGACACACCAGTCCTAAATAGCCCACTACACTAGTGCTAAGTCTCACAAATTTGTTGTAAAGCACATTTGCGACCACTCAGGAGTAGGCAGGTCCAGCGGGAAGACCGGCACTGACTGGATTTCAGTGCTGATTCAGGAGCGATGGCCACAGTGCCATTGAATGGCCACAGTGCTAGTGAATACGGTGCTGAGCGGTGCTGGAGCAGTGGTGGTGGAATAGAGTTGGGGAGGGGATAACGGGAAGGGGGAGGGCAGAACAGGCCAGGGAGGGATCAGGGTTGGTGGAGGAGGCCTTTGCCGCATCCTAACTCCCTCCCCAGGCGCAGAAGCCCTACATAGGGCTTCTTGGACTTGTGCCAACGATTTCACAAATGTTCCCTTACCCCCAAGGAAATCTCCAGCCTGTTCAGTCCCAGCATTGGCTCCTACATGAGCCACAGGGCCCCGCTGTGCCGGCACTGGATCAA
Source organism: Lerista edwardsae (assembly GCA_029204185.1). NCBI lineage: Eukaryota > Metazoa > Chordata > Lepidosauria > Squamata > Scincidae > Lerista > Lerista edwardsae. The sequence goes on along the minus strand of JAJKFI010000028.1, from coordinate 13,132,187 downwards.
ACTGGGCTGCCCATCTCTCTCATCACACCATTGCCACTCTCACAATGAAAGCCAGTCTCATAAGAATGAGGTAAAGGGCACAGAAGCCATGATGCAGTATAACCACAGGTTGACATGCCAAAAACCAAAAACAATGCTGCTCCTTTAGCTGCTGCGAGCAATTGAGTATATTGACATAATGGCAGCACAAAAAGCACTGATTGAAATTCAGATGCCGGCAGATGGATTTTCCATGGTAATCTGCTGCTCAGGGCTGGAACTCACTACTCAAAATAAAATTCCATCTGCAGACTGATACAAGAGCCACGCAGAAGCAGCAGCATTTCATGAGATCAAAAATTTGGCCCTTTATATAAGAACAGGCTTAGAAATTATTAGCAGTCCTGCCTTTATTTCCAGCATAAATATATTGAACCAATTGTGGTTGTTCACTAAAATATGGAACACTTTATTAATGATGGGAAAATGTGTTCCCTGAAGTGGATCCCAAAGAGAGTTTCAGGTTATTGAGACAGGGTCATTACAATCCACTGTATTAGTGAGGCCAGGAAAATGGATAGTATTTTTAATTGAATTTTCAATAGTGGCAACCTATGCAACCTTTGTAGCAGAGACGTTTCCATTTGATTCATGACAGACACTTTTCTAGACTGTTTGCAGATTTGTTGTCCATGCTTAGTGAGCATAATCTTATGCCAAATGTTACCTTCAATGCAGCATCATAGTAAGGCCTCAGAAGATACAGTATTGTCCGGGATCTGGTCTGGGGCTCCGCTCACCAGGCAGGCACAAAGCAGCCAAGATCCCAGCCAGCACACTTTCCCGTGGGGACCGCAGCAGCAGCCCAGGGCCTCCCTGCCCCACTGGCGGGTCAAGCCAAGAGAAGCACCTGGCACTGCCGCAGTGGATGGCAGCAAGGACAGTCAGCCGACTCCTTCCCCCTCGATCGCAGTCAGGCCGGCCCGGTTGCGATTGAGGGAGAAGTCCACCTGCCCTGGGGAGGCCAGGAGTAGGTGAAAGAAGGCCCCTGGCTGCAGTTGCCAGAGAAAGCAGGGTGGTGGCAGGATCAGGGATCTGGAGGGTTATCAGCATGAAGGTAAGATAACAGGAGGGGACATGCCTTAAGAAGAAATAGCAGCCAAATGAGGCCAGGGGGTGGGCTTAGCAGCCATGTTGGTAAGTGCAAAACAATCCTTATTCCAAGCATTTCAGATTGCTTTTCTGGTACTGTTTAGGACTGAATAGTTTACTCCTGAAATAAAAACTTACGAAAATAACAACGTGTGATCGTGTAGAAACATTATTAGTAACCTTATTATGAGTTAATATGCAATTACAAGGTTTAATTCCACATAATTATATTACTGAGCATACCGGACGAAATGCTACTTGCTGTCTATTTAAACTCAGATTGCACTGTTTTCACAGACTCATTTTTTGAAATCTACACAAGCAAAAATAAAAAGGCCATGCACCTTTAAAAAAAAGTCTGTTAATGTTCAGAATTTCATAAGTATTACAGTAGGAAAATTACATTAAAATCTCTTCATGACACAAGTAGTTGTCAATATGAGAGTAATTCTTTTTTACTTCTAGACTATTAAGAGTATTTTTTTAACTTCTACACTCACCCCCCCCAAAAAAAAACAAATTCTGTTAATGTTCAGAATTTCGAAAATATTACCGTAGAAAATGGAAGGTGGGAAAAAAGTGTAAACGGGAAGGGGGAAAAAAGTAGGGGGGGAAATATGAAGGAAAGTGGCGGCCTTAGGGTGGACACGATGAGTGACCTTTAGGTTCGTTCAAATGAAGATGCAGAGACTTGTTCTAAACAGAACTTTGTATTTAGAACGTATTTACATAGAACAGCTTCAAAGAAATCACACTCAGCTCTCTATCTCTCTCTCCACACATCTAACAGCAAAGACAGCTCCTCACACACTCACACAGACTCACTGACAAGCAGTCCAGTCAAGCCTGTACATAATTGCAACATTCACCCGTACATGTCACATGACCAGGTTTTCCCGCCTAAAAGCTCTGTTGCAAACTCATTTCAACTTGCAAATTAACTAGGTGCAAATTAACATCCCAACACCCCTCCAAATTTCAAGTTGAAATGATATACATATATATTCATTATATACATTACACACAGCACATTTAAACTTTATACATCATCTGACATTCCAGCAACTTGCACATAACATTGTGCCTAACTGTTGCAAATGTCATGTCAGCCTTGTCCTGACTTGTGCTGCAAATTACCATCACCCAAAGCCTTCTGCTTGGACACCCACCTGAAATCAATTACCTTCTTCTCAGGTGGTAACTGGCATCTCTCAAACATTTTATCACCTATGGCAGCTCTCCATCTTAGCTGCTCTGTTTGCTCATCTTTATTTTCCTGGCTATTTACAATTACAGGAAGATTCAAATTGTCTTTCTCCTCATCCAGATTCTGTGCCTCACTGTTAGACTCAGCCCTTTGCTTTGTTAATACTGGCTGCTGTGTCTGAGCATCAGAACCTTCTGGCAAATGCACAGGAGAATCCTTTACCCTTTCACTTTTCTTGCTTACAGGGTATGCAACAGGTTTAGTAATTTTGCAAGTTGCACAGTCCAAATAATTGTTGCAGTTTTTCAATTTTAAACCCTGTGCACATTCAATTGTTCTCTTTAGTGCTGCAAACCCAGAATGTCCTAATCTCCTGTGCATCAGATGAATACAATTATCATGCTCAGGGGTGTTTGCAAACACATTCATACACTCCTGATTTGCATTGCCTTTTGGAACTTCTTGCAGCATGTATAAATTCTCTTTTTCTTTACCTTGCATACACACATCATTGCCTTTCATAATGTTACACACATTGTCTTCAAATTGTACTTTGAACCCTTGCTTGCATAGGCAAGAAACACTTAGGAGGTTGTGTTGTATCTCTGGAACACAAAGAACTCCTTTTATAGACTCACCCAGAGAAGGCATAAATATTTCTCCCTTGCCCTTCACTGAGGTGCACACACCATTAGCCAAACTGACATGGGCTTTTGGTGTAGGCACCAGCTCAGTGAACAAAGCAGGGTCTACTGCAACATGCTGGCTAGCACCAGAGTCCACTAGCCAAGTCTGTTGTTCACTGTCTTGGGTCATCTTGACCACGGAGACTTTCCCTTCTTCCTTGCCCCTCCATGAGTCCGGTCCTTTCTTCCTTTGGAGTCTTTCTTGTGTGCAGTCACGTTGCAAATGTCTTTCGGATCCACATCTGAAGCACCTTTTGATGAATTGCACGTTTGAGCTCTTCTTTTCAGTGCTCTGGATCCTGCTTGCTGCTGGGCTGCTGCTGCTGGCTCTAATTTTTAAATTCTCTGACCTTTTCTCCTCTTCCTCCAACAAACGCCCGGTCAGGAACGCCACGGTCATTTCACTCTCTGCAATTGCCTCTAGAGTGAGCACAAAAGTATCATAACTTGAGTCCAGAGAGCTCAGCAAAATACAAGCCCTTTGTGGCTCAGGAAAGTCCATTCCTTTCTCCTCCAGCTCTTGAAATGTCTTCCTCATAAACTGGAGGTGGTCTTTCATGCTGCCTCCAGGTTGAAGTCTTGCTCTGTACAACTTTCTGGACAACATAATCTTTGAACTCATTGTGTCCCTCACGTACAGGCTTCTCAAAGTCCTCCAACACTCATGGGCTGTCTTTATCTTTCTCACGTGCACCAGTTGGTCATCTTCCAGGGACAGTATCAACGTGGCCAGAGCCCTCTCATCCAGTCTGGACTTTGCCTCGTCATACTCATCTGGAGGGTCTTGGACGATGGTCCACAGCTGTTCCCGACGCAGGAACATTTCCATCTTGGTGCTCCAGGCCATGTAGTTGTTCCCTGACAGACGGGTCAAGGGAAAACTCGCCATGCTGACGTTGGTCTGCATGCTGACCTCACCAGATGCTTCTTCCTCGTCACAGCTTCCTCCAACCTGGAACTGGTCACTTCTGGTCAACTCAATGTCCTTCTAACGGCCTGCTGGGCCCATAACCTGAAGGAAAGTGGCGGCCTTAGGGTGGACACGATGAGTGACCTTTAGGTTCGTTCAAATGAAGATGCAGAGACTTGTTCTAAACAGAACTTTGTATTTAGAACGTATTTACATAGAACAGCTTCAAAGAAATCACACTCAGCTCTCTATCTCTCTCTCCACACATCTAACAGCAAAGACAGCTCCTCACACACTCACACAGACTCACTGACAAGCAGTCCAGTCAAGCCTGTACATAATTGCAACATTCACCCGTACATGTCACATGACCAGGTTTTCCCGCCTAAAAGCTCTGTTGCAAACTCATTTCAACTTGCAAATTAACTAGGTGCAAATTAACATCCCAACAAAATATATATATTTTTTTCCTTCTAGACCATTAACAGTGGGTGTCAGAAAATGGTGAATAAGACTGCTAGGAACAACAAGAAATTACACAGCTTCAAAAAATAATGCACTCACTGAACTGTAGTTTTATTGAACCGATGTAATGAGAATACATGAATCTTTCCGTGGAAATTAAGTCCCATTTTTCGTACAGCGATTCGCACACCCGTATGCAGAACACGCAGGCATGCTTAAAGACGTTGAGATTAACTTTTACACACGTGCAGGGAGATTTTTATTAGTGAATTCGCGGCAATCCTCCTCCTTGGCGGCAATGATCTGAGTCAGCCATATTTGTAAGTGCATGGCTTCAAGAAAATGATATCATGTCCCCTCCTGTTATCTTACCTTTTTGGTTATCAGCTTTGGCTTATGCAGCCTGGCTGGGAGGAAGAGGTGGAGCAAGGGGGCGTGGCTCTATATAACCACAGGCAAGCCGGTGATGAGGGCAGTCTGGAAGAGGCCGGCCAGCAGGCAGGATGCTGGCCAGCCAGTGATCCCGAACAAGGCTGCTGGAAGGGAGGAGGACCAGCGGGTGAAGGAAGCCCCTCCCCCTTGCCTAACTCTGAGGCTACCTACCTCTGAGCCTCAACAGATTGGGAAGCTTGAAGGAGTCCAGCCACACTTGGTGTCTGCTCCCGTTGCTACCTCTCGCAGCGCCCTAATGGCGGCTACTGCGAGGGCAGGCACCTCTGGCCTGGCAGTGCCGACAAGTATGTTTTCATCATGGAGCTCATTTGGATGATACTTTGACTGGCCCTTCCATCATGTGACGGAGGAGCTTGACAACACATATACTACCTATCCAATGTATCAGCAAACTGTTACCTAACTGTGCATGTGTGGGAACCAGACCAGATGGCCTGGAGGAGGCAAATAAAAATCTTTTTTTTTCCTTACCTCCTCATAGACTGCCTGGCCATGAATAGGTCTTCACTGGCCAATGACAGCTATTTAGCTGGCGTACGTCTAAGGATCCTCTGGGACATGTTGAGCTGTGGTGAGGTCTTGACATGCACCGCTATTGTCAAGATCCAGCCCCTTCCACTCCTGGTCCTCCCCCCTGCTGTCCTGTTCCTTGCCCACTTATGCCAATGATCCGCCCAAACCACCCCCACTTTATCTGCTCCAGCAGAGCATCCAGGAGCCACTCTCATGTGTGTGGGGTCTCCAGCCATTTGTGCTGGCAGCCCTGAAGCACATGACAGTGGCACAGTTTACCCCAAAGCAAGGCAGCTTTAGCAAACTTTTTCACCAAGGAGTCTCCTTTCAAAATGCTGTACTTAAAAAAAATCCGATTCCGCTGCACGCACGAATCTGCAGTTGATTTTCCAAGGAGGATTCCTGCTGGAAAGACAGAGATAATTATTTCGAAAAATGTCTGCACTTCACGTATTTGCACTGTGTAATGGATCTGATATTTCCAGGGAGCAGAAGTGAGTCGCTTCAGGTTCCTCGGTATTTGTCTTTAAATTAAAAGTGCAGAGAACTTCAATTTTTGCCTTATTCAAACAACATTCTGCAAAGTTGCCAGAGTCAAGGGATTGATCACAGGCTATAGGCCACTGGATTTAGAAGTGGCACAAATCCCCACTTCAACTTCCTACTCCAGTCACAACTCACCATTGCCTTTTCTTTCTGTTTTTGTCTAAACATGCCTGCTTCCCACAACACATTTCTTGCCTGCAGAAGAAGTTTTCTCCATCCTACCCAGGGCTTGCTGGGGATCGCGCTGGCTAGGATACATATTGTAAGTAACCTGGTAGATCAGTGGTTCCCAAACTTTAGGTAGGGACCCACCAGTGGGTTGAGAGCCAATTTCTGGTGGGTTGCAAACAGTGATGTCATCTGGTAATGAAGAATGGGAATGCTGGGCAGGACTTACGCTTGATTGGCTGCCCGTACGTTCCGTTCCGCGGCTGCCCTGGCCTTGGTGGGGCACCTGCTCACCGGGGGGACAGGTGGGGGCGCGCCAGGTGCCTGGACAAGCAGCGGTGGGGCGCGCCAACTGGGGGCAGCGCCCCCGAGGCCAGGGCAGCCGCAGAATTGAACGGACGGGCTGCCAATCACGTGTAAGTCCCGCCCAGACTTCCAGTTCTTCATTACCAGATGACATCACTGGTTGCAAAGCACCTAGAGCAGCCATATTGAAAATATGGGAAGATGGGATGGTGGAAAGTGGGAGGGTTTGTGGTTGTTTTGCTTGTGTCAAGGTTGTAAATAGGCTTTTTTCTTTCTGATTCACTGTGCTATTGAAAAATGGCTTAGAAATAAACCAACTTATTACTGCATTACATTCTCAGGAAAACAGCAGATTCTGGAATCACATTAATGGCACTTCTAGCCATGACATCACTTCCAATGAGTCCCTGACAGATTGTCATTCTAAAAAGTGGATCCCAGTGCTAGAACGTTTAAGAACCACTGTGGTAGATTATTCCAGGTTTTACTGTAAGTAAAAAAGAATTCTACTTACCTCTTCTGCTGCTCCCTGCTCCCAATCGGCCAGCCCAGATCCATGTCAGCTATTTTACTGGCATAAAACTGTTTGGCCGAAGACGATGTGTTGGGGGCATAATGGGGGCATATCATCCCACAGAGGCCAATGCCACTTTTTGTCCCAATTCATCCCCAGCCCCACCTGATCCCTACCCCCAATCCACCCTTGCTGTCATTTAACCTATTTTGACGGCTGATCTATCAGCAGCAAGCCACAGCCCATAAAAGGAGCTGCAGCGATAGAGACCCATAGGATACACTGATGGATTGCAAAGTCTACCGGCTTGTTGCATGGATAGGATTGGGCTGTCACTTGTGTGAAGAAATATAACATACACTTTGGATAATGAAAGTCCATCGTTGTAGAGGCTTAAAAAAATGGAATATGCTGCGCTAGATCTAAAATCTCAAAACTACACACCGCTTCAGTTCATTTGGTTCACTGTGATGAAAACTCAGTTTACTTGTGCAGTTTAAAAATGGGATTGGCTGAAAATGAGTGTTTCTCATAAGGATTCTAAAATTCCTGCTCCTCAGAGCTGCAATGGATCTGAGAGAAAAATTTCAGAAATAGACTAATCCAGGTATTTTGAAAACTTCTTTGTTTTCAATATTTACTAAGGCAAACAAACCAATATAAATAATTGTATAATTATATGATCAATTATAGTGACTAGTAAGAAGTTCATAACATTCAAGTCATTAAAATTACATGAAAAATGTAGCTCTATTGTTATGCTTATGACTACAAAGTAATTTTAAACAACAACAAAAAGGAACACAATTTGTCCTTCCATTTCACATTAACATAGGCTCCGATCCTAATGCAAGCCACCTTGCTGGTGGTGCCCCACTTGTTCTGGCACTGACCACTACAAAGCAGTCAGGGTCGGTCATAAAAGGCACTCCAGTGGCGCACCATTCGATGCACTGCTAGCAGTGTTGATGGGAACGCCTGCATCTTTCTGACTGCTCCAGTGCTCCTCCTGCTGCTTGCCCCAGCAGGCAACTAAGTGGGAAAGGTAGGAGGACTGGGGGAAGGGTGGAATGGGGCAAGGATGGGGCAAAATGGGGTGGGAGTTTCAACAGGGTGGGGGATAGGTGGACCAGGGCCAGAAGGGGGTCCACGTTGGCAGCAATCTTCGTTCCCGGACACGTCCACATGGGCCTGTGCCAGCTATTTATTCTGAGTAGACATCCCCTCAACTACACTGCAAAGGCGGGGAGCCCAATCCTAAGATTCAGGGCCGCCACGAGGAACAGCAGCACTAAAATAGCCACTGCTGTATCCTGTGGGACCAGCCCAGAGCCTCCTCAAGGTAATGGAACATTTGTCTTGCTATTTATTTATTTATTTATTTATTTGATTTGATTTGATTTGATTTGATTTGATTTGATTTGTACCCCGCCTTTCCACCTTTCCACCTTTCCGCCTTTAGCAGGTGCAGGAGTGGTCCATGACTGGCGGAGCGGCTTGAGAGGGGGCACAGGATTTGGCGATAGCCTCTGCCACTGTCTGTGCCCCCCTCTTGGGCTGGATCCTCCCTCTGGCCCGCCCTTCCCTCGCCCAGTTCCGCCCTCCCCAGTCTTCCACCCACCCCAAAAAGCCTCACTGGTGGTCATGGAAACATTTACTCCTGACCGCTCCAATCCGCCGTCTTCTTGGTCCCAATTTTTTCCTCAGTAAAATTGCTTGTAAAACATGTGAATTTGTATTATCTTACAGTAGATTTTTTTTATTCATATGAACTTTGGCAAGGCTTTTAAATCCTAAGGCAAGTTGGCAAGTTGGTATTCTATACGCTCTTGGATTAATCAATGTCTTGCGATTTAATGTTTAAGAGGAAAATCCTATC
>JAJKFI010000028.1:13044083-13115342 GCA_029204185.1 Lerista edwardsae | reverse complement strand
TGTGTGTGTGTGTGTGTGTGTGTGTGTGTGTGTGTGTGTGTGTGTGTTTTGTACCCAAGACAAATGATAATGACTGTTTTAAAGGCCTCCGAGACAATTTCTGTGCAAGACAAATGTGTCCAGACCTTTAACCAGAACAGCCTAGTGAACGTATTATTAAGCAGGCCCCAAGAATCTTGGAATTGAGGGAAATGTTTGTGGAATTTGGCATTTGTCACAGAATGCTAATGATTGAAAGTGCCTGTGGCTGCAGAAGGTCAACCATTAGAACTCAGCCACCATTCAGGGGAGGGTGCTGGAAAACATTAGGGAACATCTCCAGGGCCCGTCTCACCAAGTCTGCGAACAAGGTTCCTTCTTTATTCCTGTCCATGCTGGCAGTATTTAATAATGACATGGGATTTTTCATAATGACCCTAGGAGCAGACATTTACCCAGAGCCCATCATTGTTTTCTTGAGGCTAAGTTCTCCCTCATGATCTTCAGCAGGCTAGAACCTGAAACGCCTGATGGGCTTTGTGAACAGCAAGCAGTCTAAATTGCACTTAAGGTGAAATTCTTTTTTTCCATTCTGCCTAGATTAACGGTACAGGCAGGTAGATGGCAGAACCTCTTACTAGAAGTGCTATTAATAGCCCAATACTATCCAGGGCTGCAATGGGCAGGCTGGCTGGCCAGCACCATATCCAGCCCTGGTTAGGTTGTAGCCACCTCTATGGGTCTATTTGGATCTATGCCAGCAAAATAGCTGGTGCAAATTCGAGTGTCCCATGTAGGGCCAACCGGGCCAGAGCCAGGATCCAGACTAAGGGCACAATCCTAACTTGGAATTAGGCCGGCACAGTTTGGCCAGCAATGCTTAGCCGGCATAAGGACCACCGTAAAGTATGTTTGGACCACTCTCGGAGTCAGACAGGCCAGCACCAGACCTGTGCCATCTTCCCTGACTCTGAAAGTGATCCAAATGAGCTGTACAGTGGCCCTTAGCTGGCCAAACTTTGCTGGCCTAACTCCAGGTTAGAATTGTGCTCTAAGTGCTGGATCCTAGCTCTGCCCCCTCAGTGGCTCAGCAGGGAAGGAAGGCAAGGATGCAATAAACACACTTTTATTGTGGGGATAATTTTACACATACATTTTACTGCTGCCTGAGGTGCATGTTTTAGTTGGTCTCCTGGATGAACCTGCACTTAGATACAGCATTACATGCAAACAATCCATTTCTTGTTAGTCAATCAGAAGGAACCATTTTAGAAACAGCAGGGCATCTTGTGTGAGTGGGAAATGCCTTATCTAAGATGGGACCTGCCACTCATGGTTTTTATAAATCCTTGTAACTTTAACATTGTTTTTTTAATCCGCTGCCTAATTAATTGAGGGTTGCCTTTCTACTCAAAAGGTGTTCAGTTGATTGACATCATGTTTTACCAGGCACATGATTGGGAATGATACAGATGTTTTGCTCCCTACATGAGTACGCAGGGTGTCATGAAACTGTGGTTTCATGGGAACCTTGTAAGTTGAAGGAGAACTACTCGAGTGTAGATGGTTCAGGTGGGGGCGATTAGTCTATTGAGATAGAGATAAAAGCCTCAAAGAACAGAACCCTCTTCTCGGCTCTCATGGAAGGTTAGCTAGCACAGTTAGAGCTGTGGAGGCTGGTTGTAGGTAGTGAGGAAAAGATCCTATAAGTATTCTTCCCTTTCTGTCCTTTTTAGGTTCCTCTTAGCTAAGTTAAGCAGAGGGGCTGATTATTGCTATTTTAAATATTCAGGTTTTAGTATAGAGTCTCTGTAGTTTTTATTTGTAATTTTTAATATGCATTAATAACATTGGATTTTTACTTTTTTATTCGGCTCTCTTTTAAGAGGGGGTTTTGCCCAGGAGCTCCCTTTTTGTACTGAATCTGGGCTGGTGGTAGCAGCAGCTGCGCCAGGGGAGGGGAGTTGCACCCCCCCCATCATAACACAGGGTGAGATGGGGTACTGGGGGAGAGGAGAAACTGTGCCCTCACTTTTAATTGTGCAGTGTGGTGAGCTTGTTGACAAACCAGCCTGTTGTCTCCCATCCTAAATTATCTATGAGACAATCAAATGGGCCTTGGGACTCAAACCATGATATATTTTACATAGTAAAAGCTGGGATTAATAGGGTAGTGGGATCTGTGCCATTTTCAGCACTACCATCTACAGATTCAGACAGGCTCAGTGCCCTAAAGCAGCTGGGATGAAACAGTAGGAAGCTTATGACTCAGCTTCCCATGCCTAATGAGCAACTCCCTGTGTTATTAATGTTGCCACTCACCAGTTTTAAAACAACTGGAATGTTCCAAATGCGTTTCCTCCCTGACTGAGGGAGTTCTCAACCTCAGCCTCAACAGCTATCTATTATTAGCAGCTGCATAAATTTAAATGACTATCCAAATGCAAATGAACAACAGCAGTATTCCTTCCTTTCCCCACCCAGGGCAGGCCAACATACACACCAGGGCAGGGGAACTAGAACTGCCATTTTAATTGCCACCCTCTGAATGCCTGTCACTCAGACATTAAAGACACGGGAGCCCTACCAGCAGAAAAAGTGGCACATCTAGTGGGCTCCCTATATTTTTCTTCACCGCAGACCCAAATAACTGATACAAAAAGAATTTTACACACACACACACAAATGTAGCTTCTCTCAACAAGGCACATATTAGTCATCAGAGGCTGTTTCTTAGGCACAATTACTTGGAAAACAAAATGCCACAGAAACCAATGGGATTTCTTGTGACAAAGTAAACTGTTTAAGGGAAGGTTCCTGAGGAACTGGGGACTCTGGAGGCATTCGCAATTGCCACAATTTACCTTGTGATAATCCTGACAGAAAAAGACCATAAACAGAACTCACTTGGCATTCACGATGTGACATCTGAGGGAAAGCAGTGAAGTTCATGAGAGATTTAATATTCTAAGAAATACATTTGGTCAGTACACTAAAGTGTTTTTTTTTTTAATGTCTTGACACTGAATGGTGAAGGTTTAACTGTACTGGTTATGCTGTGAATGCAAATCATACAATAGTGTTCTGACTGCACTCTGTGAATCTTGAGTGTGACAGATGAGAGAGACATCTTGAGAAGTCTTGTATTTTAATAGTGTTTGGGCTGAAGATGATAAATACGGTCTTCAGCTCAGAATTCCAAAGTTCACAATTTATTACACAGGCAAGGAAGGGGAGAGGGCAAGATATATATATATAAATGAGTAAAAGTATCTTATCATTAAAAAAATATTTTGCAGAATTATTGTTCGATGAATGCTATGTATGTAGCAGGTGCTCCTTCAAGAAGGCAAGTGAAATGATCTGTTTTTAAAAAAATGATACCTTCAACATTCAGAAAAATTCTTTTTTATATAATCAAAATGTAGATGAATATTTTTAAAAAATTGTTTTATGTCTTCAGGATGTGAGCAGCCAGCTGAAATTCAGCTGGGGTTTTTTTTTTTTTAACACGGCTGAATCCATATTTTAAACCTCCACAGAGCTATTCTGCTCACACTGTGCTGATGACGGGCAAGACATTGTATAGCCTTATGTCAGGGCACAACCAGCCCAAAATAATAGAACAGTGACACACAAGTCAAGCATTTCAGAAGCGTTTTTTTGCAGCCTGTCAGTGGAATGCAAAGCTGAAATGTCTGTGGTAATGAAGGCTTTTTCTGAATTGGCTCTCAAATCGACTACTCGTCTGCCGGTAAGTGAATGAAGTCACAGATAGCTGGAGGATATAAAATCATGCAAAGGTGGCTTAAATTTATTTCAAATGAGTCATTTTGAAATGAACATAAGTATCTTTCTTTGTACCAGCGAACAGTGGTTAATTTTTAATATGTGAATTGCAGGAGCTAAATTCAGCCACTGGAAGCTGCCTTCTTTGGTCTGGAAGACGGGTCCACGAGTCCTTCTAAATACATGCTTGTCTATAAATTTTTTACAGTTGTAATGATTGGCAACTATGTTTACCTGGTCTTGCATAACCAGGACCAACAGTGACATTTCCAAAAGGGGGCAAAACCTCTGCTTTGTCCCATAGCCGCAAATGGCTTTGAAGGTGCTTACACGGTGCTTCAGGTGCCTGAAAAAGTCAGCGCTTTGCCCCTCTCTGAGGACCGCCACTGAGGACCAACACCGGATTTCAGAAGGTCTTTGGCAAATTGATTCTCATGGGCCCTGTGGGTACAGAGGTTGCCTCAAGAGGGCCTTTCTGAAGTTCCTGAAACCTTGGCAGCTGTCAAATAATGCCAACTTCTAATCCAGCAATTATTATTTACCTAAGAAAATCTACCATGAACTGCCTTCACAAATCTCAGCAGGATTATTTTCATTGCCAAGGACAAAAGTATTATTTTATAATAATTATAGTAACAACAACAACAACAACAACAACAACAACAACGATAAATGTATGTTCCCCATGTTTTATCTTCCCAATAGCCCTGTGAGGTTAGGCTTAGAGATAGTGACTAAAAGCACAATCCTAACCTGGTGTTAGGCTGGCACAGTTAGGCCAACAAAGTTTGGCAGGCACAAGGGCCATTGTAAAGCGCATTTGGACCACTCTCGGTGTCAAGGAGGATGGCACACATCTGTCTTCTGGTCTCTCTGACTCCGAGAGTGGTCCAAACATACTTTGTGGTGGTCCTTGGGCTGGCCTAACTGTGCCAGCCTAAATCCAGTTTAGGATTGTGCCCTTAATCAGAGTCATGCAGTTTATGAGTGTTGACTGGAACCTGAGCCTCCCTGCTCTTGGTTCAGCAATCATCTAGGAATCCAACAGACCGGTATAGTATTTTCTGCTGAAGAAAAGCATAAAGGAGCTGCCCTATCCCTCCTCCATGGAGAGCATTCTGCTGCTGTCCACTTCCTCTTTTAGTTAGAAGGTGTAGCTTCTGGCACAAACATTTTGCCAGCACAGATATGAGAAGCCTGAAGCTAGCATATGATCCTGCAGAGGAGATCCTGCAGAGAAGAGAGGGATCTTGCAGGATCCTGCCCCCCTCCTAAGCCTGATCCTCCCCTCCCTACGTCTTCCCCCACCCTCCCGCACTACAAAAGCCTGGCTGTGTTGCTTACCCCTGGCAGCTCCCCAATGCTCTCTCCTCTCTGGGTGCTGTAAACGTTATTTATGGCACATTTATTACACCCTGTGCCTGCGGTACGAAACTGGTTCTGGGGGCTTCAGAATTAGGCTCTGAGTTGCTCATCTGCTCTTGTAGAGGGAGAGCAACTCCATTCAGAATAGACCTATACTATATCCCATTACCTGCAATATTGATTGCATAGTTCTCTAACCCAAGAGGACCTCTGTCTGTCCAGATTTAATTTCAGTTTGTTGATCCTAACCAAGTCCCTAACCACCTGTAGGATGCACTGGAACAGCCTCTAGAACAGCCAACCTAGGATTGGATGACACAGAAGGCTAGGCTTGGGTGTTAACAGCATATTGAAAACACACAACTCCAAAGCCCCGGATGGTCTCCCTCATTGGTTTCTTTTTTCCCCCATACTTTTTTTTATTTTATTTAACTGATAAAAACTTTAAAAAAAATCTAAATCATACATAAATACTTTGTAAGACACAGCAAGAGTGAAGCAGTATATCTTATTTACATATAGGTTTCTTACTACCAATTTCCCCCATTGATTTCATGCAGATGTTACATGTGGATGTCAGAACTGGAGCGCGGGGGGCAACAAAAGAAGTTACCACACCCTCCTCACAGCCTCACCAAGCACCTTGCTTCTGAAATTGCTCCATTTTGGAGTGAAATAGAGGTGAGGGTGGGCGGGAGGGCCAATCTGCGCACGGGGTTTTTGCCCACAGTGCCCAACTCCCTTGGAGGCACCCATGGCAAGCTCTATGTCATGCCTCATGGGCACGACACCTTTGGCAGATGTTTAGATACAATTTATGCTCTTATAAAGTCCATGTCCAGCCTCTGCATCTTCCAGTGCCTCTGTGTCCATTTTGCTGCCAACTTGTTAATTATGTCATTCTTCATGATTTAGGGGTGATGTAGTTCCAGCCAGCTAAGAAAATGGTGGGAAGAAGTCATATATTTGCCAGAATGGAGTCACCAGGAGGATTAATCTACTTCCACTGAACAGCAGCATGACAGTGACAAAGTCCCAACAAGGAGGCCAAGAACAGCACAACCAAAACATGGATTAACCTCTCAGACCAAACCATTGCTTCAAATACTCGTTTACATTCAATCAACCAAATATTTAGGAACTAACAGCAGCCATTGTTGAAGCCACAATGAGAGGGTATAGCCAGGGCCATAGTATCCATTAGGCTGAGTAGGCTGAAGCCTAGGGGCCCCGCCCATCAAGTTGGCACATCTAAGCATCAGCCCAATGCATGGGTCTCCGGATCCTGCCCCTAGGGACTCCCCATCCGGTCCATCAACCCTCCAGCCAGCAAGAGACTACAGCCAGCAAGATGGACCTTGCAAATCTCTCCAAGAACCACGTGGGGCAACCCCCGCCTCCAGTGATTTAGTTGGACTTCATGTGGAGGCTGTATTGTGGGGGAGCTTCTGTGCAAGCCTGGGTCCATTTGGGAGATATTTTTCCCCTTTTGAGAACAACTTAAAAGTGACTGGCTTTTCTGTTTTTTGCCCCTCAGACTTCTGCCTGTGTTTCTGCTGTTTTCGGAGTGGAGGAATAGGGAGCTTCTATGCAAGCCAGTGTCCGTTTCTGAGAAGAAGCCTGCCTGAGGTTGCATTGCCTAAGTTTTAGGGTTGGCTGCAAAGACGGACTTGTGTGTGTGTGTTTTGCAACAACCCAATAGATGGGGAAAAGTGATGCATTGATTGAGCTGCAGAGGCCTTATTTGTAAAGGGGGCGGGAGGAGAATCTTGCTTGCCTGCACGTCCACTAGGGGCACCTATTTTACATGGCAGGAGCATGCAGTGTGCAACAATGTATTGAAACCACATATATCTGTTTCTAGAAATGACAGTAAAGGGTCATATTTTAGAATCCAATGAATGAGATGGATCTGTGTGAGGTCCTAGCAGAGGAAAGGGTTGTCGGAATTCAAACGGAAGGTGAATTCTGGTTAAAGTAGGAGGCATGATCTGGTTAAGATAGGAGAGGGAAGGTAGGTGTGTGTGTTTGTGTGCGCGTGTGCGTGTGTGTGTGTGTGTGTGTGTGTGTGTGTGTGTGTGAGAGAGAGAGAGAGAGAGAGAGAGAGAGAGAGAGAGAGAATGTGTTTCAAACTAGATACTGTACAGTCCTCATGTTTGCTGTTTCCACTTGGAAACATGAATATGCAAGAACCAATTACATTATTTTGCATCTCATTTGGTTTGGTTTGGGTACTCCTTCAGAACAGAACATCCCCACACATGAAATGACATGTACAATTATGATTAGTGCACATTGTGGTAATTCCCTTTTTCTTCCCACTTTATTTGTAGATTTCTCTTATTTTTGTGTTTGGGAAAAGTTCTGTCTCTAATGTATTTATTATCGAAATTTATTTAAATTTACATGTATACATGTATACATGTATACATGTATACATTTATTTATTTATTTATTTATTTATTTATTTATTCCGGCCCTCGAGACCATGCCATATATAAAATGCAGTCTTCATGCTGAAACATTTGGAGACCCCTGGCCTAATGGATAATAAGGCCTTATGTTTATCTGCCCCAATACTGGGACACAACTTAGGCCCGAGTTGGGCCCTGTGTGTCTTGCTACAGGAAGCTGAGCTTTGGAGTGGGCCCCAAATACCTGAAAGCCTAGGGGGCCAGCCATGGGTTAATATGGCCCTAGATGAAGCCACCATGCACTTTTCATCTTTGTTGGCTCTAGTTTTATCTGGTCTCCAGTCCGGCAGCATTTTTTTTTTTTAGCTTACAGCCCAATCCTATATTGCGCCAGCATAGCAAGGCCGGCATAGCTGGGCTGCATCCAAAGCCTAGTAGGAGGCAGCAGCAGTGCAGCACAGGACAAGGGGAGATTTCCCCCTTGCACCTGCGTAAGCCCCAGCCAGCCCTATGGGGCTTGCTCCGATCTGCAAAATAGCAGGTGCAGGTGAACATGCACAGCAGCTGCCCGAATCAGGGCCATATAGACTGGGGATGGGGTTAGGATATGGCGATATGGCGATTTGCCATCGCTACCCACTGCGCCGCCCAGTTATGCCCTTGGAACGCCCCCGACAAGGTCTTGTGCCAATCGAGCACCACCGACACTCAATCAGCACTCGGCTGGTGCTACCGAAGGGTGTGGTGGCACTCAAATGCCGGCACTGCTGCTTGTGCTGGCCCTGCACCCGTCCCGCCGACACCGATGCACTTGACGGCACGTTTGCGACAGCTCTGGACTGGCACAAGAGTGTAGTGCACGGCACAATGCCAGTATAGGATTGTGCTCTCAATTGTGTTGAGTTTCTTTGGGAACCATTTTTTTTTGCTAGAAAGCAGGATAGCAAAATGAATAAGTAAGCAAATAAACAAATAAATAACGCACTGGTAGAACATCTGGCAATGAGTTGGATTATTTTCCTCAGTTCAGATTTCATTTATTTGTGTCCAGTTTCATGTGCTTTACATAAAAAGCATCCATTAGCAAACCTCACAGTTATAATGTTGTCAAGGCTGGGCAATATTTTGATTCAGTAGAGATAGCTGGAAAAAAAAACAGATGAAATGTGGGAGATCAGTGTTTAGATCCCCCAATGTTGGAGCAATGCCATGTGCAAATTGGTATTTTCAATTGAGAGTTCAATGAATAAAAGAAGCTAAAAACTTGGGCAAACAATACGTACAAAGTATTCCATACAAAATTTGGGAATAAATGAGCAGAACACTGGAAAATTTCAAGTACATCATGTCAACTTTGGAAACAAGATGAAGATATAGAGACAAATTTAGAAAACAAAAACTTCAAAAACATCAGTTAACCAACGTTAGAGAAGGTCAGTCCAAGTCAAATGTAAGATTCAGGCCTGCGATTGGCTGTCAGCAGAGCTATGGAGAAACAAACTCAGAGCACAAGCCTATGTTTGTCTACTCAGAAGTACGTTCTGTTGTGTCCAGTGGAACTTACTCCCAGGAAAGTGTGTTTAGGATTGCATCATCATTCACAGTGCTGCAGGCATGCACACACACTCTGCAAAATAAAAAAAATAAAAAGCAAGAGAAGCAGAGCTTTTTCTGGCTCCGAGCATGCAGGGGGGGCAGGTGATGTCACCGTGCCCCCAGCACGGCCACCCCACCCCCGTGCATCACCTGGCCACTCCTGGCTATTCCGTCTCCCTGTGCCCGGAATACCTCCATTAAGGAGTGATCCAAGTGCAAGGGAGGGTGGGGGGCAAAAAAGGATGCAGGTTCTTCTGCGCAGTGGTGCCTCACCGCTGCCAACACCCATTGCGCTTGTCACCCCCTGCAGCACCCTCCCTCTGCCTCTGAAGAGAAGCAAGTGGTCATGGCCACTTGGGCAGGAGACATAAAACAACAAAAAGCTAACAAGAAGTGCAAAGTAGGAGAAAGCAAGGCACAAGTCTTTAAACCAGGAACTGAATAGGAAACAGCTCTCCCTGGTGTGGATTAACTCATACACCCACACCCACACCCACAGTCATTGTACAGATCAAAATCACATGTTGTTTTTTCAACAACGGGCACACAGTTGAATGCAATTCTTTAGAACAGTGTTCTGGAAGTTGAGCAAAAGCTACAAGGTTGGGTTTTGTATTTTATTTTCCAGACTGCTACATTTATGTTTTTTGCAATTCCTTATATATCATCGGTTGCTTGATTTAATGTATGTTTAAATTTGTTGATTGGTTTTCTTTTTGCAAAGGAAAGTTTTCTTTTCCCAAACACTTCAAGGTTTTGTTTCCCAACAGTTGGACTCAAGCACTTTTATAGTGGCCGCATTCCCATAATACAAACTCTGTTTGTGAGGAATCCATGAAGATCACCTGTTTTAACAGTTTCAGTGGAAGACTATGTGCCAATTGATTGTTAACACAGCAACATAGCCAGGATGGCATAGTGATTCTGGAGTTGTACTTAGACTTGGAAGATCCAGTTCCTGGCTGACCTTGGGTCAGTCACTCTCTCAGCCTCACCCACCTCAAAGGTTGTTGTGGAGGACAAAAGGAAAGGGAGAAACTATGTACCTGAGCTCTTTGGAGGGAGGGCAGTATAACAAAGTGAAAAAATAAAATAAATAAATTATTACCTTTCTATGAGGAATGCAGATCTTGCACAGTAAATAAGTGCAGATTGCAATATTCTCAATTTAAATGGGAATATATACCACCATCTTCAAGAGAAAGGGGGCTCAAATATTTCAATAGAAATATTGTAAACTGAGTACTGGACATTAACATTAAGATGCCATCACTAATCAGTTGGAAGTTCAAATGCTGTGTGTCTGTCTTACTCTGTTCAATATATGGCCCCTTTCAGCCTAGCTGAGATCTAGGGTTCTAAAAGGAGAGAAAACTGGGAAGCTGATTTGCATTCCATGGAAACCCGATTGAAATTAGTTGCATTAGAGATGTATTGAACAAACAGTATCTCAGCCATGTCATATTGCCCAGTTAATATTTCAGTAACAAAATGAAAAACAAAGATGAAAAAGGCAGACTTCCTGCATTGTAGGATCATATTGGCTGAATGAGAGACGAACAGCTTGTTTTCTGGAGAGTTGGGGGACATCATTTGCAACATGCTCTTTATGAAGAAAGCATCCCATGACAGACCTGAAATCTTCAAGACAGCTTTATAACTTTATCAAAGTAAAGCATCAAAGTACCAACTTTGTTCTGCACAAAAAAAGTCAGAAAAGGAATAATCAATAGAAATCACAACAAACTATCAGATCAGGATAATCATGTTATATCAAAAAGGTACATCTTTTGTGCTGTGTGATGTTTTCTGCATGACAGTTTGGTCTCAATGGCACAGCAAGAAACAACTTTCCCTGTGTTTGATTGACAGGGAATTCTAATGTCACCAGGCAAATGTCAGGGAAGAAAACCTCACATTCATGTAGAAGATGCCTTACCCTTAGAACAATGCTGAATGTATGTAGGAGCATGGGGGTAATTGGATCCATATGGTACCTCAAAAATGCAGATTGGATGTTTCAGCAGCCGAAGAAACGACCTGGGAAAATGACTTTGATAATGCTATTCATCATCCCTCAATGCCAATTCCAAAGCAACATAGACAGAAACTTGAGAAGGAATGAGGATGAAAGAAGTTTTTTTTTTTTTTTTTTTTAAAGACATTTCTCAACTCGGCAGTGCATTCTATTTACAGAAAACTCTCATCACATTATCACAATGTAAGCAATTGATGGAGAGCCAGGTGTGCTGCTTCTGTTCTGCTGCCAGGCGGAGGACACAGGTGCCCACATAGGTAATGGAGACTACAGCACTGCTGAATTTAATCATGATCTGTTCTACATATCTCTCTCTCTAGCTTACATTGTAATCGGTAGCTGCGCAAACCTGACCATGGTGACCCATGCCCTAGTGACATCCAGATTAGATTACTGCAATGCGCTCTATGTGGGGCTGCCACTGAAGACAGTCCGGAAATTGCAACTAGTGCAGAATGCGGCGGCTCGGGTGGTTGCTGGGGCTCGTCAGTTTGACTCTGTCAGGCCATTGCTCCAGCGGCTACACTGGCTGCCGGTTCTTTTCCAGGCCCGATTCAAAGTGCTAGTTTTGACCTTTAAAGCCCTTTATGGCTCGGGTCCGGGGTATTTGAGGGACCGCCTCCTTCCATATAATCCTACCCATACTCTTAGATCATCTGGGGGGGCCCTTCTGACTGTGCCGCCACCAGGAGAGGTGAGGGGGATGGCGGCCAGGAATAGGGCCTTCTCGGTGGTGGGCCCACGACCTTGAAATACCCTCCCCTTAGAATTAAGAGCTGCTCCCTCTTTGGCAATGTTTCGGCAGGGGTTGGAGACTTTTTTATTTAAATAAGCCTTCAATTGTTGACAGGCTGGCAGGCATTTTATGTTCATTTTACATTCTTCATTTTATATTTTAAAGGATCCACGGGGCTTGCTTGTTTTAAATTTTAAATTTTTAACTGTTTAAATATTGTTTTTAACATTGTTTTAATCGTTATACTTGTGGTTTGTAAAATGATGATTTTAATGTTGTAAGCTGCCTTGAGTGCCCATGGGGCAGAAAGGCAGGATAAACATTAAATAAATAAATAAATAAATAAATAAATAAATAAATAATAGTCAAGGAATGCTATAGTCCTGGCACACTGGTAGAAAAAAGACTTAGAGCCACTATCCAAACTGATACCACAGGGGCAAATAGAGGAGAGCCACTCCAGATGACCTTAGACTGTATTGGCATACACGCATTCTTGGGAGTAAGTTCCACTCAATTCAAGACTTACTTCTCAGTAGCCATGCATAGGATTGTTCAGGGTATGATTGAGGTCAAGCAAGACACTCAATCCTTCCCGTGTTACGTGCCTTAGGATCTTTCTTGTGCCATAGAATCTTGGAATGACCACAACAAAGTACAAGAAGCGTTCTTATAAAGGGGTTAGCTATTGGAGATGTTGCAAGCGTTCAACCAGCTCAACATATTGAACTCCCTTGCTCAAAAAACTTGCATGCAGACTCAAGAGAATTCTGAATGTGCATGCATTGACCCTTTGTGAGTGGATCAACCACTTGGAAAGGTCATGTTTCATGCAGTCGTTTGCACATGGTCAATGTTCCTGCAGATTCCACTTGTGAACATATTTGAGCTTGGTAAGGGATCAAGCTGAGGGTATGCAAAGAATCAAGTTTTTGTAGACGTTCGCTTAGAATGTGCCCAAGACTTGACTTAATTTCAGGGCAGACACTGGGTTGGTCGTGCATCCCTGTCAGCTATGACAAATGTCTGAAGTCTTATTTCATGTTGTAACGATTGCCTCTTCACAATTTGCATAGTAATAGCAATACCCAAAAAATTTTGCAAGGGGATTGTTAAAATCATTATTATATGAAGTGATTCTGTCTTAATTTTTGTAAGAACTGCTGTGGGTAAAGACCTGAATTCATCATTCATGTACATGTTTTGTAGTTAGGTCTTTTATATTCTAGGGGGGAAAAAATTTCATTAGTGTCAGAATGATTGTAGCTAATACAAAGGCGGCCTTTCTTTCAAGCTGCAGACTTCTTTATCAGTAAAACAATGGGAAAGTTTAATAATAAAAAAGAAATAGGCAACTTTCTGTTCTTGTGATACACATTTTTCCCTTTTTATTAGGTCTGAGATTGAAAAGGGGTATTGTTAAGGAATACTGGCTTACCGCAGTGGGCTGTGAGATGAGATAAGAGTGAAATACTGAACACCCACACCCACAAACAGAATGTGTGAAAAATTGAAATGATAAGCTTTTTGAAGTAGGTTGCTCTTAAAGTGATTGAGGTAGAGTACTGTATCATGTCTGTTGGGAAAGCTGAGGAAAATGGTGGTGTAATCAATTAAAATTGGTGCCAATATGCCCAGATAGAGCTGTCTGAAAGCTAAATATTATATATATAGTTTATTGTGTCAAGGTTATGTGACTTTGCAATCAGACTGCTCAACAGCCATAAAACATATCAATCCTGGCTGGCCTAAAAATACAGGTTATGAGCCCAAACAGCCTCTGTATGGATTCATCTTTAATAGGAAATGAGAAAGTCAGCAAACTTATATGGAGTCTTTTTGCCTTCTCAAAGACTTTTTACAACAGGATAGTCAGAATGGCTTGTGTGTACTACTGGTACCAATGGCCAAATGTGTCAGTGTACAAGGTCTGAGCCCTGTTTATTGAAGCCCTGTTGGTTGCAAAAGCTGTAGTCAAGGAAAGCCCATAAAAATAAATAGCTGCTTGTTTTCTAGTGACCTTATTGCTAGAAACCAGGTCTTTAGTGCCTTTTTGAAGCAGATCACACACCTGTCAAGACTGTTTGGGATGTAAGGAGAAAAAGAAACAGATGATTCAGTAAGATCATCCGACCCTATCATTTGGTATCTAGTATTCCATATGCAAGAAAGCTTCTGTAGAAGTCTGTGGGGACCATAATTTTGGGTACC
Source organism: Lerista edwardsae (assembly GCA_029204185.1). Taxonomy (NCBI): domain Eukaryota; kingdom Metazoa; phylum Chordata; class Lepidosauria; order Squamata; family Scincidae; genus Lerista; species Lerista edwardsae. Next base: position 13,101,214 of record JAJKFI010000028.1, on the reverse strand, counting down.
CATAAATATGCTTATATATGTAGCTACGGTGGTCCAACAGTGGCTATAGCAGCATTTCAGTTGACATTCAGTGCAGGCATAAATGAGTTTTGGTTTCTGTTTCTTTGGTCAGGAATGATTCCCGGCTCCCAGGGAATGGGGCACACATGTCCATCATATCATAAAGCTGTTTGCTGCAAAAGTTATAGACAAGGAAAGCCCATAAAAATGCACAAAGGGGACAGACAAAAGGCAGACATGAGACTCTTATAAGTGCCCTTGCATGGCATAACTGCAACAGAAGAGAAAAAACGTCAGTCACATAGGAGTGAGAAATATTTCTGCTACTTGTATGCTGGATTTGGCACACATTCCTGGTCAAGTGTTCTTTTGTCAGTTGGGAGGACTAGGGTTTGGTTTTCTTCCAAATATGTGGCATTTGGAAGAAAATATGGGCCGAAGGGTCCAGGGAGCTTTGGAGGTCCTGTAGCATGTGGTTTTTTGTAGCATGCTGCAGTCATCTGGAGTAAAAATGTCCTCTTTTGTGCCATCTGCTCTCAGTTGCTGACAGAAAATGGAGAACTGCACAGAATTAACGTTTTCTCTTTGGGAAGCTGGGGTTAGATGAGATGGTATTTTGGTCTCTTCCAACTCCAAAATTCCCTGTCCTTGTGAGGTGCCTGTGTTAGGGCCCAAACCAGAGCCTTCCAGTCCTCCACTCACGCTGGTGCCACACAAGGTGCCGTAAAGCACCTCCAATGCTGGCTCTGGGGTGACGCCATGGTGACACCAGTCGCACACACCTGGAGGGAACTCTGCAAGCTGGCGAGTTTGAGTTCCTTACCTGGGCCTTATAAGGACCTTACCTGGAGACTAATAGCCAGCATAGAAACAAGGAAACCCATCGCCTGCCCTGGGCCCTTACTGTGGGGAAAGGGCACAAACATCCCCTTCCCCCGTGGAGCCTCCCATGGCTGCCTGGCAGATGCAGGATGCAGCAGTAGCCAGCGACCTAGATATAGCCACCCTGCTAACTGGGCGAGAGGCACTTTTTCCAAGCGGTGTTTCTCTTATATTTTGCAGGGGAAGAGTAATTGTCCCTCTTCACTCCAGCACAGTGTCTTTTCTAGTGGCTGTTGCTGGTGGTTCCTGCATTTTTTTTAGATTGTGAGCCCTTTGGGGACAGGGAGCCATTTAACTTTATTATTATTGTTTGCCTGTAAACCACTTTGTGCTGAAAAGCGGTATATAAATACCCTTGCTTGCTTGCTTGCTACATTTCTGCTTCGGGGCAGTTGGGCAGCATAGGATTGGACTGCCCATCACTAGCTGCAAAAACCACAGTCTGTGGTAACGTAAAGACTAACACATTTATTTCCGCATAGGCTTTTGTAAATACTCCACATGCATGTCATGAAGTGGGCTGCAGTCCACAAAAGCTTATGCTGAAACAAATTTGTTGATATTTAAGGTGTCCTGGGACTCTTTGTTGTTTTTCTTTTCTATGTACTTAGTCTATAAATCATATTATTCTATTCTTGGCAATAAATTGTCACCACAATACTTTAAAACGTATATATCAACCTCTTCTAGACTGAAAGCTACATGTCTATACTACTGGAAGGGATTATTCTGAGATTTCAAGTAAGGTACAGTTGTCATTTGGAAATATAGAAGATGCCATCAAAATATAGAAGAGCTACTATAAGCCCTTTTAAATACTGTGTGACCTTTTGAATTTTCACTCTGTTGGATGCTCAGACTGCAAATCACAGACCATTGTGCCTGAAATACTCCTAGTGATGTTCTGTTGACCTCCATACAACTGCTGTATGGTTATTCTGAAATGTTCACAGATCAAAGACACAGCCTGCAATCCCCAAGTCACCTAGACTAACAGGTAGTGCATGTTCAACCCCACGGAAGTCAATAGAACTTAGGCAGTTTAAGTGTCATTTTGCAGGTTTCAGTTGTTTACCCATCACCTGTCAAACCTGTAATTCTGATCTTCAGCAATAGTTCCTCTGAAATCAGAGCAATTCAGTCTGAAATATAGAAGGTTTTGAGAAAAAATGTAGGTGACTTGTTTGATAGAAACCGTTATGGCAGCAGTGCCATCAGTTGTAAGGGGTACAATATAGAAAACAAAGCTGTTTGCAATCCCCGTTATTCGAGCACCCCACTAAAGACCAAGTGTTGGGATAAACTGGGTCACTTTATTGAAGTATAACATATTAAAGCAGCAAGGCCAAACGCCACCTCGTACTGTGGACAACAAAATTATCTCCCCCATGTACACATGAGTATCACACCGACACAGGTATCACACCAGGTACACCAGGTACACACCGACTATCTCCCCCAGGTACATATGAGTGTAACACCTGACTCAAAGCAACATTAGATCATGGGCCTAATGCACTCATCATGGTTAATTCTGAAAGTTCAAGGCAGTTGGAGAACGCCGACTACCATAGGCCAAGCCTTCTGTGGCCATTGTCAATTCCAGCCAGGGGGTGCTCACCAACCAGCTTCAGTGATCCAGACAAGCACCATCTGAGTGTTCATGGCTCACCCACAAGCCTTGCTGACCTCAGCATGTATACAGCATGTACACATGTACATGTATATTCAGCCCACATGGACCTGCCCAAATGATCTAACCAAATGACAACCGACCTTACAAAGACCCTCTTCCCTTCCGAGACAGTCTGGAGTAGGCAACAATACAAAACTGCTAGTCTAGGCCCAATTCAGGCTAACAACAAAAAAATGCCCCCCGAACAAGAGACCAGCTAATCTCAGCCTGCCAGAGGGAAAGGGGGGGGTCTAAGCTCCAACCTGAATGGCAGTGTGAAAGTGCTGCCATGATGAGCCCAGATGGTCCACCTAATAATGGGGCCAAACCAATCAGAGCATGCAGCACCTGAGGTCTTGTATGAGTAGGCTGGCCATGCAATTTGCGGTGGTGCATAATGCTCCATTCATTCTGATAGTGCTGTCATTGGAGGTCCTTGATTGAAATGAATGAAAGATTTGAATATAAGTATGTGGGCAATTGTTCCCCAAGGCTCCTAGCTATACTACAGAACATAGAACCATTGAGACAGGCATTGCTTTCAACATTCTTTATGACTTCTAAAAACAAAAATGGTGGTCATACCAACATTTATTTTTTTGGGAAAAAACTGTTTTGTACTATAATTAATAGGTTTTGTTCTAAGATGAATTATGAACTTAATACATGCATTCCTCTTGCATAAAAAATACTGCACAAGCAATCTTTCTTTCTTTCATGATCACTTCAATATTCTTTCTCATTTATTTTTGCTAAGCAAATACGTAGAGCACTTTAGGCACTGCATCTACTAATTATGTTGAACTCTCCACTGTACAATGGTTTTCTTACTAAAATCTTTCATTATATCTGTCATGTGAACTTTACACTTGGCATATAATAAAACTTCAGTTATAAAAACACAGGCAAGATGACTTTAATAATTACATTACCTGTTGTCAAAAGAACAGCTCAGCGAGCAAGATAGATTGAAATGAACGGAGACCACGTGACAATGCTAACCATGGAAATAGACATCCAAGATGGAGCTTTGTTAAGCATGAATACATTTTCTTATTCTCCACCATCAAGTGAGGGTAATGGTAGGATATTAATTAACCAACAAGGTTTCTGTTTTGCTGTTGGATGCATCTCATTGCCATACATGGCAAAATTGTGTTTCAAATGGAGGTGGCTTAGAACGCAATCCTAATCCTGTAGTTAGGCCAGAACAGTTAGGCCAGCAAAGTTTGGCTGGCACAAGGGACAACGTAAAGCACATGGGACTCTGACTGTAAGAGTGGTCTAGACATACTTATTATACAGCTAGCCAAACTTTGCTGGCCTAACCTTGCCAGCCTAACTCCAGGTAAGGATTGTGCATATGTCAGAAAAAGTCATGCTGCTTATCTGACAACTGGTGCATGTAGCCACCAAAATGGAATCAGAGGTTGGGTCAAGGGTGAGTCAGATCATGTACTGGCTAAGAGCCCACATCCTTCAGGGTTAAAAAAGATTAAAAAGGAGCTAAGGAACCATTAGCTATGGTCACCTGCTAGAATTATGTGAATGTATGATATAGAGGAGTCACAGCTCAAAAGTGGTGATGCTACAAGGGGAGCAAAATGCTAGGTTGTGCTGGAGCTGGAGCTCCTGTGTAGTATGACTCCATCTCCTACCTAGCCAGGCTGATTCTCCAACCTTTCATGCCAGTGATAATGGGTGTGTCCAATGTGCTATCTGGGGGGGGGGGGGACGCACCATAGGGGATCCTGTGCTGGGCATTGCCAGAGCCTCCAAAAACCTGGCACCAGCTCTGCATGGAATCCAAAAGAATTCCCATTCTGGTCCCTATTTCAGCCCCAACTATGATTAGAAAGCTAATTCTAGTAACAAAATCAACATTATATGAACAAACTGCAACAAAACAAAAAATGTCCCTTGTGGCATCCATAAGGAAGATTGCCAGGAATGTAGAGTTTATTCATGATTAGGTATTTTACTGAGCCCAGCACAGTGTATGGGAGACATGACATAGAATCCACAAAATGTACCATGTCACATTTTTTTCAATTGTGAGCTCTTTAGGGGACAAGGAACCATCTAATTATTATTATTTGCCTGAAATCTGCTTTGTGAACTTCTTGTTGAAAAGCAGTGTATAAATACTGTCGGTTGAGTGATTGAGTGATGTCTCAAAGTAGGTTCACAGCAACTATTTATTTATTTATTTATTAAGACATTATACCCCACTCTTCCCCTCCAACAATAAGTTGTCCAGGGAAACATACAATATAAGTGAGGATTCAAAGATTAAAAAGGAGCTAAGGAACCATTAGCTATGGTCACCTGCTAGAATTATGTGAATGTATGATATAGAGGAGTCACAGCTCAAAAGTGGTGATGCTACAAGGGGAGCAAAACGCTAGGTTGTGCTGGAGCTGGAGCTCCTGTGTAGTATGACTCCATCTCCTCACCTCCAGAGCCATTCACAGCTTGAACAGCTGGTGCAGAGGCTTTGAGCCGCGAATAGCTCTGGAGGCAAGGGTGAGGCGCCTTACCCAGGAGCTTAGGCTCCTGCACAGCTTAGCATTTTGTATCGCCTGTAGGAATGCCACTGCAGCTCAGTGTTAGAACACATGCAGACAAATGGTCCCAAGTTCAATCCCTGGCGTCTCCAGATAGGTCTTGAAAAGGCTGCTATCTGGAAACAAGAGGGCTGCTGCAAGTCAGTCAAAATACTAAACCCCCCCCCCCCAATCTTATCTCCCTTCTCCGATGCAACAATGCCACTGGAGTGTATACTCCATCATGCAGGGAGGCAGTCCCGGAGGTCTCCTCCAGATGAGAGGAAATTTGTTCCCTTGCCGGAGGGGGCGGATAGGGTCCTGCTGCCACAATGAGTCTATCTGTACCTGCACCAGCAGTTTTGCCAGCCCATGTCCGAGCGGATCAAGGAAGGCAAATCCTAAAGCTGGGAAGTGGTATTAGATACTGGCAGTGCTGCTGCAGTTGACACCATCCCATTCTTGGCCTCCACACACACTGCTCCCCACTCTGGTCTCTGCCCTGTCCCTCCCTGCCCTATTTTGCCCTGCTCCACCCTCCCTTTGTACTGGCTGAACTACACCAGTTTTGCCTGCACAAACTGTCGGCACATGGCCGTAGCCACTTGCAGTGGCATCCCAGCTAGGTGGAATGGCAGGTCACCTTTCACAACTGCTGTAAAGCATGCTGTGCCACCAGAACACTGGTTCAGGCAGTGCAGCAGACCAATAGGATTGGGCCCTAATGCTGAAATCTGTCACACCCTTACCTGGGAGTAAACCCCATTGAACACACTGGGACTTCTGCGTAAACGTGTAAGAAGGAACTGTAACTTTAGTAAATGAATCGACAGCTACTTGTATAGATACTGAACTTCCGGCGGAGAGTCCCAGCTGAGCACGCCAGAGTGGGAGCTCCGCGTTTTTATTTATTTCTCTGACCCACTTTGCCAAGCTGCAACTTCACTTCAAAGAACTTTTTTACTCCCTGTGCCTGGAAGCCAAGGACGTTAATCTTTGTTGACCTTACCCAGCAACAAAAACAAACCGACCGTTTATCCTAGGTCCGCTTGTTTGACTGAAGGGGGAGGAAGATGGCGACCTGGCAGTAAGTTTTGCTGTTTATTATCTTTTGCTGTTTATTATCTCTGCCTATTCTATCGCTCCCCGTGAACAACATGCTTTCGGTTTTAAGAGCCAAAAGACGGAGATCAAGTCCTTCTAAAGACCATAAAAAAGGGAAAGCAACCAAGAAGCGAAAAAAGCAGCGTCAGGAGCTGGCTGTGCAATCTCACATTGATTCATTTCTGCAGCCGTCCCAAGAGCTGCTCTCTCCTGCCCACGCTCCAACGTTGCTGAGCTCTTCGCTTCTACAGGAGGCAAGCAATGCCCCCCCCCAGTCTTAACGGGCTTATCGGCTGCTAAAGACACTCCTTCAAACATTTCTCTTGTTTCTAAGGGGGTAGGCTCTGGTCAATCTCCGAAAGTGAAGAAAGGGCCGAATGAACATTCTTTATCCTTTTTGCGTGAATATTTGGCAGTGTCTGACACTCCATCATCGCCGCAAAGTCCCCTGGAAGAAATTCCCCAGTCTCTTGAGCAAAAGATGGGTGACTCATGTTTGATTGCAGCCCGTGCTTTTTTGGTACTACTGGAAAGACTGAGCTCAATTGAAAAGCAAATTGCCCTTATTCAAACACACGGGGTGAAAATGGCTGGGTGTCTGAGACCATGTCCCTCTGGTGGCGATGTGATGAAGAGCAATCTTCCGGCTGCTAACTTATGTGACCAAGACAATCCTGCTGGTTTCTCTGTGTCTTCTAATGCCAGACTGACAGCTGTTCCGAAGGCGGATGATAACAAAGCTAACAGCAAAAAAATCCAGTTGATCTGGTCTTCCAGAGATGTGCTTTTGACGTTCCCAGGCAGGGATGCTCGACAATGGTCTAATAAGCCCAAAATTGCCAAATCGTTATCTCTACTTATGGGCCTTAGAACTGATGTATCAGATCTAGAGCATTTCTACTATTTACCAACAGTCAAAGGGCATAAACGACTCTTTCTTAAGATGAAAACCCAGGACTTATGCAATAGAATCTTCAGAAGGAAAAATAAATTGTTCGCCTACAATATTGAGGTCCAGAGAGTTTTCAAACAGGTGGGTGGGCACTTGAGTTTTAAGCTGAAGCCTAAGAAAGATGAAGTCAATACTTCCTTATATCCAACAGAATCTTCCACTGAACGGCTGCCTGTTCCGGATTGTCGAGATATCAAATCTACACCAGCGCATTATCTAAGACCAACCTCCACTCACCAGTCCCCTCCCACTGGACAGTCTACCCACTTTCTTCAAGCCGTCAGTTTGACTGACAAGGTGGTGGCGAACAATAGGGATAACCCCCTTCCTCAACCAGTTCCATCTTCTATCGTCCTAGAAAAGAAAGGACCTGCCTGTGATGAACCTGAGGCCCAGGCTAAAGACCTTTCCATCCTCAGAACTCAAGACAATCCCATTCTCGTGGCTCCGTGTTTTGAGAAGCGGACCCCTACGAAGCATTTACATGATGCTGGGAATGAACTTCCAACAAACACTTCACCTATGGAATTGCCAGACCCTGGCCCAATGGACTTCATCTCCTCCACAGTCCGGCCTTGACTAGGAAGCAGGTTGCTGCTTCCAGCTGACGCCCCCCTGGACAAGGGCACTCTGAAATTTTTGTCCTGGAATGTGGCGGGCTGGCCTAAGAAACAGCATAATCCGGAATTTCTTGATTACTTAAGGCAATATGACATTCTCTGCCTCCAAGAGACTTGGACTGACAAGACAATAACTCTCTCCGACTATCAAAGCTTTACTTTACCAGCCTTCCGTAGGGAAAAGCATGGCCGTATGATTGCTGGTCTTGCGATTTTGACGAAAAGATCTTTGGAATCTGTATTGGTATTGTCTTCCCAAAAAAACAGTAGCTCCTTGGCTGTCCTTGTACTAGTCAATAATCTTTCATTGTTGATTATGAACATCTATTTTCCTCCAAATTCCTTTAAACATACTGCCTTGCAGATGTGGGAGCATCTTGAACAGGCTGTAGTGGATTTGTCTACTAAATACCCCCAGGCCAACTTTATCATAGGAGCAGATTTTAATGCCAGGGTAGGCGATGGCCTTGAAATTTTCAAAAAAACACTGAATGGAGGATTGTTGCCGGAGCTGCCATTTTACTATAGTTGGCCTAGAGCCTCTAAAGACAAAAAACATAACTCTGCAGGTATTTCTCTTGCCAACTTTAGCATCCAACAAAATCTTCTTTGGCTTAATGGTCTTGTCTTATTCGAACAGGCTAAGGAATTCACCTTTGTCTCTGAGGTGGGTTGCAGTGTAATCGATTATGTACTAGTGTCCCCATCGCTACTTGCTAGAGTATCTGACTTTGCAGTGGATGCGTTTAAACTGAGTGACCACCTTCCTCTCCAACTTAGCTTGAGTGGCTCTCCTGTGAGTCAGGACCAAACGGCTGAGGCTGATATGGTACAGGTTTGCCCCCCCAAATTCCGGTGGGACAAGCTAACCCAGACAAAATTGGCTCTCCTGTTGGAGGAGCCCAACTTTCTTGCACTTTGTTCCTCCATACTTTTGGAGAATTCTCCATCGGAAGTGGTAAGGTTGTACAACCAATTAATAGAGGTTATTACTTCTACTCTAGCGCTGCCTGTAAATGCCTTGCGATCTGATCCACGTCAGGGCAACCCGAGTTGGTTTGACTATGAATGCCAGCAATTTAAAAGGGCTGCTAGAAGCTGTTTTAAAAAGTTTAGGCAATTAAATTCTCGGCAGGCGCTTAAAGAATATTTTTCCCTGAATCTCCATCTGAACATGCTAGCCAAATGCAAGAAGAATAAATATGAGAAAGTGCTATGGGATAAACTTTATCAGGCCACGATTCACTTCAACCCTCGCTCTTTTTGGGCGTTGGTGAATGGGTCCTTTAAAGCTAAAGGACATGATCCCAAGGCAGTCCCTGCCTATAACTGGAAATTGCATTTCTCGAACCTCTTTTTTGACAACATGGCCTTTTCGCCTGATGAGGCTTCTGAATCATTTGCCACTCCGAATTGGCCGCCTGTGTCAACATCGGAAATTAAAGTCTTAATTGCCTCACTTAAGACTGGCAAAGCGGCCGGACCTGACATGATTATGGGGGAATGGTTAAAATCTAACTCTGACTTCTGGGCCCCTATTCTGGCAGGACTTTTCTCAACGGCAATTGCCAGTGGAACTCTTCCGGAATCCTGGAAGCAAGCCATTGTTGCCCCTATCTACAAAAAAGGGGATCCCTGTCTTCCAGAGAACTACAGGCCAATTAGCCTTCTTTCGATAGTAGGCAAGTTGTATGCCAACTATCTCTTGATTCATCTTAATATTTGGCTCACCCAGAACAAAATCTTAGGCATTGAACAAATCGGGTTCAGATCAGGCCACTCCACCTTGGACCACTGTGCTGTCCTGTCCCTTCTTGCTTACAAATACTCCATTAAAGTCAACTCAAAATTATTTGTAGCCTTTCTCGATTTAAAAGCGGCTTTTGACAGCGTCGACAGGCAGTTGCTCTGGTCCAAGCTGGAGAGAGCCGGAATTCCTTCTAATCTGATTAACCCCATCAGGCAATTGTACTCTGCCACCTCATGCAGAATAAGGTGTTCTTGGGATGGCCTCCTTACTGAAGAAATTCCTACGAACAAGGGAGTCAAGCAAGGATGCCCACTGGCCCCGACTCTATTTAACCTGTTCTTAAACGACTTGGCTCCAGAACTATTAACTGTTGATGGCCATTTTCCAACGCTTGGAGATCGTAAGATTCCGGTTCTTTTATATGCCGACGACGCTGTACTTATTTCGCGGTCTCGGCTGGGCTTAAAAAGACTAATAAATAAATGTCTGGACTACTTGTCCACCAATAAACTTCAATTAAATTATCAGAAATCGAAAATTTTAGTCTTTTCTAAGTCCCGTAAAATATATAACTGGGTCTTCAATGGACGTTTAATTGAACAGGTGAGGACCTTCAAATATTTGGGATTACTATTCTCAGCCAATAGCTCTTGGGCTGGCTATCGTCGTATGGCACAAACGACAGCCAAAATATCCTCATTGGCAATTTCCAGATTCTTCTATAACAGAGGGGGCCGCCTAATTCCGGCTGCCCTCAAAATATTCAATTCCAAATCTATTTCCCAAGCCCTCTACGGAATCCCTATCTGGATCAATGCATATCATAAATCATTAGAAACTTTTCAATCAGTCTTTTTGAGAAGAATCATGGCCATGCCAAACTGCGTCCCCTATGAGGCTTTATGTCTCGAGACGGGACAACTCCCAGTCGAGAATGTTGCTTGGTACAGAACTTGTAAATACTGGCTAAGAGTGTATTTCGATACCTCTCAAACAAGCCTACTATATTACCTAAAAAAAGATCGCTGCCCCCCTGCTGATGGTTGGCTTAGGAAGATCAAACAGATCGGCCTAGACCCGGACATCCTAGGGACTCTCCCGTTCCAGGCTGCCCTAAGAACTGTTAGACAAAGGCTGGCTGACATCAACTCACAAGACCTATTAAGAGCCGCTAATAGATCTTGCTCACCTTTGTTCTGGAATCTTCCTTTGGTAGTAGGCAGGCCACCGGTTTACATTTCTCTATTGTATAATCCTGAAGTTAGAAGGGCGATTTCTTTGGCCCGCTGTAATTCAATCCCCTCGGCGGTGCTAACGGGCCGATTCAACAATATTCCCTTTAATGACAGATTATGTCCTTGCCCGATGAATGCTGTAGAGACGCTACCCCATATCTTTTTCCACTGCCCATTCCATTCGGCCGCGAGGGATAAATTTTTTGCCTCTCTCCCACAACAAAAGCCCTGGCTTTTCGATGAAGCCTATCTTAGTTCTATTTTACAATGGACGGATGAGATTTCTTTGACTGCTCTTGGCAAATTTTTGTTGGATATAATTAAGATTAATACAGCCCGAGAATCCAATTTAAAGTTTTAGTGTTTTAGGGGACGTTCCTAAAATTGTATTTTGCACCTTGTGTATGTTTGTTTGTGTTTGTTATGCCAATAAAGGTATCTATCTATCTAGTAAATGAATCAGTGGTCTGATTCAGTATCAGACAGTTTCATATTGTCATGCTCTGTATTCATCGTCTGTACTGAGTCACTGTAGAAAAGTTGCAGAATTTGACACTTATTATGGAAGCATTCTTGAGAAACTATCATGTTGTTGCTGATCCTGTGCTGCCACATTCCAATTTGCACTGTTCTTGCAGCAGCCTTTTCCACACAGGGACATAGAGAAGTTGTTAAAAAGGCACACAAGATAGAATCGAACAGGAGGCCTGTAGACCTGGTGGCTCACCAGAAAGGGCGGTCACACAAACCCATTAAATTCCAGCCCTGACAGCTCCTAACATAATGTTATATGTACCATTGTTATCACCATTATAATATCATTGGATTAGATTATTAAGGTTTCTTATTGCCTCAAACTGAGCATATGTCTACGTGTTTCATTGTCTTTCATATATCTGACTTATCTACATTCTAATTTTTTTAAAAAACGTGTAACTCATTATAAGTCAAACAAATAGACAACACTTCAGTGACAACACTTTCAGAAATGTAAGCTTGCCACTCTTTTTAGTGATTGAATTGTTGTTTTAGTGTTCAAATATTGGCAGAGGTAGGGGGAGGGCAACAATCCGATTGCAACAATCACGCTGCTGCCAGGGTCGTTTGTTTTACTTATATTACCCCTGTTTATGTCAGCCATTTGGGGGGGGGTGCAGGAAGCCCAGCGGAGACCTCTGTAGGGCTCCCTGTTCATCAAAGCATTGAAAAATGCAATTGCGACCGACTTCTGGGATGAGAGCACGAAACCAGAAGTGGATTGCTTTTGCATTTTTTCAATGTTTTGAGGCACGGGAAGCCCTGCAAGGGCTTCCACAGGGCTCCCCACATCTGACTCGCAACTTGGGATCAGTCACTCGAAAATGAGTCATGACTTGAATACACTCAAGTTCTGACTTGCTTTTCTGTGTGCTTGTGACTGTTTTGTATTTGTGTGTGCTTGCTTAGTTTACTTTTTTTGCTGCTTCTGTATCACATCAATAACCTTGTGGCCGATCCGGAAGCCACATTCAGAAAGGTTGCAGCAGCAGACATGGTGGAAGGCGGGTAGTTGGTTCCACGAGGGGTGGAGAGGAGGAGAAAGACTTAATGTTGTTTTTTTGGCTGCACAAGGATCATTTCTCACAATGACTCGTGACTTGACTCTATAAGTGGCTCAGGTCAAGTCGCAATGGGCGCGTGCACTATGACTCGTGAGCTGAGTCGAGTCAGGGGGGTGGTGACTCGCGACTCAGGCTCTGTGAGTGGAGCACATCCCTAGTACTTCGCATGCATGGATTAAAGGATAGGGGAACAAGGTGAAGTGCTGCTTTAGGTGCAGTGTGGGCGTGGCCTGGCGTTGCTCACAGGCTAAAACAAAGCACAAGGGAAGTAACCGCAGCATCCTCTGGGAGGGGCACTACACGGAGAAGGGTTGCTCCACCCTGGCTAAATATAAGACAGCCACCAGTTTGAAAGGTGCCTCTTTCGCCAGTAACTGAGATTGATGGTACAATCGCCTCATTTTCTCTTCTAGGCAATAATTATGTATTTATTTAAACATAATTTGAATACGTAGGTAATGATGATATTAGAGACAAACAGGATACAACTGCAACATTAATCAACTGTCTTTCCCCTCTCTACTACTCATTTTACAGAAGCTGCCCATTGAAAGATCCAAGGCACAATTCTAACCTGGAGTTAGGCTAGCAAAGTTGGCCAGCACAAGGGACACCATAAAGCATGTTTGGACCACTCTCGGAATCAGGGGTGGTGGTGCACGTCTGTGTGCTGGCCTCATTGACTCCAAGAGTGGTCCAGACATACTTTACGGTTTTTCTTGTGCCAGCCAACATTTGCTGGCCTAACCTGTGCCAGCCTAACTCTTGGTTAGGATTGTGCTCCTAGTATATAGCAATACAGCATTCCGTTTAATTATCACACTTCTGGTAAGGAGCACTACTTACTCATTTAGCACCTGATACTCTAAATATATATATAAGTATGCACTTGACTTCACTGGAAGCACTCCTCGTTTAAAGGTAGATGCATGTGCATGCATGACAAGATCACAACTGTAACCTTTTTTTTTGGGGGGGGGGTTAGACAGAAAAGAAGCCACAGAAAAACTTAAATAGGATTGTTCCCCAAAGGAAATTATTTGAATTCAGTGATTAATGGCAAGGTTTTTGCATAATTGCAACAGTAATTCTATTTAATTGGGCCTTCTTGAGGCTATGGAGTGATCCTTTGCTAGTTTTCTTGTACCTCACCTTTTTTTCCCTAGGTGTTTGGATGTGATTCTCCATAGATATGCTTGTAAACAGATATCTACCGAAAGTCTATATAGAATGCCCAAACAATACAAGCTATCCAAGGTATATTTACCCAGTTAATTATACTAGTAGAAGCAGCACAGGTACATCTGTAGTCCACTCTTGCTGTGCAAGTACAGCTTACTGGGGATCTGGGGTGGGAGGAGTCATACACGGCATTTTTCCATGATAGTCCCTGATCTTTTTCTGTTCATTCATTGGGTACTTCTGCTGTCACCGATACTGAGGGTTCAGAACTGACCAGATACGTCTCCTGATGACTGTGGCCTTTAGCTAGCACCCAGCTTGGCCAACTCCTGACACTACCTCTGCAAAATTCTTGTTCACAGGACAGGAGATTTACAGCGCAATCCTAGATGAACCTACTCAGACGAAAGCTCCATTTAGAAGAAAGCCCAGTCTCGAAGTGCCTGACCATCCAGGACTGCAGCAGTAGACAGGCAGCTTCCGCTGCATCCCGCAGCAGCCCGGCAGCCCTGGGAGGCTCCACAGAGAAAGGGGACGTTGGCCTTACTCAGAGGTCAGGAACCAGTGGCAAGAGTCACTCCCAGTCCTGCCCCTCCCCTTCCTGGAACTCCCTCCTATCCTGCCCAGAACGGCCGCATCGCTGGCTAGCAGTGGACTTACCGCTTGCCAGTGAATGGGGCTCCTTTCAGGGTGCCATCGTTGCCATGGCGCTACCCTAACGCCGGCGGTAACAACTTACTGCTGGAATTGGAGGCGCTTTATGGCACCTTGAGTGACATTTGCCTGGGCAGTATGAGCATGCCGCCCACAGTAAGGCCCATTGGATTGGTCCCTTAGTTCAGTGAGGACTACTCTCAAGTGGGTGTGACTAGGATTGCCGCTTCAAGGTCAGGTCCATTAAAATGAAAATGGAACCATTTCTTTCAAGGGGAAGTGGCTCCATCCCTCCCTTTGGTGTTCTTGAACTTCCTGACCTCCCCTCCATTGGAAAACATACAATGCGCTTCATGTCAGTTGTATATTTCTCTTAACTGGCTTGTTATTTTATCCTTGTAATGTACATTGTGTCTTAAAAAACACATTTTAATGAGCTCTACTTCATATATACTTTGTTGTAGAAAACCTGCAACACTCGAACATCTAAAAGAAGCAAGGAACCCTCCCAGCACACGCATTGGACGATGCCTGCAGAGCCTTTAGTCAATGATGTCATTGGAATGTAGCTGCTATGGCATTTCCAGCCATGACATTGCTTTTGGTGGGTCCAGAGAGACTGTCATTCTAAAAAATGGGTCCTGGTGCTAAAATGTTTTGAGAACCACTGGTCTAATTCATTAAGGGCACAATGCTCACCTGAAGTTAGGCCAGCACAAGTCCCTTGTGTCAGCCCAGGAGTGTTGCAAACATGCTGTAAAGCGTATACCCTTCTTAGCGCCGGTGCTGCACTCTAGCGCTGGCCGAACGCTGTCACGAATGTGCTGTAAAGCATGTCCGCGTCGGTGCTATGGCACTCGGCCAGTGCAAGCAGCAGTGCCAGCGTTCGGGCGCTGGCGTGACCGTCGGCAGCGCCAGCCGTGCGCCAGTCAAGCACCAGTATTGCTCAGTCAGCTCAATGCCCTCTGCGAGGGCATTCCAGAGGTGTTCTGGGGGTGTAACTGGGTGGCGCAGCAGGCGTAAATGGCGGTTATGATGTGGTTGTGACGCAGGATGGCCATAGTGCCATATCCTTACACCGGTTCTTGGCCATGGCAGCTCTGATTCGGGCTGTTCCTCTGCACTGGCTGTTTTGCCGGCGCAGATCCGAGCAGGCCCATAGGGGTGACTGGGGCTTATGCGGGTGCAAGGGGAAAACTTCCTCTTGTCCTGCACGTTGCTGCTGCTGCCTCCAAATGGGCCTTTGGATATGGCCCTGCTATGTCAGCCTTACTAGGCCGGCATAAGGTAGGATTGCACTCCAAGGATGGTCGAAACATGCTTTACAGTGTGTTTGTGACAGTCCTGGCCTGGCACAAGGGACTTGTAATTAAGTAACTGACTGATTGATTAACTGGTCAAGTAACTGCTTCTATACACCATATGTACACAATATGCAGTGTATGTGTGAATTGTTGCATAATAAATATGACACTATAAATTGTGTGTACATATTCCTGAGATGCCCTACATTTTCACCTTGTTTATCGTGTCTATAAGCTCTGTGAGAAAAGGATTGTTTCTAACTCTTTGGATGTAATCCTCAAATCACATACTTTGGAATATTTCCCTATATTCCGTTTCTAATCATAGTCAGAATAAGACACATTTGAAAGATTGCATGCAGTAATATTTCTTGTGCTATTTCTGCTCCTGAAGAAATGCCGTAATCCCCTTGAGGTGGTATTTCTTTGTTTCCTCTCTCTCTCTCTCTCTCTCTCTCTCTCTCTCTCTCTCTCTCTCTCTCTCTCCCCCCCCCCCAATGACAACTAGCCTATGTTTTCAAATCTAAACAACAGAGATCAAACATGAAAAGACTGGGAATTGTATCCAAACAAAACATTGCATTCTGGGATTGCCACCCTGCCCAGCAGCCCTTCGTAGACGAGCCACCAGGACTGTATGCCATGATAGCTGCAGTTAAACTTCACCTGTCAATGAAAAGAGCCGTTTGCCATGCTGCGAAGAGCCCTTGGAACTGGAAAAAATGGCCAAAGAGAATGAGAAAGCAGCTTACACCAGCACCAATGGCAACATTATTTTGACAAGATAAAGCGCTAGACCCCTAAGACAGAAATGGTTGCTTCATTATTCAGTCAGAGGCAAAGGGCTGGAGGAGAAAAAAAGATACAGCAAAAGCAATTTCTGCACCTTCGGCAACTCGGCAACAAAACCGACGACAATTTCTCTCTGGCTGTTGCAAGAGAACAACAAGCTGGCATGACTGTCCCCAAAGGAGAGATCAGTTCCTCCCACTCAGGACTTTAACCTGCTTCTGAGATGCTAGTCAGATGCCCAGAAAGATCCCTCTCGTTCAAGGGTGTCTTTTTTGGGTAAAGGAACAGAATTTTTCTCCATGATTCCACTGATGTACAAATAAATGTAGAAATAAATACAGAAAACGCAATTTGCATAGAAATTGACTTTTGTGGCCTGGGACAGGGTAGATTTATGATTCTTTTTTGCTTGTTCATCCTTGAGGATTTTTCTGCATAGTGCCTCAGTAAACAGCTATGCTGCAACTATATAAGGGGAGACTATTTACCATAACTTTCTTCATCCAACTACTTAAAAAAAAACATGATTAGCAGAAACTCATGGGTAAGTGAGTTCATTAGGGAAATCCCAGACATTGCCCCTCATCTGACGCAACTCTTTTGGCCATTGAAGAAACTGATGAAAAAATATTAGCACCTGGAATTGCTGCATGTGTCTCCTGTAATTGTCAATTGCCATAGGGATCTGTTTGATTGGAAGATCTTCTGTGATAGTGACCATAATCAATGACCCAATTCTATGCCAGACAAATGCTGGCATATTGCCAGGTATGCCAGCACCAAGACACTGTGGCTTGGCACTGTGGCTGAAGCCCTCTGCCACTGGCAATTGATGCAGCAGCCAGAAATCTGCTTGCCACCAGCAATGGGGCACAGACTGGTTACCAGCATAACCCCACCAGGGGTGAGGAAAGAGCAAAGAGCATGGCAATGCAGGGAAGGGGGGGGGGAGTTAGCACCACTGGATTCTGAACCCCCTTTCTGAGCCAGACCTCTGAGCAGTTGCATAGGGAGACATCCAGCAGTCCATACAGGTAAATCCTACATCTTTTGCCCCTCTCAACCAGCCTCTCCACCATTGGATGAGTAGACATCACACTAGCAGCCCTGTGCTCTTTGGTGGCTACATAGGATTGGGCCATAAGTTCCATACAAGGTCATGGGAAGGTCTCAAGGAGTCACAAGAAAAATACAGAAATTTATGTGATGGCTATATAACCAGTAGAGATCTTGAAGGAAACCTGAATATCTCTTTCTAAATGTCCTCTCAGTGTAGGCAAGGATCTAGTTTAGAATACAGGAAATTCCCTTTCTAACAGAAGTAGCATCCTCCTTCTGCTTTTGGTCTTGGCTTGCCTGTGTAGTACATTCCCAAATCCCTGGTGTGTTTTTATATGGTAATAGAATGAGCAACACTGAATAAAATATCCCTGAACTGCAATCTCAAGATACAACTGTTTCCAAGAAATTTCATGGCAAGGAGGGCATTCTTCAGGCTAAGGTGATTACAGTGGAAACATTCAAAATCAATTAGGTGTTGTATGGGCTTTTTATAGGCCTTATTTAGAGGAATGTTGGCCAGTGGCATTAGATGTATAGAAGCGGAGATCAGGTGATCTCTGTTTGACCAGAGGGCTTTTACTTCCCACTGCTTTGAACACATTTGTAAGAACGGTTCTATCTGAGTGAACCAAGAGTAGTTTAGATGGTTCTCTGTAAATCTGAAAAAAAACCTCTAGCCCATAGCCAATGATGTTTGCCAAAGAACAAAAGCTGCCTGTAAAGACAATCCCAGCTGCTGAATGGCATAGAACAGTGGTTCTCAAACCTTCTAGCACCACGACCCACTTTTTAGAATGACAATCAGTCCAGGACCCACCAGAAGGAACATCATGGCAGGAATTGCTGCCATCGTGATGTCAGAACCTGCTGCTTTCCTGATAATGTAGGGTTATTTCTCAGCCATTTTCCAATAGCAAAGTGAATCAGGAAAAAAGTCTATTTACAACCTTGACACAAGCAAAAAAAACCACATAGCCGTCCCCCTTTCCAGCATTCCATCTTCCCATATTTTCAATATGGCTGTTCTAGGTGCTTATTGACCCACCGCAGATTGGCTCATGACCCACTGGTGGGTCCCAACCCATAGTTTGGGAACCACTGGAATAGAAGCTACTGGGAAGTTTAAAACTGTCCAAAGTATAGAAAAATTGACCCCCCCCCAAAAAAAATAGGGAAATTTTGGGGATTTAGCAAAATACCCATCACCGTGGTTTACAAAAGGCTTCCTATACCTCTTATACCTCCTATACATTCATACTGCAGACAAGCCTTCCATCAGTTGTCAATTGAATGTTTGAAAAAACCTAATTTCCAAGTTGCACTGCTGTAGGAGGCTGCGAGTGTGATTGAGACCATAGGATTTCACTTGTAAGCACAATGAGGTCAAAGATAATAAAAACAATTTAAATAAAGGCCATTTAAATGCTAGAAAACCTATTTGCTCCTCCGAGTCGTTTTGTTTTTCATCCTTCAAAAAATTGACTACATTTCTTTGAATAAAGACCTTTTCCACGGCAAAATTACCTAGTACAACAGGTGCATCACAAAACAACAACTTGATTTTATCAGAAAGCATTTGGTCTTTTGTTAGCAAGGGAAGCGCTTAGACTCCTGGAAATGGGTCATGGTGACTCAGGTACTATGGCAACAGGCTATCCAAGAAAAGAGAGGATGTAAGTGTAGTGCTACCATGACCTTCCCTACATGCCTTAAGGTCTCTAAAGTACTTCAGGATACATTAACTTGGAGCTCAATCCTATCCAACATTCCAGCACCGATGCAGCCCCAAGATAAGGGATCCAATGTTCTCTTACTGAGAAGCTTTCCATGAGTGTCATCCCACTGCAGGGTGCGGTGCATACCCTTTTGGCATGGCTGCATCAGCACTGGAAAACTGGATAGGATTTGGCTCTTGTATAGGAAACACATTTTAAGATCTATTTCTCGTGATTCACTCAAGTTGCTGTAAAATTAGAAGCAATTTAATGCAGAGCAACATTCTTATCGAGGCAAATTTCGGTAGCGTGGTAAGTGTGCAAATCTTTGGTTCTGTATGGATTTTTGTAGGTCAGTGTACAGTAGTTCTAGCTAAAAGGAAGTTAACACATGTCAAGTAGTGGCACATGGATCCACCAAAGTACTTCCTAATGTGTTCTCAAATCTCTGGAACTGCATAATTATAAAAAGAGATGTTTGATCACCTCCTACAGAAGAATTACACTTAGATTCTTGTGGGTGAGAAGAAACCAACAATTAATGTATGAGAATCATTTCTAAGGTCATGCAGTTCAAGGCACAATCCTAACCAACTTTCCAGCACTGACATAGCTGTGAAAATTGGGCATGTGCTGTATCCTGGATTTGGGAGGCAGTCACAGAGGTAAGTCACAGACTGGGAGGCAGTCACAGAGGCCTCCTTAAGGTAAGAGAAAGTTTGTTCCCTTAACTCAGAGCTGTATTGCCCTTACCCCAGAGCTGGGAAGTTGGGTAGGATTGCATCCGAAGTCCTTTATCTCTAGGACAGAAAGAGTTGTATCCAACTAAGAGCCCAGTCCTATCCAACTTTCAAGCACCAATGCAGCCACAATGCAGCCCTAAGGCAAGGGAACAAACATTCCCTTACTTTGAGGAAGGCTCCATGACTGCTCCCCCATTGCAGGATGCAGCGCATGCCCCATTCACATCAGAAGGAGTTCAGAAGGCTTCAGAAGGAGTACCAGGATGCTGCAGCAGGGGCCAACAGAGACTGGGAGGTGTCCGAGTTCGGCAAGGAGGAAGGGGTGGGTGGACAGCATGACAGGACAGAAGCAGCAAGTGAGATGGACACTTGCAGAAGTTGGGAGGCTTACAGGTATTGCAGCTGGTCATTCAATAAGGCTTCCTCCCAGGGGATAGGAGGACTGCATATTGTCCACGTGAGCCACAAGGTTGGAAGGTAATCCTCTTCTATTGCCAAGAACTGCCTTCTGGCTTGCCTGTCTCCTCCTTTCTCCCCTCCCTGGAATTCTCCAGCCATTTGTTCCTTTGGCAAGGAACATAGGCTTCCTCCCCTCTGAGCTAGCTGTACCCACCTCCTTTTGATTCTTCTTGCCCCCACCTCCTGCAGCTACCCATTAACCCTTCCCTGACTTCTGGCTGGCATCAACCTACCCTACTGCTTGTGTTGGTCTGAATGCTGGCTTCCAGATGGCCCCACAAGGTCTTTCGTGCAGTGAAAAAAAGAAAGTAAGCAAACCCAGACACATGGGGAAAATACACATCTTCGTGATTTGAGTTTTTCATATTCATGACTCATTTTCGAGTCAGTGGACCCTGTCTCAAGTCACGCCTGAGTCACTGACACGTGTGACTTGAGTGTACACGAGTCAATGAAAAAGTGTGTTTTTGTGACTCTAAGTTGAGCCATGTGACTCAAATTTCCATCCGTGATAAATTCCATAAAAATTTCACATCCCTAATGAAATGTAGATGATACTCAGGTCCGCACCCCTGACTAAAATGCTCAAGATTATGATGAAGATGCACCGTCTCTGATTCAAGCTGTGAACATGTTTCGGCAGGGAATGGCTGAGTGTACTAGCACTTGTAATGGGCAATTTGAGAACGGCTGCCAAATTTAATCTGTACTCTGAGCACTGATGGTATTGTTAAGATGATTCTTTACATATCATACATTGAAATTGCATGGTTGGCTCACTCAGGCAGCTCTTATGATATCACAGCTTCTTCGGTTTGGCAAACACTGTTGTAAGCAAATTGGAAACATAGTGAGAGCAGCTCAACAGAGAGCCTCCATTGCACCTGTATGTTTTGTGGTATAAGGGGGGGGGGGAAGAGGGTAGTGAAACACTGGAGATATTAGCCTGCCAATCTTGCAGACATGCATATTGGGAATCTTATGTTCAATTTTGTCTTAATTAATTCAAGGAGAAAACAACATGTGTGCCCAGTAAAGGAAAGGACTTCTACTCGTGGCAGGATATGACAGCACTGACTACAACCTAACGTACCAAGGTTCTTTCCATCACACTAGCATATAATTATATTCCAGCAAACAACTTCTCAAATTAAAAAAAAATGAATGCCATTTCACACAGTTGACCAATGGTGGAGCATATCTGTATTCATGATACATTTGCTGCATTTTGACAGGTGCTGTACTTTCTTTACCTGGGTATTCAACAGGAGTCTGGATGTTAAGACTGTGCAAAGGAAACTAAGGGCGCAATCCTAAACTGAGTTAGTCTGGTTTAAGCTAAACTAGCAAAGTTTGGCCAGCACCAGAACCACCGTAAAGTATGTTTGGACTACTCTCACAGGCAGAGAGGCCAGCACACAGACATGAGCCATCCTCCCTGACTCAGAGAGTGGTCCAAACATGCTTTACGGTGGCCCTTGTGCTGGCCAAACTTTGCTGGCTTAGTTTATGCCGGCCTAACTCCAATTTAAGATTGCGCCCTAAGTAGGATTGAATGGGACGGGATCAACATATTCACTATCACAGCGATTGAGATTGGGCATGATGTTTCATAGGCATTAGAGGTCTGCACTGTGAATTAAAACAAATGAACCCCGTTCAGTGCAAGGAAAATGAATATGCGTTAAAATGAATGGATTTGGAAAGAAAACCCATTAGTTTTTCTTTCATTTTCATTCATTTTCTAGAAACTCTCAGGAACTGGTGAATCTGTAGAGCCAGAGAGTTTGAATAACAGGACAGAGTTGGCTGAACTCCTTCTCTTATCTATCCACCTAGATAAGCACCCAGAAGACCTTCTCAGAGAAATGTATTAAAATGTCCCACATTGTTTTGTTAGGAGATGTGACTATGAATGCAATCCTAGCCTGGAGTTAGGCCGGCACAGTTAGGCCAGCAACATTTGGCAGGCAGAAGGGCCACCGTAAAGTGTGTTTGGACCACTCTCGGAGTCGTGGAGGATGGCGCCAGAGAGGGAGCTGGGTGTGCCATAGAAGAAAGCACTGCGGAGTTGGGCCCCCAGCCTGCCCTTCCCTCCATTAACAATGGAGCGATTCCAGAAGCAGTCCAAGGCACTGTCCAAGTGCTATGTCCAAGGCACTGATCCGTGCCTTGGACTTGGCTATGTCCAAGGCACTGATCCGTGGAACCCTACGTGGAGGCTGGAGCCTCCCCTACAGCAAGGGCACAATGTGCCCTTGCCCCGGGGAGGTTCACCAGCACGCCTAAGGTGCACCGGACATGGCACAGACCCGCAGGCCTCGCCATCCCAGTGCAACATAGGATTGTGCCCTCAGTGGTAAAAAGGTTTCCCCACAACTGAATGGTTTAGTCGTGACCATTCTTAATCGTATTCTTATGGGGGCAGAAAGCAAACGCTGCCTTCCCTGGTTTTCCATCCCTGCTTGCACTTCAAGTGAAGATGAACTGGTGTCTGCATTTTACTGGGGACTAGAAAGGATGGATGAGCAGGGGTGAGACGGGAAAAATGTCGGGCTTTGTGGATTCATCATAGCTTTTTCACATGCAGCTTTGCTTCCTCTGATGGTGGATACTGAGTGGATTTTTTTTTTAGTAATCAATTTAGCTGCAGGTTTACATTTTCTAGATCAAATACTTGACCTCACTGGGTTTCCATAAGGAGATTAGCTACGCTGCCACCTGCTGCACCATTACTTTCTCATACATTTGGAGATGTGTGAAAGTGTTTTGGAAGCAGCATGCTTGTTTGTTCAGTATTGATAAGGCATGTAGTCATGATTAAGAATCCCTGCAGACATATCACTGTCTCACATACACTTCGGTCCAATACAAATTTATCATTGCTAAAATTCTGGGCAAGTCTAAGGTATAGCCAGCCGCTAAAAGCATTCAAAGACTGGCTGACCTTTTGAAAGGAAAAAAAATCATCAACCTAGTCTTGAAATAATTATAATTTTTTGTCATTTAATTGCATCGCCAGTGGAAAAAAAATTTGCAAATGAGTGGCCTACTTTGTAGCTGTAACTGGGCTATTTTATGCTGAAAGAATTATGAAAGGGCATTTATGGTAATGACATTAATTTAGCCTATTGACCCAATAAGGAAATGTTAGCTATATTTCCATCAGAGGCAAAGTTACCATGAAAATACAAAGTCACCATGCTTGATTATCAGGTTACTTAGGTACAAAACTCCTTATGTATTGTGTTCATGTAGGCAGAGATGTAACTGAGCTAATGCAAAGAAAAATGTGTGTGTGTGTG
Source organism: Lerista edwardsae (assembly GCA_029204185.1). Classification (NCBI taxonomy): domain Eukaryota; kingdom Metazoa; phylum Chordata; class Lepidosauria; order Squamata; family Scincidae; genus Lerista; species Lerista edwardsae. The sequence continues at coordinate 13,077,633 of JAJKFI010000028.1, read as the reverse complement.
TGTGTGTGAGAGAGAGAGAGAGAGAGAGAGAGAGAGAGAGATGTTAGCATTGTTCAATATAATTGACCTGTCAATGAGAATAACTCAGTGGCTCAAGAGTGGAATGAACGAATGCCCAACCGCTATTAGATTTAGTAATTTAAGATCTAACATTACAGACAGTACATTAAAAGAAACCTCCCCAGTCCTAGCGCTTAATTTAGGGGCTTGGACAACAATTGTGATCTGTTGTCATTACTGCAACCAGTGTACCAGAGTCATAGGCTGTAGTTCTACCTGATCACTGTGCAATCAACTGCAAAAGTTTTTGTGCCATTCACGTTACTTTAACATATGCTTGAAGCAGAAGCGGATCTACAGGGAAGCCTTTTCTCTATCGTCTGCCAACACCTAGATTAGAAGACCCTCAGAGCAGACAGCTATCTTTACACTCTCTGTAAAGCACCACATATGTGGATGCAGCTATACATACATAAAAATCACCCAACTATGACTTCAAGCCAGAGGCAGATCTAAGGGAGGGCAAAGCTCTAAGTGTTGCAAGAAGCCTTACCCTGTCATGTAAATCCCTCCTCTCCCTTGCTGCTGTAGCCAGTAAGCAACGCCAAGATGTTGCTTTTCCCTGTGAGGATTGGCTAAAACGATGCAGGAGAGGAGTGATTTCCACTGCAAGGTAAGGCTTCTTGCAACACTTAGAGCTTTGCCCTCCCTTAGATCTGCCTCTGGCTTGAAGTCATAGTTGGGTGATTTTTATGTATGTATAGCTGCATCCACATATGTGGTGCTTTACAGAGAGTGTAAAGATAGCTGTCTGCTCTGAGGGTCTTCTAATCTAGGTGTTGGCAGACGACAGAGAAAAGGCAAGCCAGGCAACAGGGAAAAGACAGGGGGGCAAACAGAAAAAGCATGCATAATAGTTTCATTGCACTTATGCTAGGTTATAGTAGGGGAAAAGACTGATAGCCCAATCCTACCATCCCTCTCGCATCAATGCGATGTCATCACGTCGACGGAAGATAGCCACTCCCACGTTGGCGCTCCCACTGTCAGGCTGACCCTATGAATAGCGTCAGCCCAACAGCGCTGACAGCAATCCTCTCCTGCAACGGGCAAAGGCGGCTGGCGCAGGGGAAGCTCCGTGCCAAGGTGGCACAGGGATTGGGTGAGGGAGGGAGAGGGTGGGCGGGACATAGGCGGGCTTGGGAGGTGGCCATGTGGCCACATCCTAAGCCCATTCTGGAGGCCGCATAGTCCCGATTTGGGCCGCGCGGTGTCCTCGGATCTGCGGCTGCTCTTTAGCGGCCGCAGATCTGAGGAGCGCATGGGGAGGCTGGAGCCTCCCCTACGGTAAGGGAGTGCATGCCTCCCCACACTGAGCGTCAGATATGGCACTGGCCGGCCGGCCTTTACTTGCCATTCCAGCGCTGGGTAGGATTGCACCCTGAGGCATGGGAGCCAAAGCTTCATGGAAAAGGTGGGTTTTTCAGTGGGGATCGGGGAAAAGCTATGAATTTTAATGACTTTTGGGCAGACCTGAAAGACTGCCAAATGGAATTTATGTCAGAAGTAAAAAAGATGCATTGAGGACTCACTAAGAACGCAATCCTAACACTGAGTTGAAATAGGCAGTCTGACCAGCCTGCCCCATCTGCAGCCCAAGGTTGGGACTGGCTGCAGTGCAATCCGGGGCAAGGGGAATCAATTTCACTTCTCCTGGGTAACGAATGGGACTACTCGGATCTGCGCCACCGAAATCGGTGGTGAAAATCCAAGCAGCCTGGATCAGAGCTGACAGCCTGGAGTTGGGGACAGGGGTTAGGATCTGGCCCAAGTGCTGGATCCTAGCTCCACCACTCCCCAAGACTGTCCACCCATGGCCCGACAGTCCCCCAGTACTTGTGCCGGTCCATTAAGTGCTCTGGACTGCGCTCTAAGACAAGAACCTCCATCAAACTATATGCATTGTCTGCTCTTCCATGAAGTGTAGACAACGTATTATACCTCAACTCAAGCAACTTATTGTACCTCAGTCTAACCTATTTCACAGATTTGTTGCAAGCCCAGAAAAGGACAGCCCCTGGTGTTCTTCTGTGAGTTCCCTGGAAGAAGGGTGAAAGATATTGAATTCATTGTGGCAGTGGTGGGATTCAAATAATGTAACTGGTTCTATGACGTCATAGCCGGAGCAAAAAAAACAAAACCGAAGCCAGCCAAGGTAAGCAAGTGGGCGGGGCCCGGCCATTTAACAACCGGTTCTATAGAACCTGGGCGAACCCCCTGAATCCCACCACTGCATTGTGGTAAGTAGGAATTCTTCTTTTAGTTCTCTAATGGAGTGCCCAAGGTGGCTCGCAACATTCATTGAAACAATGCATCAATTAATCATAAGATAGTAAAAGGAGGGGACGTGGTGGCGTTGTGGGTTAAACCGCTGCTGCTGAACTTTCCGACCAGAAGGTTGGCAGTTCAGGACCACGCGACGGAGTGAGCTCCCATTGCTTGTTCCAGCTGCAGCTGCAAGGCTGTGTAATGCCCTGTCTAGATCCATTTCTGTGGCCTTTAGATGGTCTGTGAGGATATTAATTCAAGTAGATCCTTGATTCTTCCAGCTGAATACATTTTCAACACAAGATGTTGCATTTTCTAGTTGTATATGTTGTATATGTGCCTGTAGGTTTTGTTTTAAATCTGGTTGGTTTAGAAGTTGTCTTGAAATTTTGTGAGCAACTCTGATTAAGCCCAGCCCTAACAGGCCACAATGCTGTCAGAATTCACGTTCTGGTGGCACTGTAGCCTTTGCAGCATTGCAAAATGCTATCATGCGCATCTCGTCCAAATGACAGCAGTTGTGTTACAGCAGTGATCTCAGATGCCCTAGTAAGCAAACAAGCAAGCAAGCAAGGAAGGAAATGAATGTAATGCAGATCTAGTCAAGGAGATAATTATGTATTGTTTATTTCAGAATAAATACTCAGTAGCCAGAACATTTCACCACTATGAAAAACTTCATGTTGGCTGGGATTGCAATCCATGGCATTTGCTCCCTCATCTGCAAACTGCATCCTTATTTGTGCCAAATATCACCTTTCAATGTATCACCTTGAGCAGACACCAGGAAATAAGACTATCTCGATGCCTGACACAGTGCCCAGTTATTGTATTATTATTATGATTTAGTAGACTTCAACATTCCTTCTTTATTAATCATTTTGCAAAAGAGTCATCAGGCTGCAGACTTAAACCGACATTGTGATCCCACACTGAATTGGGTTTCTGTGGAATTCGCAGTCTGATTTTAAAGAATTTGTTTCACGTCATATTTTTAACATCCCGCCCAAAAGAGCAGAGAACTTTATATCTTAACAGACATCTTCTGCCTCTTCCGATGAAGCTAGCAGGACCTTCTGTTCCGCAGGGACATTACGCTTATAGTCACGTCCATTGCAAGTTCAGGATTACTTCTTTTTGCAATCTTTTGGCGATTGGATATACAGGTCCAACCTTTTTATACACTGATTTTTGACCCACGCATTAGACTCAACACTCCTGCCCACTGAAGATAAGGACCCTGCCAATCCCGGGAGAAAGGAAAAATGTCTCTTTACAATCCTGGTTTTTAAAAAATTGCTTTTCTAGAGAATCAGACTACTAGAAAAGCTATTTTGATTTAGAGGTTTTTTCTTTTATTTTTATTAGTTAAATAAAATAAAAGTATTCCAAGAAAAAATAAAGCTATTTTGCAGCTCACTCCCAGTCCTTTGGGGTCAGGGAGCCATTTATTGATTTATTTTGCTATGTAAACCACTTTGTGAGCTACTTTTTGTTGAAAATCTGTGTATAAATATTCTTAATAATAATGAATGCCTATGTCGGTGAACTCTTGAAAGCTTTAAAAGGAACAGGTGCAATACCTGTAACATCCAATCCAATACTTTTCTTATAGGGCATTGTTGAATTTTAATGATGTAATCACAGGGTTTTCTTGTGGAGCATTCTGATTGAATAAGTGGACATACCCAAAGTATTATGAAATTCAAAAATTCATTGAATTTTTGATTTTTACTCTTTGCCATCTGACAGCTTAATGAAGAACTTTTTTTATGTTTATTTGGAGTGTTTGTATCCACTCCAAAGGATGCTTTTCTGAACCCTGCCATTGATACCTGGGAGTCAGGGTCTGCTACAGTTGCCAGAGACTCCAGGAATATAGAAAGCAATGCTGAGCTGAGGGAAAAGAGGCAGGTTCGAAGCTCAGCTGCCATGCAGAGAATGTTGTGAAAATGGCAATATTGTTTCATGCACAAAAAGGGTGATCTGGGCAGAGGATCACATCCAGTGCTGGGCAATGTTTCATTGCTCCCGACATGCACTACCTATGTGTCCCTCAATGAACACTCAGGGCACAAGAACTGGGAGAATGGACCACTTTATTAGTCAACAATTACAGATAAAGAAAAATTGAAACTACGAGACCTGCAGCTCTTAAGCAACTGTAGTGCGGAGGGTGGATAATACAAGGGGCACCAGAATAGTACCAGGGTGTTATCACCCTGACTCAAAGCTGCACCCTGTTCAGACTGTACCAGCTTATCCCAGTCAACCCCGCAAGGGGCAGAGGCAGCTGGATTGGCAGGGCCACCCCAAGCCACTGGGCCTTCATCCAGGACAGGGAAAACCTGTCCAACCTTCATGCCGCTGGGCCACTGAGGAGTGGGAAGAGAGTTCATCCCTAACTTTGCTGGCCCCAGGTTGGCCAGATTCATGACTTTGATCCCACACTACCTGCAAGATAAAAGGCTAAAGCTCACCTACAGCCTGAGGCAGGCAAAAAACCGCAACCTGCCCACCCATGATCAATCAGGTGAGAAGACAAATTCCTGAGACCACAGTAGTGCTGGCGCCACATGATGTCCAGCGCCTTAAAGGGGCAGAGACCATGGTCTTTAGGCTGGGGTGTCACCATGCCCCAGTTTGAAAAACACTACCCTAGTCCCTATCCCACGCAACACCTGCCAGTAGTTGGCTAACAAGCACCATTCTTCAAGGACAGTCTGGGGCAGGCATAAAAATTCCACAATGACAACCAGTCAGGTGGGGTGCAAAAAAAATGATATTAGGCCTCCAAGATTGAGCGTTTAACCCCAAAGTATTCTATGTATGGGTGGCGTGGGGCATGAACTAGAACTAGAATGTAAGGGTGGGGCCTACACACTACAGATGCTCTTTTGGCTCCATCCCAGCCAGCTCAAGGCTCAATCAGGGGCCTGTCTTTTCTACTCTCACCTCATTTAGGACTGGTTTGGGCAAAGAGAGCTCTCATCTTAATTTTCATGGTTGAGGGACTGCTGTCCTGCAAAGAGATCTGTCTTGGGACCAATACTAATGAACATAACTTATCTGGAGCCTGAGGTAAACGAGGTAGATATGTGAGGATAGAGGTATAGATGAGAATGAGTCTACAGCTCAATGGTACAGGAACTCACTGTGATCATGTGTCTGCCTATGACTTTCGTCTGTCTTGAATGGCCAGATGTGCCTGGGTGAGACTGGCTGAGTGGATAGGGAGGGTACGTATTTCATTTTCGAGGGAGGAGGTGTTGCTGACAGCACCTAACCAGGCTGCAAAAGTTTGGCCAGCAAAGTTTGGCCAGCACAAGGGCCACCATAAAGTATGTTTGGGCTACGCTTGACATGTTCAATAATAATTAAAAACCGAACATAAACAGGGGTATACTCACTTTATTCTTCAGTAGTGCAAAGATCTACGTAATTGATAGTTGTGTCTACAACATAATTTTTTTAAATAACCACAAAACCTTCTACAGTATCACTCCCATCAGAAGCACGTGTAGCTCAGGGGCTCTTGCACCGCAAAAAGAAACATGCTTTTGAAACTCAAAGCAGCGAATGCTCAAGAGGCTCGGGATAAAGCTGCAGCATCCGTCTGACTCTGAAAGAGAAGCTTTTTCTCTCTGAAGCTCCCATTTGTTCCTGGCCGGTTTTTGTACTTTATTCCTTCATTGTGCGACTGTTTGTGTAACCTGGTGTTTAACCAGATTCTGTTCTGATCTGAAATCTGTTTGAAGCAGAGATATTATGAAGCAGCACCCTTGAGTCTTACAAGGAACGCTTTTACAATAAGAGCACAATCCCACCCTAGAGTTATGCCAGCACAGTTAGACCAGCAAAGTTTGACTGGCACAAGGGACACTGTAAAGTATGTTTGGAACACTCTCGGAGAGGCCAGCACACAGACGTGTGCCATCCAACCTGACTCCAAGAGTGGTCCAAACTCTCTTTACTGTTGCCCTTGTGACAGCCAAACTTTGCTGGCCTAACTGTGCCGGCATAACTCGAGGATAGGATTGTGCCCTTAGTGTTGTATCTCTCATTTTTTCTTGCTTTCACAGCCCCATCCTACAATCAGATTTTGTTGCCAGAACTAGTGATCTGGCAGCTCAGACCAACCAATGACATTGCAAAACACGATGCCATACAGGCTGCTGCTAGAAATAGCAAGTGGTACCAGCTGTGTGGCAAGAGCCTGCCTTGAGCCCCTGGTGCCAGTAAGTCAGTGGCAGGGATGGGCTGTTAGTGGAAGAAGGGGTAGGAAGTAGGAGTGCACACTGGGTGGGGTGGGAGAAACTGGGTGGGGAGGAACTGGAAGGGAGTGAATCCAGGGGCAATGGTCCACACTGGATCCTATCCCCTCCATTTTAAAAGTCTCCTCCTCTTTTCTCTCCTCAGACATATTTATCACAGTATTTATATACTGCTTATACTGATTTGGCAATTTTCATAGGTTGCCTGACCACAAAGCCCATTTTATTGGTGGCAGGGGATAGGATTGGGGCATAAAAACATTAAGCGTGCAATCCTAACCAATTTTCCATCATTGACACAGCTGTGCCAATGGGGCATGTGCTGCAGCCTGCCCTGGAGTAGTCACACGGTAGTCACAAACAACAACCTCAACAACAATATAAATAACCTCAGATATGCAGACGACACCACCCTAATGGCAGAAAGTGAGAAAGACCTCAATAACCTTCTGATGGGGGTGAAAGAGGAAAGTGCCAAAATTGGCTTGAAGCTCAACATTAAAAAAACTAAGATCATGGCAACCACTCCCATCACTTCCTGCCAAATAGAAGGTGAAGAAATGGAAGCAGTTGTTAACCGGATTTTGGGACCCGAGGCCCAATTCCCCAACAATCACCAGGCAGAGGCTAGATGCTCAGTTTAGGAGAGTTTATTCATGTCTGCAGGCATGGAGAGACAAGGCATAGCGAAAGCAACCTTCTCTCTGCCAAATCAGGAAGTGTATAGCCATTTTATAACCTGTCTCCGCGACCTAATTGGTCAATGTTACGGAGCTCACAGTCTAATTACCAATCATACAACAACATCCTATATCATCCTACATACTTGTCTAATTTCTATTGGTGCTATGGTAATGGGCTGCTGCTAAGCGGAAGCTTTGAATTTCCTCTGTGCATTTCCCTTTTCCTGTGTACGTGCTATTCTTGCTTTTATCAAATGGTGGTTTGGTACGTGTCTCTTTTGCTTAGCTGAAATGGCGGTTAGGACCACGCCCTGAGTGAACCAAACCTTATCTTTCTATTTTCAATCCTCCCTTTTCTTTTCACACTTATTTTGGTTCACTCACCTCACCATTGTCCTGGGGATTTATTATTCTATACTTGATAGAGGGATACCTAACTACCATCTGTGCTGAAGTGGGCATAGCTGCTTTGACTGCTGCATTTATCATATTCCTGATTAAAGGGATAATACAAGGCAAAAGCATTAATCCTATCATAAAGAAACAAAAGAAGAACAAAGCTTGTTTCCAATTAGCAAATATTCCTCCCAACCATCCTCCAGTGTCCATGATTCCTGTCCAGGTCTGTACGGGTACATGAGCCAAATTTCTCATTCGACCAGTAATTTCTGCAATGACATTTTGCGTATCCCCAATTTCTAGGCAACAATTAGTCAAATTAAATTTCCCACAAACTCCGCCCTCACTGGCAAGCAAATAATCCAAAGCAAGGCGGTTTTGATATATAGCGGACTTAAGTTTTGTGTTTTGCTTGGCTAACACCATCAATGCTTCTTGATTTTCCCTGGTTAAAAGTTCCACAACAGCCTGAAGGCGGATCAATCTATTCAATAAGTAAATTGGGGTCCTATATCCATAAGATCTATCCTGGGCCCAGGATGCAGGGTCGTAATAAGCTATTATGCATTCAGGAGGCCACTGATCATCTGACCACTGACCTATCTGAAGGCTTTGCTTCTCCCGAGCCCCATAAACTACCTGTCTTAATTCTGTTCCTTTATTCAGAGGTATCATGAAAAAGGATGGTCTAATATGTCCCAAATAGCATGTTCCTGTCCAATTTTGAGGCAAATGTGAATATGCTGTCTTTCCACAAATCCAATATAACCCTGGAGGTGCTTTGGTAGCTCTGGGCATGCTACCATTGTACCACATTTGTCTCACTTCTTGTGTTAGGTTATTCCAGGGATTCTTAGAGCAGTTCCCTAGTGTGGAGTTTCCCCATTCAGTCTTTTCAGATCCATTTAGGATTCTGACATATTTACAATTTGAATCACCTACATAGAATGGAAACCTCACATCTGTCTCTGTGCATTGAAGACAGCTTTTACCTATTAAATTACTTACTACTTCCCATGTTACCTGGCCTTTATGCTGTTGGTACTCCGACTCATTATATGGTGCAGTCTGGTTCCATTCTATTACATGGCCATTGATCTCCTTTAAGGGTTCCTCCACAAATATAACAATTGGAAACATTCATAGTAATTGCAATATTTTCAGCTAATTCAACAAATAAATTTACAGTTTTAGGAGTGAGAATCTTATCCCAGGTATCAGACTCAATTTCTTTCCAAAATGATTGGTATACCCTTTTATCCTCTCCAATTACATTTTCCTTAACTTGTATTATACGTAACTGCACCCCTGGGTCTTCACCTGTTCCATATACGAATAAACCAAAGGTGTTTTCCCACATAGTTTTCTGGTTTCCCCCCTTCTTGTCCCACTCCTCTGGTTTAAGAATGGTGAAGTTAAGGGGGTTACAGGTGCCACTGTTGCAGTTAGAATTAGCCACTCCTTTCTTTAATACTGCTATGGCTCCCTTTTCCTGCCAAGTGGCCCAAGTAACACAGGACCAATAGGGCACGTAATAATCTTCAGGACTATCACAGACTAACCTACCACTACTGTATCCCATATACTTATCTTCTGCTAAATACCTATTGAATAAGGTGCTCTTGTGGACTCAGAAATATAATATCATACGGCCTGAGCAGATAGGTTTTAGAAAAGGCAAATCAACAATTGATCACGGCCTTATATTGAAACATCTGGTCACTAAATACGTTATCAATCAAAAAACTAAAGTGTTTGTGGCCTTTCTCGATCTCAAATCGGCATTTGATAGTGTGGATAGGGACCTACTTTGGCACAAACTACAAAATCTTGGAATAGATAAAAGACTTTTACATCTTATTAAGGGGCTATACTCAAATAATATGTGCCAAGTTCGTACCTCTTCATCTGGGAGTTTAACAAAGGAATTTCCCACAAATAGAGGGGTTAAACAGGGTTGTTTGCTAGCCCCGATCTTGTTCAATATTTTTCTGAATGATCTGGCACCCTGTTTAGATATACCCGAGGGCCATCCTCCTAAATTGGGAAATCGCCATGTCTCGATTCTTCTTTACGCCGACGATGCGGTGATTATATCCCGCACTCGTATCGGGCTTAAAAGGTTACTAAACAAATGCCTTGAGTATTTTTCAGGAAATAAGTTACAACTCAACTTTGAGAAATCTAAAATTCTTGTGTTTGCCAGGACATGGAAGCCAAGGAAATGGAGGTTAAATAAGGTGGAGTTAGAGCAAGTAAAATCATTCAAGTACCTTGGTTTCCATTTTACATATAATTTGTCCTGGATTGCACAACGCAATCACGTCCGTATGGCTGCTTCTTTGTCTGCTCAGGCTATTTGTAACTTTTTCTTTAGTAAAGGGGGATTATTTATCCCTGCGGCCATCAAGGTTTTTTCAGCCAAATGTATTGCCCTTATATTATATGGCATACCACTATGGATTCGTGATCTTAACTATTCAATTGAACAAGTGCAGGCATCTTTTCTTAGAAAGATCCTCGGGGTGCCGAGTTGCGTTCCATATGCAGTTTTGTGTTTAGAATCTGGACTAAGGCTGATTGAAACGGTTGCTTGGATCCGCGTGACTAAGCTCTGGCTTTCAGTTTCTATTCTCAGGCAGATAACGATCTGATTCAGTGCATGCTATCGGATTCTTTTTTTTCCGCGGAGCCCTGGTCATCTAAACTTACCGATTTGGGGATTGAACCAGATCTAATCGGCTTGGTTTCCCAGATGGAAGCCTTTAGACTGATTAAGAGGAAATTATTAGATTTGCACGACCGTAACCTACTGAAGATGGCTAACACTCGTTGCTCACCCCTTACTCATCAATTACGCACTAACATTGGTCAAATACCATCGTATTTGTACATCCTGGATATTCCTGCTAGGCGTAGGGCGATGACGTTAGCTCGTTGTAATGTATTTCCCTCCGAAGTCCTGTGGGGTCGGTTCAAGGGTGTACCTTATACTGAAAGGTTATGCCCTTGTCAACAAGACAGCATTGAAACTTTAGTGCATCAACTTTTTTATTGCCCTTTGCATTTAAAGAGCAGAGAGCTTTATTTTCAACCTCTCATCAACAAGTTGGGTGTGGATAGCAAAGAGGTGACCCTAAACTTTCTACTCAAATCTGAAGACCCGGTAGTGGTTAACCAACTGGCTCTTTATCTGATGCACATTATTAAAATTAACAGTCAGCGTATTGATGGCACTTCTGAACACGTGTTTTAGTTTAATGGTCTCTCTTGGTACGACCTCTGGTAATTTCTACTTGTATTTTATTTGTATGTTGTTATAATGTTGTATGCCAATTAAAGGTAAATAAATAAATAAATAAATAAAATACTTATCTTCTAACCTATAGGATCTTTCCCAACTCATACTCCCACAGGTCACCCAGGGATCGTAAGAAATAGCCTTACAAGCGTCAAATAATAATACGATTGGCTGGTTTCCCTTCCTCTCTGTTCTAGTTAAGAGGGGGCCCTGTATACCCTTAGCTCTCAGTTCTACCCAGATTCTTTCAGGCTTGGTCTTAGGATCAAAGCAAGTTTGTTTCCCTTGCTCACTGCACACTGAATACCTGGTTGTGTTAAATTTGCACGAGGAGGTCGTCCCTGTACACTTATGAGTGGTTTTATACAGCAGGGTTTGGATCACCTGGTTGCCTTGCCTAGTGGTTTGTATGCAGGGGCAAGAGGATGGCTCCCCTGATGCACGTCCAATTAACAGAAACATCAAAAAGGCAAAGGACAGTACAGGGGGAGCCTTACCAACCTGGTTACTCATTGGTATACATATACCTCTGCCCACTCGTCTTCGCTTTCCTCTCCTGGGAACGGGCTGGGGACTGAGAAGGGGCTCTTGTTCTGACACTTGAGGCAAGTCTGCTGGTGTAGGAAAACACCATTTAGGAGACTGTCCCTCGGAACTTCTTCCAAAAGACATGCTCCTCTTGGCTCTATTTTCCATACTCTGGCACCGTAGCTCGCAAGCTGGCCCCACAATACTTCAGTCCAATTATAGGCAGGGTAATAAGTGATTTTCAATCTGAACCACCAAGACTCCCCGTCCTTTTGCCTTGACAACCGGCCGCACCACTGATAGGGGCAACTCCTGTCCACTGCGTACAAATAAGGACTAAACCCGTAGGGACCTAACAAGGGGTCCAGCAGGGGCCACAGGCACTTTGAATAACGTTGGGAAGGTGTATACAAGGGACTATCACAAGGATTCCAATTGTTACTCCTCGTCACTGCTTCCTATGTCTGTGTCTCCATGCAAGGGGTTACTAGGGCAATCACATTTAACACAATACTCCTGATGCCACACCTGGGGATTGGTTACCTGGTTGGTGGAATACACAGTGTCTCCCTCCTCCCAAGCTGCCTTGAGCTTTTCTTTTATACTGATTTCACTAATTTTTAGGGTCCCCTAGTATGTTTCCCCTTCTAAACTAGTCCGCCACCCCTGTGGTTTTGAGAGATCTGCGTGTTGAAACTGAGCCCTCCAAATTCCAAGATTCTCGTCTCCTGAAACACATAAAATTCTGAGATTATAAAACACACACACAGAACCACAGTATACCAAATTCCTTGGCATTAGTCTCTTAATTTCTTCAGAACAACTCTGGGTCTTCCTTCCGGGTCTGGAACAGCAGTCCACTGGTCACGATCTTCTGGATTGGCGGCGTGCTTGGCTCTCTTGTGGTGTGTCCATCCAGCCTCCTGAGTCCGAATGGCAGTCTCTGTGGTAAGCAAAATCTGGAACGGGCCAGTCCACCGTGCCGCAAGAGGCTCTGTCTTCTAAGTCTTTATGTAGGCCCACTGTCCTGGTTGGAAGGAATGGACTGGAGTTTCCAAAGGTGCCCTTTGCACCACTACGCCAGCTGACCTGTTGGCCGAAAGGCTAGAGAACAGGGCCAGCAAATATCGTCTTAAAAATGCATCTTTAAACAGTGATAGATTGGGGTCAGGTTTAGGGCTAACATCCCATATGCCCATCCCACATAGACACTCAAAGGGTGATAACCCAGTGGCCTGTGAGGGTCTAGTTCTTATAGCATATAAGGCTAGGGGCAAGACCTTAGTCCATGGTAATTGCGATTGCTGAGACAATTTTAACAACTGCATTTTAATACTTTGGTTCATCCTTTCAGTTTTTCCTGAACTTTCAGGGTGCCAGGGAGTGTGCAGCTTCCATTGTATTCCAAGAGCTTTCATCACTTCTTGGAGTACCTTTTGAGTAAAATGTGTTCCCCGATCTGAATCAATATTTTGCACTATTCCAAATCGTGGTATTATTTGTTCCAATATATATTTTGAAGTTACTTTAGCCGTAGCTCTCGCAGTAGGGAAAGCCTCTACCCACCCGGTCAGTTGATCTGTAAAGACCAAGCAATGTTTGAAGCTGCCCACTTTTGGCAAGTCAATAAAATCACACTGCATGCTCTCAAAAGGGTGTAGAGTCAAAGGTCTACCTCCCTTTTCTTTTCTCCTAGGATTGTTCTTATTCACTCTTTGACAAGGCACGCACCTGGTTACTATTGTATTAGCATGCGTCCATACCCTCCTTCCTACGTATTTTTGCAAGAATGTTTCCACTAAAGCTCTGGTTCCCCAATGTCCTCCTTCATGAAGGGTCTTCAGTACTTCCCTTACTACTCCTTCTGGGAGCCATGGTCTCCCATCCGGTAGAGTTAGGACAGAATCAATTTTCTTTGCCCCTTGGGCTTCTGCCATTTCCACTTCTTTCTGGTGATAAACAAATGGCAGTTCTAACTTTGTGTTGCCTATAGGCACCAGTGCTGCCAACCGCACCGGGTGCACTGTTATTTCTGCTGCTTTCTTTGCTAACTCATCAGCTGCCCTATTTCCTTGAACCTCTGGACTATTTCCCTTCTGGTGAGCTGGGATGTGAATCACTGCTACCTGCGCTGAGAGGTTTAGTGCTTCCAGAGTCTCTTTTACTAGCTGATGGTGAGCTAAGTTCTTTCCTTGAGAGGTTAATAATCCCCTCTCATACCATAATTTCCCAAACACATGAACTACTCCACTAGCATACTTTGAATCCGTAAAAATGTTCACGGACCTCCCTTCAGATAACTCTAGGGCACGCTTAAGTGCGTATAACTCTGCAGTTTGAGCAGACATGGAGGGAGGCAATGATCCTGATTCTACTTCAAATGGCCCTTCCTCCACTACTGCATATCCTGTATGTCTTTTCCCTTGTATTACTCTAGATGACCCATCTGTATACAAATTCCATGCTCCTAGTATAGGTATCTCCTGCAGATCTTCCCTATATTTAGTCTGTAACTCTGTGATTTCTATACAATTATGTCCCTGTTCTTTGATTAGTTTTGCTGTTACTGAGTCAGACAATCCTTCTGCGGGGCCCAAGTGATCTGTGAGTACCACTAACAAATCTGGCTGTTCTAACAAAGTGGCCTCAATTTGCAATAATCTTGCATCAGTCATCCACCTTCTAGCTGTGTGGGTTAACACTGCCCTCAGCTGGTGTGGAGAATGTAACACTATTGCTTCCCACGGGTATAATTTTCTAACTGTTTTTACCATTAGGGCAGCGGCTGCACAGGCCTGGAGGCACTTTGGCCATCCTAGGACTACGGGATCCAGATGTTTAGAAAAATAGCCAGTGGGCTGGTATTGACCAGATTTCTTTTGAGCCAGGACTCCCTTTGCCACTCCACTACTAACGGTAACAAACAGGTGATTAGGTTTCTTTGGGTCTGATAGTCCTAAAGCAGGGGCTGTTGACAAGGCCTGCTTAATTTTGTTCAGCAATTGATGATCAGATTTTTCCAGAATCAGCACATCAGGCTGATCATTGGTTAATTTCTTCAGAAAGGGCTGAACTAACTCAGAATACCCTTCAATCCATTGCCTACAGAAATTCAATGTTCCTAACAATCCTCGTAGGCCTCTTTTTGTTTTTGGCATCTCTATTGCCTGAATGCCTTGGATCCTTTCTGGGTCCAAGTATTTCTTTCCTCCCTTCAACCTGAGACCCAAATATTTTACTTCCTGTTCACAGAACTGCAACTTATCTTTTGATACTCTTAGTCCTATTTCCCCCAGATAATTTAGCAGTTGAATACTGGCCTTCCTGACTACAGGTCCTTCCTTTCCGCTAATTAGAAGGTCATCTACATATTGTGTAAGGACAGTGGCCCCAGGGGCCTTCCATTCCCGCAGAATTGTGGCCAAAGTTTCCCCAAAAATTGTTGGTGATTCGGTATAACCCTGAGGCAAAACTTTCCATTGGAACCTCGTGAGTTGCCCTGTATCCAGGTGCGGCCATTGAAAAGCAAAAATGTGCCTCGATTCTCTGGACATTGGTACAGAAAAAAATGCTGATTTTAAATCTATGACTGTGTACCACTGATGGTCACTTGGTATATTCTGCAATATGGTATGTGGATCAGGGACTATGGGGGCTCTAGGTATTACAATTTTATTAATCTCTCTTAAATCCTGTACCATTCTCCAAGTCCCATTAGGCTTCCGTACTGGGAGAATTGGGGTACAGTATGGTGAGTCACTTACTTCTATTAGTCCATCATCTAAAAGTTCCTTGACTACTGGCTTAAGTCCTGTTTCTGCTTCAGGTTTAATAGGGTATTGATTTCTACATACGGGGGCTTCTGTTTTTAAATTTATTTTTACTGGGTCCATCTGTAGAAGTCCTGGGTTACCGGGACGAGCCCAAACCTGGGGGTTTATTTTCTCCTCGTCTTGCAATTTTAATACTGCTATTCTAACCTGACACGTTTGATTCTTAAAACTAATAGTGAGCCCTATTTTTCCCATGAGATCTCTCCCCAATAGGTTAACCCCTCCTTTGGGTGTCCAAAGGAATTCATGTAATTCCCACCCCTGGTTCTCTTTATACTGTACAGGCAAGGGCTTAAATATTGGAACCTCAGTGGGTGTATTTTCTACTCCCACTATTTTACAGACGGCGCCAGAAATTGGTGGGGCGCCTGACCATGCCGGGGAGGTCAAAGTAGACCTCGTGGCTCCCGAATCAACCAAAAATTCTTTGTTCTGACCGCCCACCTTTAGGGTTATCATGGGCTCTGAAAAGGTGGGACTTTCAATCAGACAGCCCTGACCCCCCTAATCTGAATCCTCATAACATCTTGCCTGCCTGATCAATTCCTCACTATCCTTTCCCTTGTTCCTCGGACATTCCCGCTTCCAGTGTCCTTTTTCCCTACACAAGCCACAGACATCCCTAGGTAACGGACCCCCTTGGCCCATTCCTCTTCTCCTGCCTTCCCCCTGAAGGTTCCGGGCCTCTCCCGGCTTTCTATAGTCTGTGTCTCTTCTCCATCCCTGACCTTCTTGACTTCCTCTATTCCAACTTCCTCCTCTTCCTCTTCCTACATTGTTCTGTCTGAAAGGTGGGGGTCTCTGTTTAGACAGAACTTCTTGTACTGTCTGAACCATCAACTTAGTCTTTTTCTTTTCCTTCTCCTCTTCCCTTCTGGTCACTACCTTCTGGGCCTCATTTAACAAATCCTCAATAGGCTTTAATAGCAGTCCCTCCATCTTTTGCAATTTATTCTGGATGTCGGGAAAGCTTCCAGCCACAAATTGGAGTTTTAACATAGCTGCATTGGCAGGGGCTTCTGGGTCTAGTCCTGTATATTGGCGCATCCCCTTCTTCAGTCTTTCCAGATACTCTACTGGACTTTCATCTTTCCCTTGCGGGTGTCCAAAGGCTTTGTTCATGCTGATATTTGTGGGTATGAGTTTCTGAAAAGCCTGAAACAGGTATCTCCTAAAGGTCTCGCAACTCTCTCTCCCTGCCTGGTTTTGTAAATTCCAGGCTACCAGAGTTTGCTCGGGAAAAGTGGCGGCAGCCTCTTGTTCTGTTCGGCCGGCCAATTCATCCCTCCAAATTGTCCGGGCCTTGGCTAAAGCCTGATTTGTATATGTATTGCCTGCTAACTGGCGGCAAATGTACAGAAATTCAGTTGGAGTATATATTGAAGGTCCTAGGGCATCCTGTAAACCCTGGACAAATCCTAAAGGGTCTTCAGTTAAATTTGGTAGTTGACTTTTGATAATTCTCAGATCACTGCTAGTGAGGGGCACTTCTACGTAACCCAAATGATCACCCATGGGTACTTGTCTCAATGGTGCTTCTACACACGCCTCCTGTCCTGTCTTGACTTCCTCATTAAATCTAGGACCTCTGTTTCTGTGCTCCCTGGTCACTTCCCAATTCTTTGCCTGAATCTCTAAACCTTTCAGTTCCCTACTTAAATTCCCATAGGGTCTTTTGATTTCGGACTCCTCTTCGTCCTGTGCCTCATTTCCATTGGTATTGTACGGGGGAGGTGGTTCGGGCACAATAGGAGCCGAGGGACTGAGATACTCTAAGGCGTCAAATCTGCTCAATTCCTCTATCTTTTGTGGGGTTCTAACTACTTTCAGGGAACTGCCCTCCTCCCCAAATAATGCCAAAAATTGGATCCATACTTCTACGTATCCTGCCTCTACGTTTTCCCTGCATGTTGGCACATCATGCAAACGGGCAATTTTCCTCAAATCAGTCCACTTATTTGAACCAAATGTTGGCCATCGAGGACTGATGTTATAGGACGGCCAAACCTTTGTGCACAATAATAAAAAATAATACATTTATTTATATACCGCCTTTCTTAAGATCACTAGATTTCTCTAATGATTGAACTCAAGGCGGTTTACATAGGCAGACTTTCTCACAAACCCGAAGGTTTTTACAATTTACAGAATGTTCTATCTTCCAAGAACAACACTCCTACAGATCTTTCTTTCTGGATTTAGCCTTCTTTCTTTAGCCACCCGTCTGTCATCTGCTGGCTGATGAGGCTTCCCTGCTGCCACCAGAGATGCAGCTGATTTCAGCAGACTCCTCCTCCCACGAGGCAGCTGAAACTCAGCTTTTAATCAGCCGCAGTTTCCAAGGTCTGCTGCTCGCAGAGACTTCCGGCAGTCCCGAGCTCACGACCTTGAGATCTTCAGGTGTTATCTTCGGGCAAACAGAGGCATTAACGCTCTCTGCTAAATCTTCTGCCATTTCCTAACAATCTAACCATTTCCTCAGGTACCTGGTATTCCTTTAATTTAACCTCTTCCCAGTGGGTGAGTAGTTTCCCCAACGGACTACTCCCCGGGATTCCTAACTCCTGCCTCTCAGGAATCGGGGCGTCCCCCACGGAATCCCCATTTTTCCTCCCTTTTCCCTTGGGAGATTTGCTAGCCTTATTTCCCATCCCGCGGTCTATAAGATGGACACAAACAGGGTATGGGTTTTGGTGAGAGAGGTAAGGGGTCCTCAATCACCTAAAACACGAGGGTAGACAGACCAACGTTCACACAGGCCTGACTCCTGGTCCCGGAAACTCACGGTCACCAAGGAGAACTGCAGACCTCACACTAGGCATTCACGCACACACACACAACGGATCCAACCCCAGTCCGGACAACCTCAGAAGGGCCCACTACCCTATCTAGTATTTCTTACTCACCCAGGTCCTCCGAAAGCGACCTCACGCCTCTGGTTCTTCCTTTCCTGAGCGCCTCAAGGTGGGTTCTTGGAGACAGGGAGTCAGATGTCGACGGAGAAAATGACTGCCTCAAATGGAGACAGGGGCGCCCTTCAGTTTCAGAGCTGACCGTCCGTCCACCCTGAATCCAACGGACACCGTCTGCCCAAACCAAAAGGGCCTTTAAGGATCCCACTTCTGACACCAGAAATTGTTAACCGGATTTTGGGACCCGAGGCCCAATTCTCCAACAATCACCAGGCAGAGGCTAGATGCTCAGTTTAGGAGAGTTTATTCATGTCTGCAGGCACGGAGAGACAAGGCATAGCGAAAGCAACCTTCTCTCTGCCAAATCAGGAAGTGTATAGCCATTTTATAACCTGTCTCCGCGACCTAATTGGTCAATGTTACGGAGCTCACAGTCTAATTACCAATCATACAACAACATCCTATATCATCCTACATACTTATCTAATTTCTATTGGTGCTATGGTAATGGGCTGCTGCTAAGCGGAAGCTTTGAATTTCCTCTGTGCATTTCCCTTTTCCTGTGTACATGCTATTCTTGCTTTTATCAAATGGTGGTTTGGTACGTGTCTCTTTTGCTTAGCTGAAATGGCGGTTAGGACCACGCCCTGAGTGAACCAAACCTTATCTTTCTATTTTCACAGTGACAGACTTTATTTTCCTGGGCTCCAAGATCACCACAGATGGTGACTGCAGCCATGAAATTAAAAGACGTTTACTTCTTGGGAGGAAAGCTATGGCGAACCTAGACAACTTAATAAAAAGCCAAGACATCACCCTGCCAACAAAGGTTCACCTAGTCAAAGCTATGGTTTTCCCAGTAGTCATGTATGGCTGTGAGAGCTGGACCATAAGAAAGGCAGAGCGCTGAAGAATAGATGCTTTTGAATTACGGTGTTGGAGAAGACTCTTGAGAGTCCCGTGGACTGCAAGGAGATCCAATTGGTCAATCCTCCAGGAAGTCAAGCCTGATTGCTCCCTGGAAGGACAAATCCTGAAGCTGAAGCTCAAATACTTTAGCCACCTCATGAGAAGAGAGGACTCTTTAGAAAAGGCCCTCGTGTTGGGAAAGATTGAAGGCAAAAGGAGAAGGGGGCGGCAGAGGATGAGATGGTTAGATAGTGTCGCCGAAGCAATGAACATGAAATTGGGAGAACTCCAGAAGCTAGTGGAAGACAGGAAGGCAGTGGCGGATCTAGGGGGTGGCAGGGGGCAAGAGCCCTGGGCACCATCTTGGGGCCGTCTAGGGGGGCGCCAGTGGCCCCTGCAACATTGTGCGGGTAGACCTGGGCTCCGGAGCCCAGGTCTACCCATTGGGACCAGCCGCGAGTAGACCTGGGCTCCCTTGAAGGGAGCCCAGGTCTACCCACAGCCATTTCTAATGGGTAGACCAGGGCTCCCTCGAGGGGAGCCCAGGTGTACTTGTGGCTGTTTCTAATGGGTAGACCTGGGCTCCCTTGAGGGGAGCCCAGGTCTACTCGTGGCTGGTCCCAATGGGTAGACTGGGCTCCGTGGAGCCCAGGTCTACCTGGGGCTGCTTCTGGTGGGTAGACCTGGGCTCCCATGGGGGCGCACTTCTATTGGGTGCCCCGGGCACCATTTTGACTAGGTCCGCCCCTGCAGGGAGGCCTGGCGTGCTGTGGTCCATGGGGTCGCGAAGAGTCAGACAGGACTTAGCGACTGAACAACAAGTCACAAACAAATGTTTGTTCCCTTACCTCAGAGCTGCATTGCCCTTACCCCAGTGCTGTAAATTAGTTAGGATTGTGCCCTAAGTTTTAAAAAAGTTTGTTAAAGAGGTTGCTGTGGAGAGACTCTCAACTCAACTGAGATGGATAATCTGTGGGTAGGACAACCTTAGCCCACAAGCTCAGAAAGTAGCCTTGAGCTCCTCTGTGATCTCCGTTCAACTCAAGCATGAGCCCCTGTAAGTCTACCTTCTTTCATTTATAGAGGGACAGCTCCAGGTTTCAGTGGCCCTTCAGCAAACTACCCTTTATGCATCCCCTCCCAACTGGGTGGGTCCCCAAGAGAGTCCTTTTGTCCTCACCACATGAAGGCTATGGGCAGAGAGCTGGTCTCAGCTAGCAGCAAGGGCTGAGCTACCCCACAATACTGATCCCTGACACCAGGTCCACAACTGTGCCGATATTTTGTAGTTCAGACACATTAATTACCAGGACTGTCTCATAAACGTTCAATACACCGGTATGAAACTCTGACTGGGGTCATTTGAGAACAATTCCATCAATCTGTACATAATGCCAATCAAGCAGTCTAAGCAGACATGAAGCTCTAAATTTGGAAATATAGTTGCTTGGGCAGGCCGCATGGGCTCTTCCAAGGCTCGAGATCCCTGCAACATGCCCCAGAAGGCCCTGTGTAGAAGGCCCTCTGTAGTGATCCCACTGATCCTGGTGAGTTCTTAGTAGAGGGACCATGCAAGAGTGGATGGAGACTGTTGGATCTGAATCAGGAAGGCCTGGCTTGAAATACAAGCTCAACCATGAAGCTCACTGGGTGGTCCTGGGCCACCGCCATCTTTCAGCCTAAAGCTGTTGTGAGGGTGGAATGACACACACAAAAGTGCACTGCCTTGAGCAACCTGGAGAAAAGTGGCTCAAAGTATGATCAACATGTCAGTCAGTCAGTCAAAACCTTTAATGGCATCTCAAAAGTTAAAACATACAGCAATGTTATTGTCAGAACTTAAAAATATAATTAAAACAATGTAAAACACTTGCTGTCTCTAGACCAGATAGATTCACTCTGGCAATGGCAGTTCAGTGGGCTTTCGTCTATTGTTAAATTCAACTATGCTATGCAGAAAGGAAGCAAACAGTCTGAGGTGGTATGGATCCGATAGTGAGAAAAGAATGTTTAGTTTGTCATTGTCTGGAAGAAACATCTTCTTGGACAAAATAGGGCCTAGTAAACTGGATCTCTTAGTCTCATGATAAGGGCAATGTAGGATCATGTGCGGCAAGGATTCAACTGTGCTCAAAGAACAAGAGCATGTTCTATCTTCTTGGGGGATGCCTCTATACCTTCCCCATAGAACTGCAGAGGGCATGGCATCCAGACGGGCCAACGTAAGGGCCCTTCTTTCATTAGGGTTGGTTAAGGACTGGAGGTAGTTCAAAGTGTTACCTTTTTCAAAAGGGATTTTCCATGCCAGAGAGTGACCAGATCTATTGGTTGTGCTAAAGAGAGTCTGAGTCTGAATGTCCAACAACCTTTGTTTGATCTGTCGGAAGGCTTCTGCTTGCGTTACCGCCCCTAGTTGGTCCACATCAATGCCTAGTTGCTTGATTTTAGACTCCCAGGAGCCAGCTGACGAGAGAGAGTCTTTCTTGAAGTGAAACAATAAACTGCTGGTTATGTTATTGAAGTAGAGTTTCAGCCAGAACTTTGAAGTGCGTAGCCAAGCTAGTGTTTCAATCATAGACTGGCCCGTCTCCAGGCATAGGGCTGAATATGGCACGCAGTTTGGAACAGCTAGAATTTTACGCAGGAACACTGCTTGGATTTGTTCGAGCTGGTGGTTAGATGATTTTATCCACAACGGTACTCCAAATAGAATTTGGGGAAGAACCTTAGCATTGAACACCTTGAGGGCAGCCGGGACATACGAGCCTCCGTTCTTATAAAAGAATTTCAGGATAGCCCGCATTGAGATCGAAGCCGCCGCCTTCATCATGTTCCAATGACTTGTCCAAGAGAGGTTGTAGGAAAACAGGATCCCCAAATATTTGAAGGATTTCACTTGCTCGATAAGATGGCCATTGAAAATCCATTTATGCGGTTTCCAAGATCTTGCGAAGATCATAATTTTTGATTTTTGGAAATTTAGCTGCAGTTTGTTCCTTGTTAGATAATCTAGACATTGGTGCATCAATCTTTTGAGCCCCAAGCGCGTTCTGGAAATAACAACCGCATCGTCAGCATACAGTAAGATGGATATCTTAAGGTCCCCAAGCTTGGGAGGGTGGCCCTCCACCTCCGCCAAGGCTGGAGCCAGGTCATTCAAGAAGAGATTAAACAGCGAGGGGGCCAATATGCAGCCTTGCTTGACCCCTTTGTTGGTGGGAATCTCTTCAGATAAATGGCCCTTCCAGGAACACCTAACCTGGCAAGATGTTTTTGAGTATAAGTTCTTAATTAGATACAGCAGGCTGCAGTCCATTCCCATTCTTTCCAATTTGGACCAAAGTAAATTCCTATCTATGCTATCAAATGCTCCTTTGAGGTCTAGGAAAGCAACATACAATTTAGATTTGATGTGAATAGTATACTTGTAGATTAGGTGAGCTAAAATAATACAATGGTCTAAGGTAGAACTTCCAGGTCTGAAACCAATTTGTTCGGGGCCCAAGATGTTCTTCTGCTCGATCCAGTCGTTTGAGCGAGCTAGCAAAGTCTTAGAATAAAGCTTTCCGACCACTGAAAGCAAGCTGATTGGTCTGTAATTCTCTGGAGCACTCTTGTCGCCTTTTTTATATATCGGAACTATTATTGACTTCCTCCAGGCCCCTGGTAATACCCCGTGGCAGTTAGCTGAAGTGAAGAGCTTGGCGAGAATAGGAGACCAAAAGGCAGGATCCGCCTTCAGCCATTCTGGGATAATGTTGTCAAATCCTGGGGCCTTGCCCGGTTTTAATGTTGCAATTAAGTCACAAATTTCCGACTCAGTTATCGGAGGCCAGTCCAAAGGTGGGTTAGTCGAAATAGTTGTGAGCGTATCAGAGGGCACCGATGTGTCATTGAATAATTGGCTGAAATGTTGCTTCCAGCAATGTGTAGGTACCAGCTTGGGGTCTGCAGTGTTATGCCTGAATGTCCCAGCTATGATGTTCCAAAAATTTCTGGGATTTGCTTGGGATGAAGCCAGTATGAGTTTTTTCCATTGTTCTTTCAGGTGTAAGTTTCTCTTCTGCTGGATCAGTTCTTTGAATTGGTGGTTAGCTAATAAGAAGTCTCTCAGAGCAGCTTGTGAATCTGATGTTCTAAAAGTTTTAAAGAGGGCTCTGGTTTGCGTCTTTAGATTTTTACAGTCTCTGTCAAACCAGGAGGGGGTCCCAGTCCCTGGGCAGTCCACGGTCTCAGACGGGGAAGGTGAAACATTGGAGATGATGTCACCAATGAGTTTTTCGTATCTGTCTACTGTTGTTTGAGGATGGTCATCCACGAGGATAGAAGACCATAGCTCATTGAAGCGAGGAACTCCCAGAAGCTGTTGGATCTCTCTGAGGGTAGAACTGTGCCAAGGAAATTTGATAAATCGGTCCAGGCCAATTAGATGTGCGGGAGGTTGTATTTGGTGTGGAACCAGTATATCCAGTGCCAGTAAAAGGGGAAGATGATCACTTAGTTTATAGTCCCCTATCTCAAAATTTGACACCAATGGCAACAGATCTAATGAAGTTATTATGTAATCGATAACACTACATCCTGTAGCAGATACGTACGTGAATTCAGATGCTTTCGTGAATTCTGAAAGACCATTGAGCCAAGTAAGATTGGCTTGGATGCTAAGGGTGGCTAAGAGGACACCGGCCTCGTTAAAGCGTTTGTCCTTGGAGAATCTGGTGGCATTGCAATGTTGAGGAAGGGTGGACATATTTCCTCCTTTTAGAATTTTTTGGAACACTTCTGGCCCTTGGCCTACCCGGGCATTGAGGTCCGCGGCCATTAGAAGATGAGCTTGGGGAAATTGTTTCTGAATTTTGTCTATACATTTCGTCAGATGATTCCACATAAGTGCTTGTTGAGCTTTAAGAGCGTTTGGCGGCAGGTATGCGTTGAGGAGAAAAATAGACATGTTATTTATAGATAAACGTACCACCAAATAACTGCTCAGGTCCTGGCAAGCCTCAACTAGTTCAGCTTTCACAGTAGACCTAATCAGTGTTGCCAATCCTGACTGCAGTCGGCCAAACTTGTTCTTTCTAAAGGATGGGAGGTTGAAAGTTTGAAAGTCCTCTAAATGTATCGTATCTGTAGTCCAAGTTTCCTGTAAGCAGATAATGTCTGCTTTACTTAAAAATTCAAGAAATTCAAGATTGTACTGTTTGGAGGGCCAACCTGCCAAATTCCAGGATATCATTCTCAAGGCTCCATGCGGATTAGAGAAATTGACTGTCAAGGTAGATGAGGTATGGTTGAGACTATTACGGACTAGTCAAGGAGATTGAGCAGCACCTGTGGCTTCCTCTGGGCAACTAGGTGTTGGAACTATATGGGTCCCTTTGTAGAAAGCTTCTATGGATGGAAATATCTGCTTGTGTTCCCCTTTAATCAACAGAGGTTCGTTCTCTATAGTCGATGTCTCAAGTATCAGCTGAGGATCTTGTAAGTGAGGAGATGAGCAAGGATTAGTGCTGTTAGTTAGCAGGGGTCCGTTGTCAGTGGATAAGGACAATAATCTTGCTGGATTGGTAAAACTTAAGGAATGTATCTGATCTTGGTCTGGACTCTTGTCTGTCAAATTAAATGAGGCATTAGGAATTGATGTTCTTAGTGACAGGGGGAGCTCCTCCGTATGTGGTGGCGGAGGGAGGACCTCTGGCAAAAGTTGATGTTCATATGACAAGGGGATAGTTGAGTTCACTTTCTCAATGTTCTCATTATTCAGGGAGAGCATCTGAGCGTCAGCAGGCTTGGAGGTTATTTGATGAGGAAAGGTTGACAAAGGGAGATCCAGGGAGTCTCGATTTTGTCCATTTGAGCAGAGG
Organism: Lerista edwardsae; assembly: GCA_029204185.1. Lineage (NCBI taxonomy): Eukaryota > Metazoa > Chordata > Lepidosauria > Squamata > Scincidae > Lerista > Lerista edwardsae. The sequence goes on along the minus strand of JAJKFI010000028.1, from coordinate 13,052,602 downwards.
GTCGTAGAGCAAGCTGTGATACAATCAGAGGTCTGTTTCAGACGAAATCTGATCTGGGGCCCCATTTGCTTGAAAACCCTCTGTACCTGTATGCCATATGAGTTCAGTTTAGATCTCACATTTAAAATTGATCTAGATAAAGTCAAGGAAGCAAATGTAAGATGGAGTCTTTTACAGCCCTTAGCAGAAGGCAGGTAGAAACAATCAGACAAGAGAGATGGACCAATTTTCTGCCTTGTTAATTGAGATAGTGAGGTAAGAATTTTAAATTTGCTGGACCATAAGTGAGCATCCCTATGTGGTATATTTAAGAGAATGTCTTTGGGAGACCATATTAGATGTATGTTCACAGGGGAGAAAACTCTGTTGTCTTCAAGCCATAAATCTCCAGCAGTTTGGCTAGGAGGCTCCTTGTCGGCGATAGAAGGGGGAAGGGTGCTCGTCTGCGCTTTCAAGTTGGAAGCAGAAGTTTCGCAGATTGTCATTAATCTCCGTATGTCTGAGTTAATTGACTGGAGTTGAGCTTCAAATTTAGAGAAGCGTTCAAGGATCACTAGGAGAGTTTTTGCGGAGATAAGGCACGCATCCCCAGCCTTTTGTTCTGGGGCTGGTGTTGCTTGGAGAGGGGAGGGGGAGTCTTCCTCAGCTCCCAAATATTCACGAAGAAAAGACAAACTCTCTTCATTGAGGTAATTTCTTTCATCTCTCCTATTCTCAAGTACCTCTTCTATCGAGGCATTGGGGGAGGCTAGAGTAGCATTAGTTGTAGAAGATAAGGATAAATTAACGCTCACCTCTTTGGAGAAATCAGTCGCAGAAGGGGGAGGGGATGGGCACACTGTCAGGAAAGATTCAATGGGAGTTTGTTTCTTTGAATCCTGGCAAGGTTTTTTTCGCTTTTTGGCACCATCAGCTCTAGTGTTTCCTTTAGCAGGGCTGGTTCGCAATCTTTTCTTCCTCAAAGTAGGTGGCATAATAAAGATAGGGAGTTTAGCGGAGCAGAAAGCCGAGAGACACTGCTAGGCAGCCATCTTGGAATCCTCAAGCTCAAGCCTCTTTCATCTTTTGTGCACCGTTAGCATTCATTCTGCTTCTGCATGCATGTGAAGGTTGAGTGCAGGAGCTCAGCCAAGCACATCCATTCGCTTGGAAGTTCAGTAGGCCAGCTGATCAACATGTGTGATCAACATTTCACATTTACTACATGTGAAATGTAGGAAATATCAAACGATATAGTTCTCTGTCCGTTTCATTCACAAAGCCCATTTATTTGCCCTACGATTGTGTCTCTTGTAAAGGGCATATTGGCCTTCTATGCATTTCATATGAGATTGACAGTCCAATCCTAACTGGGCTGCCTGCCTGTGGGGCAGCGGTGTTGAAACGGCTGCTGATGAATTCCATAGGCCAGGGAGGTAGCCGGAGGTCTTCTTGGGTTAAGGGAACTTCCCTTACCCTGTATTGGGCCCTGGCAGCCCATATGGCTTAGCTCAGATTTGCACTAGTGATTGAGCTGCTGCATAATTGAGGACAGCAGTGTTTGGGAAGGGGGATAGGATGCAGCCGCCGCCTCTGGGCCATTCCTGCCTGCCTCCCAGGCCTGAATTGCCCCCCTGATTGCCTTCCTTCTGGGCTGCCCTGCCCCCATCCTGTCACACCTCTCCCCACCACATTCCACCCTCACCTCCCACCTCCCCGCTCCTTGGCAGTACACTTACCCCGGTTGGTGGGTACAGCTGTAGGGCTGCCAGAGGCATGCCAGCAGAAGCCTCTCGACCAATGGCACTGGCTTCTGCATGGCTGTAATATGCTTTATGCACTTTTGCAACTGCACACTTGCCTGTTCCGCCAGCGGGAGCGAGTTTAGGATCGGGGCATTCGCTTTTGCTTAGGATAGACCAGATTAGCAATAGGAAAAAAAATGCAGGCAGTGGCCTTATTCTGCATTAATGACAACATTGGCATAATCATGCTAGAATGACATGTTATATTCAGAACTTTGAACCTAAAGAGGTGCCACTTGCTATGGTTTACGATCCCTGCAATGAATAATTGTTCACGTTAGAAATTCAGCCATAGACAGTAGTGTCACCAATGATGTGAGAGAAGGGTAAGGAGAGAATGGGTGGCTGTTCATTTCCTTAGGGCAATTTATGTAGACATATACAGTACAATCTTAAAATTGGCTGTTGCCTAGCATCAAAGCTCTACTTAATATACAAAACAAAAATGAAAGGATGCAATGAAAAAAGTCAGATGCCAACTCATCAGGGGGTAATTTCAGGAGGTGTGATTTTAATAAACGGGGGGCCAAGGTGGTGACAGGCTCGCAAGTAAGTGATATACTTAAGGTCTTTCCAAAGATTATATCCACCAAATTGCTGGCATTTTCTGTATACTTTGTATCATTCTTAGATGCTACAGCAAGACACATACAGTTCTTCTCTCTCTCTCTTTCCTATCAAAACACCAGCAGAAATTAAGTCTTATAAGCCATTATGGATTGCAGTACTTCTGAAAGTCAGGGTATTCATCTCTATTTTCTGGGAGCTGTGGATAATTAGCAGTGCAATGAAAAAGGCATTCAAACTTTAGCCGAGTGTCTCATTGTTCTACGACGAAAGTTAATGCTAATGATTTTCACTAACGGCCGTATCTTTGCCTTCCTTGTGTTGCACGTCTTTTGAATGGTCACCAATCAGTCAACGGCATGAAAATGGGGCCAGCCAATTCCAGCTGACTAGTGGGAAAACGGGCTTCTTGTAGGCCCGCTTTTAAACAGCAGCTTAATTGGTGTTTAATTATATGTGTTGATGTATGTTTCAGGGAATACAAGATACCCACTGAAGTTTATTTATTGACACCATATGGCAACCTTATAAATCACGGCTCTTTGCAATTTTGAGAATTCATCCCCAAGCGTCGACATTGCTGAGTAGCGTGTAGGCATGTGTGCTGCTCTCATAAGTAAAATATGAAGAAGTGGTCCTGTCAGTTTGCAATTGGATTCTTGCAATGTTCTGGAGAGGGAAGAGTGGAGAATCTGGCCATCTGGAGAGGATGTCTTTGGTGGTTTCTTTGATCTACCTCCTTGCAACTGGTTCACTGGCTGCTGAGTCAGTTTGATAAAATGAGTACTTAATCTTAGGGCTAGTAATAATGTTGGCTGCATTCCTGTGAACAGTTGCTCTCCTGCCCCCCTCCTTGGTTTAGAAGGAGCTTCCATGTGGATATTCACTCAGCATGGCATTTGAGATGACAGGGGGAATTTTGATACTTAGATTTCACCCCGCCGTCAAAGAATTCTAGGCTTATTCCCATTTTGAGTCCATTACAGTCCATAGTTCTTTTCCTAGGCTGAAAATCAAAAGGTAACACAGTGCTGGTTCTCAGAAAAAAATAATTTGTCTTTGTTGTTTGATTTTTGATGGACCATTTCTTTCCTGTTCAAGTCAGCGCTTGATTTTGGAATCATCAAGTGATTGATATATCAGGGTGAACCACTCAGGAATTCTAGCCATTGTTTCACATCATCAGATGGTACGTACTAGAATAAGTGCACCTCCCAGTATCATAGCTGTGTAGAGCTATACAAGATGAGGTTGAATTTCCATTGCTGATATGCACGTTCAGAACATATTAATACTGTGGTTCTCAAACTTCTTAGCACTGGGACACACTTTTTAGAATGAAAATCTGTCCGGTACCCACCAGAAGTGCTGTCATGGCTGGAAGTGCTGTCATTGTCAGCCAGAGCCTGCTGCTTTTCTGAGAATGCAGCAATGTGTTGGGTGATTTTTCAGCCACTTTCCAATAACAAAGTGAATCAGAAAAGAAAAAAGTCTATTTCTTAAGACAACCTTAACACAAGCAAAGCAACTACACAGCTCTTCCACTTTCAAGCATCCTATCTGCCTATATTTTCAATATGGCTGCTCTAGGTGCTTCGTAACTGACCTAAAATTGGTTCATAACCCATTGGTAGGTCCCGACCCCCAGCTTGGGAACCACTGTACTAGTATGAACAGTATTTCTTTTGTCATGAATATGACTTTCAGACGAAACATTTATTCTTGTTAAGGAGCATTTCAATTTGTCTTCATTCTCCTAGAGAACTGACATATTTTGACTGATCTCAAATACAATCATATTTAATTAAAAATAAAAGCCCTGCACAGACCACCCAAAATGGGGTGGTAAAAGACTCCTCCCTTGTATTGGGGTTCTCTTGCACATCTGCAGTGTGCCATTGCACATTCATAGGTACCATTCTACATTACTTAGACCCCTGAAAAAGTTTTAAATTATGCAGAGAGGTGCATCTGCAGGAACAAGCATGTTCATATAAACACATTGCCAACGTATGTGTGGAGGAGAGAGAAATCTGCTGTTTCACTACCATCCAGCAGCTACACATATTGAACATGTGGTATCCAATCATGTCTGAATGGAGATTGTAAACAGAGAAGTAAAGCTGTTGGGTGGGGATACTACTTCAAAATTCTTTCCACACAAATTTGTCCTTAGATTTGGGAGTTTCAGTAAACTGATTCTGGACGTAATTCTAACCTGGAGTTAGGCTGGCACAGTTAAGCCAGCAAAGGACACTATAAAGTATGTTTGGACCACTCTCAGAGTCAGAGAGGCCAGCACACAGACATGTGCCATCCTCCCTGACTTCAAGAGTGGTCAAAATGCGCTTTATGGTGGCCCTTGTGCTGGCTGAACTTTGCTGGCCTAATTGTGCCCGCCTAACTCCAGGTGAGGATTGCTCTCTTTGTTTCCAGAGAATGCCTATGCACTCATCATCCACCATTCTGCTGCGATTGATTTCCAGACTTCATCCATCCTTCCATCCTTTGCTACTAGCAAGTTTGGTCTTTTTTTTTACCTCTCCTTTGGAAACATCAGTCAGAAACCTGGATGGGGGAACAGTAATAGCAGTCTCTACCAGTTAAAGGAACATTCATTCCCTTACTCAATTGTAAGCCTTAGTTACCCCAATGGGTCACTTTGGATCTGCACTAGCTACTGTGCTGGCATAGATCTGGGGTACGTAAGGGAGAGGGAATGGGCGGGAAATCAGGCGAGGATGCTGGCATAAGTAACTGCTTACAGTATCTATCTCATTCTCCCCTGTTCCACCCCTTCCCATCCTAGCCCTCCCCCTGGTTCTTCCTAACCAACCCATTGTGATAAAGTGCTGAGTAGCCCTAGTGGTAGCAGCACTACCACTAGTGGTAGTTGTAGCAGTGGTGGCGCTGTGGGTTAAACTGCTGCTGCTGAGCCTGCTGACCGGAAGGTCGGCAGTTCAAGACTGCACAGTGGAATGAGCTCCCGTTGCTTGTCCCAACTCCTGCCAACCTAGCAGTTCGATAGCACTAAAAATGTGAATCGATAAATAGGTACCACTTTGGTGGGAAGGTAACGGCGGTCTGTGCACCTTAGCGTATAGTCATGCTGGTAACATGACCTCGGAAGCTTGTCCTTGGACAAACGCCCGCTCTTTGGCTTAGAAACGGAGATGAGCACCGCTCCCTACAGTCGGTCACGGGGAAATCTTCGTGGGGAAACCTTTACCTTTACCTTTAGCCCCAGTTAGAATTGGGCTGCAACTCTGAGCTACTCACTGGCTTGAAGATACCTGGTATTGGAAGCACGATTGAGACATTTACCCCTCCTCAGTATTTTCTAGGCAAGGCATGGGAAGGAAGCATTAGTTTGACTGTTTTGAAGCATGGAGCCAGCATGGGTTACGTGTGCAAGGTGGGAAGCAAGGAGATAGTGCACTCGCACTGAGGATTGCATGGGAAGATAGTGAATGAATTTTTCAGTTCATTCATAGGGCAGGAGGTATGAACTGATGGTTGAGCTGCTGGTACTGCCTGAAGCTAAGCAGGAGAATCGGGATTTTGGATGGGAGATGGAACGCCAGGCTGTGACAAGCTGCAGTACCTGTTGTGGCAGAACGGAGTCACTGTGGAGCTGATTAGCCAGAACGGGAATGTTGTGAGAAGGCCAGCATGCAAAAGAACGGAATACGACCTTGAGGACCTGTCCAGGTTGGACTTACGATCACCTGCTGAAGCTCCATGTCACATGGCTAGAGGAGAGAACCACACTGTGAAGACTACATCTGGGACTGAGGATTTGGTGAATCACAGAATACTGTATATTTGTAAAAAAAAAAAAAAAAAAAACCATTGAAAAATGGTGGTTTAGGCTAGCCTGCCCATGTAAGCCGCCTTGGGCATTTGCTTCGGCATGGGAAAGGCGGGGTATAAGTTCTTCAAAATAAAAGTAAAAATAAATTTGTAATTAATGAAGTTGGGGCCCCAATTCATCTATACTTCTTACATTGTGTCTTCCACCTGGATGTGTGCGAGTCACACTTTGAACATCACTGACTTGGCCACCCTTCGACTGCGGCCTCCGAGCCCATTTTGTGACGCATGAAATGGTGCATCTTGGCAAGATTAGCGTATGCTGGTATGCAGGTGGATAAATTAGCACTGACTTTTTAAGGAGCGAACTCATTACATCGTCCTCCTGGACCATAATGAAATCAGCCTCAAGTGCCCTTGCTTGAGCCCATCTGGGAGAAGCGTGGTTGGAGCTCCCTGTACTCCTGATCCCTGGAAGCTATTGACTTTTAATAGACCATGACAGTGTTCGCTCCAAACAGAATGCACTTGGGGTTTCGCTACTGGCTCCTGCATTCTCAAAGACTGTAAAGACGTATGGGAGGAGCAGGCGATGTAAAAAATCACGTCTCTAGAGCTGTCAAAAGGGTAATTGCAGAGAGCATAGAAAATGAGAATGGCATCAGCTGCCATGAGATTTCCGGTGGCAGCCTTTTCCTCTTCTCGGCAAGCATCTTGAGACTGCTCCGTTATTCCCTTAGTAACCCGTTCATATTTAGCTGGCACAGATTAAAGGCTTGCTTTAATTAAACATGTATTTGTACCTCATTTGCCCTTTATTAGGTGAAAAATATTTACAATCCTATGGACTTTAATTCATGACCTCGGGTGAAATCTCATCACAGCTATGAACGATAAACTTTGTGAACATCTATCCGCAGTAAACATCTACAGCCGAGCCATCCTCTCCACTGTATATTAATGCTGATAATGCTGCCTTTCTGACTCTGGAGATTGCTTTCTTTGAGTGCCTGCTTTGCAAGAAAAAAAGAGGAGGCCGTTAACATCTGGTTGGAATGCTGCAGTATTGACAGGGAAAACTTTTTCCTCCAGCCTGTGTATCCTGCTAAAGTTGTGCAGTGTTGTTGTACTACATTTTGTAGTGCAGGAGCTCAGCATGACAACTCCCATCACTATGATCCAGTAAGGCTCCAAGAGTGGTCAAAACATACTTTACTGTGCTGGCCAATTTTTGCTGGTCTAACTGTGCCAGCCTAACTCTGTATAGGACTGCACCCTTAGAAATATGGGCCTTTTGTTTTGTGAACGATTAAGGGAAAAAACAACTGTCTTTAACCATGGGCCCACTTTGAGACAGTTTTCTCGTGCTGATGAAGCTGTGCCAATGGGGCGTACGTGGCATCCTGCATTTGGGGGGTACAGTCATATGTGTTCCCTTATTCCGGGGCTGCATTGCAGTTGCATTGGTGCTGGAAAGTTGGATAGGATTGAAACCTAACTCTTTTTAATAGAGCAAGTAAATGGCATGTTTAATGTGTTGATTCTTTGGATTGAGATATAAAACAAGCAGCTAAGGTACTAACCAAAAGTCCACCAAATAATCAAAATGAGGATAAGGGTCATTTTGCCATAAAAACGGTCTGTAGGTGAATGGGAAAGCAAATGTGAGTCTCAACCTCTTCCTTCTTCTGTCTTTGTGCAACTTTTCCTTCCCATGCCCACCCCTCTCTTCTTCTCTCAGCACTCTGTTGAACCCTGGCTTCTGTTCATTATCTAATCGGCCCCTTTAATTCAGCTGTGGCCAAGCTTGTTAGATGCCCACCAAATCGTGGGAATGTGCCTGGAAATGTCGACTGGAGAAGGGTAATTGCTTGCATCACTTGGACAGATTGTTTAAGGGGCAGGGCAAGACTTTAAAAGGGATGCGCTTGAAATGGGTTGTTCCGCATTTCAAATAGTCTAAATTCATTTCTTGTCACGCCCATCAGTGTACGGAGGTGAAGACAGACTCAAACATGTGCAGAGATCAAGCTGTTTGCCCCTGCTGCCTGGCTGAAGAGGAACCTTTTAAAATACTGGCTCTTTATTTAGGAGGAGGTAAAACTCTGTTCTTGGGCATGGAGCAGTGATCATTTGCCCCCAGGCAGCACGCCGGTGGAGGGGAGGGGGCAGCGGGGAGAAGGCAGCGAGGCATGATTGGCATTCGGCCTGCCCACCCACCCCTTCACTGAAACAGTTTGAAAATGGTGCATGGTGTGGGTAGGGTGGGTCAGGGCAGTGCAGGGGGTTGGGAACTGATATAGGCAGCGATGGGATCTACAAATGAACAAGGGGAACGCTGGGCGGAACTTACGC
>JAJKFI010000028.1:13030644-13044073 GCA_029204185.1 Lerista edwardsae | reverse complement strand
AATGGGCTCAGTGACGCCAGGCTGACATCACTTCATGGCCCCGCCCCAGTCAGGTCCCAGGAATCGGCTGCTCCAATGCTCCAAATTTGCCCGTGTTCTCTTGTGTTTCTTTTTAGAGATCTAACAAAAAGATTCACCCTGAGAATCTTTTTATTGGAAAGGCATATTTTTTAAATTATATATTATATTAATCTACTACTTCTCAATAACAAGCTTACAAAATTGTTTTCATAGCAAAATAAATGGGGAAAAAGGTTGTTGTTTTGTTGCCACCAGAGTCAGGAAATGTGGAAATGAGTTTGGAAAAGAGCCTGGAAATTCACCAGTAAAATTCTACGGGGGGAAAACGTGTATGCTGGGATGAATAGGAACAGTAGCTCTTCCCCTGAAAGCACCAACAAAGTTTGGCTGGCACAAGGGCCACCGTAAAGCGCATTTGGACCACTTTCGGGGCGCTATCCTAACCTGGAGTTAGACCGGCACAATTAGGCAAGCAAAGTTTGGCCGGCACAAGGGACACCATAAAGTATTTTTGGACCATTCTTGGACTCAGATTGGCCAGCACACAGACATGCACCATCCCCCCTGACTCCGAGAGTGGTCCAAACACGTTTTACGGTGGCCCTTGTGCCAGCCGAACATTGCTGGCCTAACTGTGCCAGCCTAACTCCAGGTTAGGATTGCGCCCTCAGTAGGGGTAAGTGAATAAATATAGTAATAATAATAAAGTATATTCCCTGTGACAACCCTGCTGCAGATGCTGAGCTACCAGATTCTGCACTCTCCAAAGCCTCTTGTCATTCTTCCAGGACAGCTTCACAAGCAAGTGCAATACAGCCATTGTCACTCAGCAGCTTTGGACATCTCTACAGACTGTTTGGACCAAAAGGTTGAACTGTATTACATGACATAAAATGGAGCACAAATACAAAACCAAATTACTGTGCTGTGTTACAACTAACACCATTTGTCTTTGGAGATTTCCAGAGAGTTCACTAAAATATTATGTGGAATTACACGAAGGGGGGGGGAATCATTTTACAGAATAAAATTAATAGTTCACCTTTTAAGTCAGCTTTTGTAATGTCTGCCCAGATGTAATTGAAATGCTAATCTGCAGAATTTAAATATCACACAGAAGCAAGAGCTAAGCTATTAATTTAGAAAGGGAGATCACTTATTTTGTTTTAACCTTTACAATGAAAATTATTTTCTCATTTAAAAAAATCAAAGGCCTATTACTATTTTTCTCATTTTATTTTATTTTTTTTTGGAAAAAAGAAAGAAGTAATAAGCAGTAAATTCTGCAATTACACACATTACTAAATGTCATTTGTTAAACAATTGCATTCCGAGAAGCAGAGGAAGAGGAAGAAGAAGAATTCAAGAAAGAAACGTTTGTCATGACTTCAAACACAGCCCTATCCTAAGGTGCCGGGCCCCCATAGGAACAGTGGCACCAAAATGACTTCCACTAACATCCTGTGCACTCCACTTTGGGAGAAAGGGATGTTTGCTTCCTTCCAGTGGTGGGATTCAGGGGGTTCACCCAGGTTCTACAGAACCAGTTGTTAAATGGCCGGGCCCCGCCCACTCGCTTACCTCAGCTGGCTTTGGGTTTTTTTTTTTGGCTCCGGCTATGACGTCATAGAACCGGTTGTTAATTCATTTGAATCCCACCACTGCTTCCTTCCCCTGGGTAAGGGTGCTGGTCCAGCAATGGGCCTCCTGAAGTCTGTGCTATTTTGCCGGCGCAGACTTGAGAACCTCTGGGTTGGGCTGCACACAGTGATAAGTGAGTCTTACAACCAGATGGCTCCACACTGGGTCCTCCTGGCACTGGGCATGGCTCTTGCCAGCACTGGCAGTAAACCATTATCGCTGGCGGTATAAGTGCCTTACAGCACTTTTGCGACACTGGCGCCGACAGGGAGGGCTTACCGCTGGCACTAGGATCGGGATCTTATTCTTCACTTAAGATATTGAATAGAATAGAATTTTATTGGCCATACATGGAATTTTACTTTGGCCCAAAAGCTCTCACATATATCTTAAACTAATAAATAATACCATCCCATTAACAAGCCCCCACTAACTCTAAACCTATCCAAATCAAAACCAAAACATCAACATAATCAGCTATTCACTAGCCCATTCGGAATCCTTAGCATCGTACCTAAAAGAAAAACAGCTGATGTCTGTTTAGCTTTGTGCTTAATTGAAGAATTTTGCAAGCTAGTTTGCATGCCAATTCAAGCTGCATTAAAAAAAAACTAGTAAGGTTTTTAAAGCTAGAAAACAGAATACTAGATATTCTACCACTTCATCTATCGTACATGAAGACCTGCATTGCTCTTGACTTGCTCTTCCCAGCATCATCCCAGAATGCATCAGCACAATCCAGCTGCCTCAGTTGGTCATAATAACCTCATTCTGTCTTTGATGGACAGTAACTTTGAGTCAGGTGGTTTTGCCCATGTTTGTTGGGGGAGAGAGACAGTTACGCCCATTTCCCCTTTGCAGTGGTCTGCACTCGGGTGGGGAAATTTGAGTTTGATTTCCCTGCTGCTGGTGCTTTATTGTTATGTCAATAAAGTTCCCTAGGTAAGCAAAGCCTCAAGTTCACGTGTTCATTGGAGGGGGGGGGTACACAGGGGTGTGTGTGGGTGTGGGTGTGGGTGTGGGTGTGGGGGTGTTCTCTGTAAATCACTTTGTGAACTTTTTTGTCAAAAAATGATGTATTAATATTCCTATTAATAATAATGTTTATTGTTATACACCTTTTAAATCCAAGAATATGGCAAAAGATGTCCTAGTTGGTTTTTGGTTTTGTTTTGCTTTTTTTGCAATATAACCAGGATCAGAACAATGTCAGATGAACAGATTAATTTGTAATTATTTCTGAACTCTTTGTCTTCTGGTTTATGCATCTCCTCTTTATAGGGAATTATTTCTCTTGTCAACAGTTCCAAGGTTCAATATTTTGGAACTGCCTTTTACCATAGCAACATCAGTAGGTTTGATGTTATAGAAGTGTGTGTGAGAAGGTCGTCGTACCTCCTTGTCTGACAATTTAGAAATGAAGGAACTAATAATAATCAGGCTTTCTGAAGGGTGGCTATTTATTATTTGAGTTGAAAAGAAAGAAAAGAAAGAGAGGAAGAAAGCCAAGCCAAGCTTCAGCAAGAGCTAAAGGTTCAGAAGGTAAGCTTGCGGAGAATTATGAATTAATCATTCAATTTCCACAAATTATAGAGGGCTACCTGACAATTTCCTGGTCACTTCAGGATGACCCATTTCACGTGAATAAAGATGTTTTGGAAAGGCAGGGCAGATTCACAATAACTCATTAAAACCTTTAATCTTTTCCCACTGATTCAAAAAAAGAGATGAGATGTTTTTGATACTCTTGTAACTTATTAGCTTTCTACACATTACCTCTGGAACAGCCCATAGTCATGCTGATGTTATTATCTGTCAAAGAACCACCAATTCATTTCCGATAATCAAATCCAGCTCTTGCTACACATACGGAGAAATGCACAGTTTTACGCCATGCTTTTAATAATCACTCCCTTACAGAGCAACCCTAGGCACGCTTACTTAGGAGCGAGCCCCGCTGTGGGGCTTACTCTGAGTAAACCCTCCATGCAACTGCACTTTTAAAATCAATGCAATGATGAGCCCAGTGAGCCTTATTTTTGTCTTATAAGTGTGTCAAATGTTTCTTATTCATGGGTAGACGGCACAGGAAATTTATAGTAATTCTTACTGATTAAGGCCTAGTTCAGACATTCATGGGGCTTGTTTTCATATGACATGTCTGTCAATCTCATTCAGGGCACAATCCTAGCCAACTTTCCAGCTCCGGGGTAAGGACACTGCAGCTCTTATGTAAGGGAACAAACATTCCCTTACCTTAAGGAGGCCTCTGTGACTTGCCCCATTGACACAGCCATGCCCGTGCTGGAAAGTTGGTTAGGATTGCATTCTCAATTTGTCTACCTGGAAGTACATTTGCTACAGCTCCAAACTGTTGGTGAACCCATGGCTTTGTGAAAATTTGCTCTTCCGGTCATTGGGGACTTTCTTCAACAACATACAAATTCAAGAATACAAGGTCTGCATTGGAAAATCATATGCATATACCAGAGCTTTTCCATGGAGCCTCTCCCACTGCACCCTGCAAAAAAAAAAAAAATCATTCCCAGATCCCTCCAGAATGGAAGCTGACATGGCTCAGAGGATTTAGCTAACAGGAAAAGCTTCCAACATCTCCCATGAGCCCATGGAAATCCTTTCTGCTCATTAGGCATGTTCATTCAATTTTAGAAAGAACTGGAATGGAAATAAATGGTCCCATCAGCATTCATTTCCATTCATTTCCAAACAAATGCATTCTGGAATGAATGGCACCAAACAGGGATTCCATTTCAGAACTCTCATTCGTTGCCATTTATCTTTTGTTGTTTTGAAGCCAAATTTTAACAGTTGGCTCTAGAATGGATCTACGACACCTTATTCTGCTGCTCATTTTATTTTATCATATGACAGTGTCATCATGCCACATTTTAAATTGAAAATAGGAAAAGTCCATGTATCAAAAGTTTATCACAAACGTAGCTCTCTCTTTATGCAAAAATAATTACTAATACTTAAAAGATAAATTCTTTTTAAAAAAAATAGGTATCTGAAACACAGAGTTAATAAATTTAAGTTAATCTATATCAGTGGCAACCCTACCTATTTGTTGGGGAGGGGGTCACTTGTCCCCAGGTGCCATGCCAGTGGAGGCAAGGGTGGGGCAATGCGTAGCGACATGGCAACACCACAGTTTGCAGGATTCAGCCCTCTGGCAACCCTTGTGTCTGCATCGCTACAAAATGGATTGATTCCGGGTGGTGAAGACCAGAGGGGATTGTGAAGAGCTCCAGAAGGATCTCTCCAAGTTGGGGGAATGGGCAGCAAAATGGCAGATGCGTTTCAACGTGGACAAGTGTAAAGTGATGCACACTGAGGCAAAAAACCAAAACTTCACCTATAGGCTAATGGGTTCTGAGCTGTCTGTGACAGCTCAAGAGAGAGATCTTGGGGTGCTGGTGGACAATTCAATGAAGGTATCGACCCAGTGTGCGTCAGCAATTAAGAAGGCCAATTCCATGCTTGGGGTCATTAAAAAAAGGGGTTGAGAATAGAACAGCCAATATTATCATGCCATTGTACAAATTGATGGTAAGGCTGCACCTGGAATATTGTGTGCAGTTCTGGTTGCCGCATCTCAAAAAGGACATAGTGGAGTTGGAAAAGGTGCAGAAGAGAGCGACAAAAATGATTACAGGGCTGGGGCACCTCCCTTATGAAGAAAGACTGCAGCATTTGGGGCTCTTCAGTCTAGAAAAAAGGCACCTGAGAGGGGACATGATTGAGACATACAAAATAATGCACGAAAGGGATAGAGTCGATAGAGGGATGTTCTTTTCCCTCTCTCAAAACACCAGAACCAGGGGGCATCTGCTAAAACTGAGGGTTGGGAGAGTTAAAACAGATAAAAGGAAGTACTTTTTTTACCCAGCGGGTAGTTTATCTATGGAACTCTTTGCCACTGGAGGTGGTGATGGCATCTGGTCTAGATGCCTTTAAGAGGGGATTGGACGGATTTCTGGAAGAAAAGTCCATCATGGGCTATAGGCAATGATGGGTTGTAACCTCCTTACATGAGTAGTAGGCTACTTCAGAGTACCGGGTGCAAGGGAGTGGCAACAGGATCCAAGCATCTTGTTGTCTCATGCCTCCCTGGGGCACCTGGTGGGCGCTATGAGATATAGGAAGCTGGACTAGACGGGCCTTTGGCCTGATCCAGCAGGGCTCTTCTTATGTTCTTATGTAGATGCTGGAGGTGTGGTAGGGGCACTGCAAGGAATGGGAGCAGAGCAGGGAGCCGTGATTATAGGACTTGAACCAGGACAGAGACTTGGGCAGGTCCGTCTCTTATCTATATTGCTAAGAATAGCATGTACGGTTAAATGTTCTCACAACATTGATATTGGCCCCTGTCAATAGTTCTGGAAAAGTTACAATTCCCAGTTTCATTGTTTTTTGTGAGTCACATAATGGCTTTTTGTGAGTCACAAAAGGTGCTTGTGTTAATGGCATGGGCACCTTTTGTGACTCACAAAAAAAACCATTATTGGGCTTCCTGCCAATAAGTGGGCAGCTCAGTCCTAAACTGGCTCCTGCCAGTGCCGTAAGGCCCCTTGCAACTGCGTAAAGGCCAGTGCCACCAGCAGAGAGGTGAGCAAGTCTCCACCAGCGTCGCAGCAGTTAAAGTCAACAATACAGGACGGCGGAAGGGGAAGGGGGGAAGGGGGGCCAGGAGTGGGGTTCAAAGCGAGGGAAGGGTGAGGAAGAGGGCGGTTTAGGCCTAGGAGGGAGGCAGGGATGGAAATGGAGGCCTCTGTCACATCCTAACCCTTCTCCTGTCCCTGAGAGCCCAACCTGGGGCTACCTGGTTCTGCCCAGTGATTGAGCTGGCAATAGACCCATAGAGAATGCCAGGGATCAACATGGGATAAGGGAACTAACATTTGCGTACTACTGCAAATGGAGGAGGAGTGAAAGGGAGTAAGACATCTTAGGGAGATCAGGGGAATTATCTGGGGGAATAAGACTGAGAGTTATCCAGTGAAGGAAACTAAACAGGAACACACAGTTTCCAGCTGTGGCACAGTCCTGTGGCTGACAGCTCAGTCCGATTCCACCGCCACCTTATAGCTTGCAGCTATGGCAATGGAGCACACAAACGGCATGCTATGGTGGTGGTGGGATCAGGCAGCCTGCCTAAAAATACTTTTACTTCATGGTAAACTGGCCAATTGTTTATGGGTGTCTTCTCAGACCTGCACCACCATTTTGCCTTGCCCAGGTACTCGCTCTGCCCAACCCCTTCCCACCCACCACATCCTCTGCACCAGCCTATCTCTCCAGGGTCCACAGTCGTGGAATCCACTGCTGTAGCTGCCTTGAATCAGCAGCCTCAAATGGCCTGGCTGTGGTGCAATTTTTGCCCGGTTGCTGTGTATTTTATCCCAGTGGACACTAGTCCCATTGCCAGCTCTTTTGCCTTGAGGAGGTTTCTGGAGGCATGGGCAGGCTGGGACAGAGATTGCTGGGACAGAGATTCAGGGCTTGCTGGTGCCCCTGCGATCCAGCAGTAAATACACAGGGAAAATGAACATGTCAGACAACACCAATAATCGTTTGGTGCTGTTTTACTATCGTTAGACATGGAAAACCAACAATTCCAGTGAGAACTTGCATCTTTTAGATCCATATCAGATCTCATTTAAGTTGATGTTTTTGTGCACTGCTGATTTGGAAATCTAAATATGATTTGGAATTCTGAGTGTTGGGCAGGAAAGAGAAAGGCAGGACACTATAACAAGAGGCTAAAGTACTATTTTGTAGTAGGGGGAAGCAAAACCTATTACCTCTACCATGAGACCCAATAAGGGCAGTTTGATTTTCATTTAGGGAAGTGTTTCCTGATAGCAATCTTAACCATGAAGTATAAACATAAATCGTTGCCATAAAACCTCCCAGATGTCCCGCATTCTATCCCATCAAGAGTATTATATGTATTCATCAAACAAGCAGGTCTCTATCACAGCTTCCAGAGGATTCTCCTTTCACTGTACTCTTAGGACATGGTATGAGGTCACTCGTGTCTTTCAGCTGCAACATTTCCAATGAATATTCAGTTTGACCTCAGGCATACAGAAGTTCGTTTAGAAAGATTGCAAAGGTAATTAGAGTGTGATATTTCTACATTATTTATTTAAATAGGTTCTGAAATTCCAGAAATGAAATGCTTCCAAAATTGTCACTGTCTGGATTTTTTCCCTACTTTTGGAGTTCTGAACTGCATCATCATTTTTTCAAAATAGAATCAATTTATCCGCTACTGCAGTGTTTCTCAAACAGTGGGCCGGGACCCACTTGGTGGGTCATGACCTGATGTCAGGTAGATTGCAAAAAGCTGGGAACAGCCTTGTTGGAAGCTGAAGACCTTACTCTTGCTATATTCCTTTTATGAGTGTTAATAGTTGGAATTTTCTGGTGAGGGCTTTTTTATTTTGTTTTTAGTTCGGTGTTTTTCCATAATATTTTGTCCTAATCTTGCTTTCTGACAGGGATATTTCATGGTTGTGCAATTTCTGCAGTCCAATAATGCTAGCTTGCAATCCAGAAGTGCCATTTTATTATGTCACAATGACAGCACTTCCTGTTTGATGATATCACTTCCAGCCATGTAATCACTTCCAGCTTAATGACATAACATCTGATGCGTCCTGACATTGTGCCATTCTAAAAAGTGGGTTCCGGTGCTAAAAGGTTTGAGAACCACTGATCTATCTCTGAAATTTGTATAAAGCACTAAATGTGATCTATTTGATGCAACTTTATAGTGTTCTCTCTTTTTGTTACCCACAGTCATGTACACACTGATAAAACACTACACAAAACGTGGCATTGATTTGACCCTGTATAGGCTGAGTATCTCATAGCTCAGACTGCTTGGGATGGGAAGGTGTCTGAATTTATGATTTGTCTGGATTTTGGAATTGCATAAATATAATGAGAAATGCTTCCTCTTGCTCCTTTCAGTTATCCATTTGCGTGTCCGTTGGCCTCTTTTTCAAGAATTCCTGTACAGGCACACACCACAGAGCAGAGAATATAATTTACAGCCTGTAGGTGGGAATGAGCACAAGTGTTCACACTACAGAGTGTTTAAAAAGTATTGGACAAAAATGTCTGGATTTGAGAATAGTCTGGGTTTTGGATGTCTGGATAAGAAATAATCTACCTGTACATGACTGCATCAAGCCTCTTTTTGTGATGTTCTTTCAGTGCACATGGGAATGTGTTTATCAGTAAAATGCAACGCAAAAAGAGCAATGATTCCACCTGGGGTCTCCAAATCCCAGGCTGGTGGTCAGATGCGGTCCTAAAAGAGCCTCTATCAGGCCCATAACAAGCTTCTAGTCCCCTATGAGTCTCTGGCCCTTCTGTCCTTGCTGGCATAGGCTGCACCCTCCAAGCTGTACTCTGGTTTGTGCGGAGGGTTCTGACGGCCAGGGAGGTTGTGCATAACCTCTCGAGCCCTCAGAATGCCTCTTGAAAGCCAAACATAGTTCACTTCCTGGTCTTCCCAAAGACCCAGAAGTGATGTTTTTAGGCCCTCTGAAGGCTTTAGATAGCTTTCTGAGCGTCGGGGAGGCCTGCCTGGCCCTCAGAACACTCTCCAGGTTTGCTGGTTCTGAAATATTCCAGTTCTGTGATCTGCTGGTTCTGAGATATTGAAGCAAGCTGCTTGTGGAGTGGGGGAATGGGAGTCCATTTGAGTGTGTTATATATTTCTGTGGTTTCTGTTGGTACTTGGAGGAATCCTAGAACTTGACATCCATTCATTCATCTAAGTTCTGTCTCTAATGCATTTATTTAAATTTTATATTTAAATTTATTAATTTATTCGGCCCTTGACCATGGCAGAAATTTGATGTGGCCCTCCACCTAAAAAGTTTGGAGACTCCTGGATTACACCAACATTGCCTTTTTTTTCTGCAGTGTTTTAGCAATGTGCACAATTCTTTTGATAAAATGGGGGAGGAAAATATCGCCAATGAATTAAAGTAACTGCAAGTTGTGTACAACTGAGCATGCTGTCATATTTTGTAGAAATTATCCTGGAATTCAGGAAGTGTGAAATGCACTCAGATATGTCTCAGGCATTCTAACACTTCCTGAGACTGGAAATGCTAAAAAAGTTATTTTAATTGGATGGGGGAAAATAGTCGTGAATAATTGGCAGGATACTAGAGAACAGCCAATTCCAATGGAAACCAAAACACTGCCACTCAAATCTGAACGGGAGTCTATAGTTCAGCGTGACAAGGCAATACTATCTAGTCATGCCACGAGTGCAGCAGTCCCTGAGCCAGCAGAAAGTGTCGCAAACATGCCGTAAAGCGCTTCTGAGGCAACCAGAGAGTAAGCCGTGCCAGGAGGGAGGCCAGAGCCACCTTGCTGATGGCAGTTGGAGGAGTGGGTAAGAGTTGTGCCGAGTGGCAGAGGGAAAGTGAATAAAAGGTGGGGAGGGGCATTTCTGGGCAGGGGAGAGTGAAATGGGGGTGAATCAGACCCAGGTTCTGCCGTATCCTAAGCCCCATCCCAGGCCTGCCAGTTTTATATGGGATTGCTTGGACTTGTGCTTGCTATTCATCTCCAAGTAGTCCCATAGAGCAGCCTGGGGCATCACTAACTCTTTACCCAGAAGCAGACCTAAGGGAGGGCAAAGCTCTAAGTGTTGCAAGAAGCCTTACCTTGCAGTGGAAATCACTCCTCTCCTGCACCGTTTTAGCCAATCCTCACAGGGAACAGCAACATCTTGGCGTTGCTTACTGGCTACAGCAACAAGGGAGAGGAGGGATTGACATGACAGGGTAAGGCTTCTTGCAACACTTAGAGCTTTGCCCTCCCTGTAGATCCGCCTCTGCTCTTTACCCAGAGGAAATATACAGCCCCACTCCACCAGCCCTAGTCAGGATCTGGCTGTGAATTTAAACTTAGCAGACACGATTCAGGAGCAGATGCAATGTCCAGGGTTTGTCGTTGTTGTTTGGTTTTTGCTTCCAAAGCTTCAGCCTCCACATTGCATATACATTGACTGTTCTTCATCCCAATGCAGATCTGAGCAAATTAGCTGTGAACTTCTGAAAACTGTGTCATTGAACTATAAATCAATGATGCTATTATCAACTACAAAGGTAGCACCATGAAACCTCTCTTTACACTGTCTAACATCATCCATATTGACGTTTTCTGTCAATGTATAATAATGCAATGTCACACTTGATAGGTCGTGCAATAGAGTTAACGCTGATATAGTGCAAAAATGTGTAGTTCTCCCAAGTATAATAGAGAAGCAAATGCATGTGTATATAACTATATGTAATTTTATATTGCATGATCAATCTGATTATTGATTTTGACGGGGCTTTGGAATGGCAGCTACTATAGGAAGCTTAGAAGCACAGCGTCGCTTGCTTATTTTGAAGTGCTGTGTTAAAAGTTTGCATAAAAGGAGATTGATTTTATGTAGCTTTCCCTGTCTCAGACCATATGAAGTAGCTGACATGTTTACGGCAGTATGAGGCAAAAGACAGGATTCCGTTTTCTTTTATTGTTGTATTTATTCCTGCAAGTGCAAATCCACATATTTTTGTAATGGCTGCCATATTTTCTGCCGATTTTCACCTACACTGTGTGCAATAACAGTGATTAGAAGAAAAATAAGCAAGCAAAATAAAGCGTCTAAATGACCGTGTCCATCCTGACTCTGTTTCTCTATCTGGGAATGGACTCTCCCCTCCCCACAAAGGCCAGAAAAGCCACCAACTACCCTGTGAGCAGAATGAGGAAGAGAAAAAGACCCCCACAGGTTAACATGTCACCATTGTTATCTCCACCTATCTTGCTAAGAATAGGCCACTCCCCCTGTAATGGAGGTTAGCAGAACCATGATGGTGAAAGAAAGGGAAAGGTGAAATCTCCAAAGTAGAGGGAATAACCATTTTATTGTTGTAATGTTTGCTGTTTTTATTTGCTTTATGTAAGCCACTCTGGGAATCTTGTTGTCTAAAAGGGAGAATAGAAATTCTTATTGAAAATAAAAAAAGATCTAGCCTAGTGCCTTTCAAATGACTTTATATTTGCACCAACACCATTGGTAGTACTTGAGGGGGGCCAGTGGGATCACATCACTCTGGGCGGCCTTCTTTTGGGGGTGGCCCTCCCCCCTCACTCGCTCCCTAGAGCTTTGCCCTGGTTGCATCTGGAAGGCGTTCTGAGGTCCAAGGAGGCTGTACATGGTTGGGCCTCCCTTGGGCCTCAGAATGCCTTTTAAGGCCTCAGGAAGCCTTAAAACATCACTTCCACTTCTTGGAAAAATCAGAAGTGACATTTTAAAGCCTTAGAATAGTGGTTCCCAAACTATGGGAAGCCAATGTCAGGTGGGTCGTGAAGCACCTAGAGCAGCCGTATTGAAAACATGGGGAGATGGGATGCTGGAAAGGGGGAGGGCTGTGCAGTTGTTTTGCTTGTATCAAGGCTGTAAATAGGCTGTTTTCCTTTCTTATTCATTTTGCTATTGGAAAATGGCTGAAAAACAACACAACTGATTGCTGCATTCTCAGGAAAGCCGCAGGCGCTGGCATCACAATGACAGCACATCCGGCCATGACATCACTTCTGGTGGGTACCAGACAGACTGTCAATCTAAAAAGCGGGTCCCAGTGCTAAAGCATTTGAGAGCCACTGCCTTAGAAGGCTTTTAAGCATCACTCCTGGTTTTTCCAAAAACCAGAAGTGATCGTTGAATGCCTCCTGAAGACCTTAGAAGGCATTCTGAGACCCAGGGAGGCTGCAGTAGGCCTCCCTGGGCCTCAGAACACACTCTGGATGTTACTGGAGCACAGTTTTGGTTGAAGGGGGCAGCCCTGGAAGGTGTGCCCCTGGGAGGCACGTCTTCCAGCTATGCCACTGCTAAAAGCTACCCAATGAGTCATAGCTGGGCAATGCCAGCAACCCATCCACTGGGCCGCATTGTGTTTGAGACAATACTTCACTGGGCATGATGGATTTAGCCTCTAGGCCGGTACTAACTTTCCATCATCATGAAATATATGAAGTTTAAGGTATGTCTCTTGTTTCTCCATAGTGTGAAGGCGATATTCCCACAAAGGGAACACACCAGTACATGCCTTTTTGAGAGATTAATAATGAGCTGTTCTAAACTTAGCAAAGCATTTATCATTTTCTGAAGTGCAGATGCCCATGGGGAAAGCGGGAGTATTAGTGGGCCTGAGTGCTGTCATGGGCAAGTTCCAAAATAATGCCGACTGGTACAATAATGAGACCTGTGCTTAATGTTGCCAGCTGCAGGATAATAACGTATCTTGTTCATTTTTTGATAAATGTCATTTCGTGTCTTAGGAAATCATTGTTGGATTGGAAAGCAACTCTGCCTACATGCGAGGAAATTAAGGCCTGACAATAACTTCCGTATGGAATCCTTGATAGGGGAAGTATGAGTTCTGGTGTGCATTTTCAAGTGGTGTCCTCTTATATTTAGCAGGGGGAGAGCAATTGTCCCTTTTCACCCCAGCACAGTGTCTTTCTTGTGGCTGTTGCTGGTGGTGTTCTCCATCCTTTTAGATTGTGAGCCCTTTTGGGACAGGGAGCCATTTAACTTTAATGTTATTATTTGCCTGTAAACCGCTTTGTGAACCTTGTGTTGAAAAGCGGTATATAAATACTAGTGATTGATTGATTGATTGATTGATTGATTGATTGATTGATTGATTGATTG
>JAJKFI010000028.1:13018633-13030634 GCA_029204185.1 Lerista edwardsae | reverse complement strand
TTGATTGATTGATTGATTGATTGATTGATTGATTGATTGATTGATTGCCTCGTGTTCAGGGAACTAGAAGCCACAGCTGGATTCCCACCGGGTGTAACATCTGGGTACCTAACCTTTGGGAATAACTATGAATAAGGTGGTTTAGGAAAGGTGTCCCCCAAAGCAGGGATTTTGAGAAGGGAGAGATGTCCAGATGAATAGCAGGAAATAAGCTAGAACCCCCAAGTCTGTAGGGAAGAAAAGCTGGCCTGGAAGTTACAGTACTCGGACACAACCTGTGATTGTCTAAATTAAAGTAATCTACTGGTCCTTTTTCCTGCCAACCTAGCAGTTCGAAAGCACCTACATGCAAGTAGATATAGGGACCACTTTGGTGGGAACGGTGGGTTCTGTGCGCTATGGCATATAGTGATGCTGGCCAAATAACCATGGAAGCTTGTCCTCAGATAAAACGCCGGCTCTTTGAAATGGAGATGAGCACCGCCCCTACAGTCGGTCACGACTAGACCATTCAGTCGTGGGCAGTGGTGTCATTCAAATGATTTAGGAACAGGAACTCACTTTTGAGTTCAAATTCAAATGTTGTAAAAACAAAACACGGAAGCAGCCACAGAACCCCTTAGGATCCGGAACGCCCGTTCTGGTCCGTTCCCCCTGAATGATATCACTGGTCGTGGGGAAACCTTTCTCTTTCCCTTTACCTTTACCGGTCCTTTAGGGCACAATCCTAACCTGAAGTTAGGCTGGCACAATTAGGCCAGCAAAGTATGGCTGGCACAAGGGACATGGTTAAGGATAGTTGTACTGTTCTCAGAGTCAGAGAGGCCAGCACACAGACATGCTCAGTGATGGGATCTGGAAATAAGGAAATGGAACGCTGGGCGGGACTTACTCGTGATTGGCTGCCCGTCCGTTCCGTTCCGTTCCGTGGCTGCCCTGGCCTCAGGGGGGCCTGCTCGCCAGAGGTGACGGGTGGGGGGCACGCCGGGTGCCTGGGCAAGCAGCGGTGGGGGGCGCCAACTGGGGGCAGCCCCCCCGAGGCCAGGGCAGCCACGGAACGGAACGGACGGGCTGCCAATCACGCATAAGTCCTGCCCAGCGTTCCGCTTCCTTATTCCCAGATCCCACCGCTGGATGTGCTCCATCCTCCCTGACTCCGAGAGTGGTCCAAACACACTCGAAGGTGGCCCTTGTGCTGGCCAAACCTAACTTCAGGTTAGGATTGCACTCTCATGGTCTGTTTTATTACTTCTCTGCAATATTGCTTTTGCAAAAGCAGAAAGAGTTTCCTTTCCATGCAGTGTGGTTGCCGGTTCCCCATTAATTCCCGTATACTGATCCGACCCTTTGTGTTCCATCTAACCCCACTCCAGCGAGTTCCCCCAGGAGCAGCTTTGCAAGAGTTATAGGGGCTGCAGTGGAGAGGAACGTCTAACTGCATGCACATGAATTCAAACTTAAATGTCTTTTCATATTATATGTGATTTAACATTGTTTTATAATAATTCCCATCAGTGATAACCCATTGGATAATATCTATAAATCCACTGTATATTACTAAGACTTTTGCAATCATTTTCCTGCCGTTCAATGCCACTTACTTAAAAGTTTACGAAATGTAAAAATCACACAACACGTAAAAACATAACTATGAATACACTGAACTCCATTCAAGGAAACCTCTATAAAAACTGCAATGAACAAAAGCTGCATCCCAGAGTCATAAGCAGTAAATATGTCAGCATTTAAAAGTCAGGTGAATAGCTGTTCGTCCTTGCCTCCACTTCTGACTGCACTGAAAGCAGTTTCAGTTAATGGGTTCATTTATTTAACCTTTATCAGCCGAATGCAAAAAGTAAGGAACACTTGTGAATTCACGGCTTATGATTGATCAAAGGCAAAGAAATCAGTTATCACTCCCTGTTAGGAAGCAAACTGTTGTTGAATAGGGTGAATGGTTTTACTTCAGTTCACTGAGTTCTAAATGGAAAACACCGGAGGAATAAGAATCAAAAGCATAAATTAAAAATCAATGAAAACATGTTATGTTTTCTGGTGCGTATTTGTTGGTGGCTCCTTTTTATTTATTTCTTTTTCTTTCTTAACCAAGTTTGTTATTCTTGCAGATTGGCAGCATGCATGTGTAGTAATGCAGAGGTGACTCACAGCTGTAGGTCTTTTAGGGCACAATCCTAACCTGGAGTTAGGCCAGCACAGATAGGTCAGGAAAGTTTGGCTGGCATAAGAGCCACCGTAAAGTGCGTTCGGATCACGCTTTGAGTCAGGGAGGATGGCGCAGGTCTGTGCGCGCAGGCCTCTAACTCCAAGGGTGGTCCAATCATACTTTACGGTGTCCCTTGTGCTGGCCAAACTTTGCTACCCTAACTGTGCTGGCCTAACTCCAGATTAGGATTGTGCCCTTAGATGGAGAACAGGTTTCATATCATATACGTCCTTGCCCCACTCCACTCCATACTGACATTCCAAAGCTATTCCAATAGCACTATTCATTTCCTTGAGATGTGAGTGGGCACTCCTGTTTTACAGCATAATCCTATATATGTTTACTCAGAAGTCCCACTATATTCATTGGGGCTCACTCTCTGGTGAGCTTAGAATTGTAGTCATGCAACCCAATCTGTATGGCTTGAATGGCCAGAGCATCCACTGAAGCAAGTAGGTGGGGAGGGTGGAATGAGGGAGAGTGGGAGGCATGTGGGGGGCGGTGGTGGTTGCCACCAGCATAATCCCTTTCTTTCCTCTGACTTGGGCCATCTTAAAGAGCTGGCTCAAGTCCAAAGAGGCAGTTGAGGGGCTTACAGGGCGGTAGAGGAAAATATTTTCCCTTCCTTCTCCCAAGCCTCCTGATGATTGGTACCCCTGAAGGGGTAGTGCAAGTCTTTTTGGTGTCGCTGAATGGCAGTAGAGAAGGAAAGGATTGGGCTGCTGGGTGAGCAGATACTGGAAATCCCACTGGAGTTGAGTTCTAGCTAGAAATGCAGTAAATATCCATAGATCTCAGTTTCTGGGTTGAAATACTAATTTGTTTTAAGTTTTGTTTTAGGAGTTATATCATCGATTTTATGAAGTACCGAAGACAGTAGAAATGCGAATCTGCATCTTCGGAATATTGGTGGAGACGAGGAGCAGGGTATTTTCTACTGCAGTGTGTCTCAAACTGTGGATTGGAAACCTGATGTCATGTGGGTTGCGGAAAGCTGGGAGCCGCCATCTTGGAAGCTGCAGACCTTCCTTTTCCTTATACTCCAAACAGTTTTCAATTGTTTGAATTCTGAATTTGTGTGAACAGTTGGAATTTTCAAGCGAGGGTTCTTTTTTAATTTTGTTTTTTGTTCAGTGCTCTTACATAATGTTTTGTCCTAATATCGCTTTCTTTTAGGGATGTTTCATGGTTGTACAATTGCTACAGCCGAGAATGGCAGTTTGCATTCCAGGGGTGTCATTTGATTACATCACAATGGCACTTCTTGCTTCATAATATCACTTCCGGACATGACATCACTTCCAGGATAATGACATCAGTTCTGATGGGTCCCGACACAAAATGCCATTCTAAAAAGAGGTTCCTGGTGAGAAAAAAAGTTTAAGAAGCACTGTTCTACAGTATTACCCACTCGTCTGAATTTCTTCTCCAGAGAAATCTACCAGGCCAGTTTGGTCTTCACCTTCTGATAACTATTAAAGCATTCTTATTCACATAGACATTCAGATGGTGAGGCACACTGTGTTTTTCTGTTGTTCTCTATGATTTGAGTGGTATGTACTGTAATTACCTGATTAATTGCAAAAAAATGATAATTGGTATTGTATAATTGTTTTGATATTGTATAAACTGTATAAACTGTATTGTATAAACTGTTTTGATGTTGTTTAATTTTGTAAGCTGTTTTGAAGGACTGTCAGAACCATGCAGTCAGTCAATTAATAATCAAAACAATTAACCTTCTGAATCGTACATACTTTGGACTAACTCATTCACAAGCCTCAGTTTTACTATGTACGTACAGAGCTTCTTTTTTAAAAAAAGAAGCTGTTTGTAGCAGGTGGATATGAAACCAGCTGCCTGCTTCACTATCCAGCTGGTTCTACACTGCTCAAACCAATTCCTCCTCAACAACTGATAGTCAATTCCATGAATCCTCATCCAGCTAGGAAGAGACACACAGAACCCTGTTTCTAAGTATGCATAGCTGGATTGCATTCCTATATGGAAGCAAATATAATCAATGTATACCCAAACAATGAAATTGCTGTGCTATAATAATGGCATATACACCCAAACTGTTACAGTGAAACAGAAAGCTTTTTACAACCCATGTCAAACACATCCTATATATTCTATATTCAGTACATGTTATGCAGCTGTCAGAGTAATCTGTCAGTGAAACTATAGTTTTGTCATATTTTACCATCCATCACTTTTCCATTTCCTTTCCTCACTTGTTTTGTCTCTCATCTCCTTTCCTCTACTTGTTCCAGAAGGGGTAATTTTGCACACTAAGGTGCCTTCTGAATAAGCAGGGTGAAATTCAAAAGGATACTTGTGAAGATTGAGAGCTATGTAAATCCAATCTGTAAGAACTATAGTTAATGGGTAAAATGCACCATACAGTTGGTCTGCAGGGAGTACTTTTATCACTATCTCATCAAGACATTTTCCCTTCTAGTTATGAAAGCATTCTCCCAACCTGAAAAATTAATCCCAAAGAACCTTATTACACAGCCAGGAAACAACGCAAAATATAGCATTTGATCAAAGTGAACAAAATTCCTATTTTAAGAATAGCTGCACAGTAGCCTTTTTCACATGGTATGTTTGGCTGATTTCCTTGATTCTTCAGACTTGACACTAAAGGAAAATAATGCTTGAGGCAATTGTGAAAAAAATCTTACTCAGCATCTGCTCAGGTCCACTGAGAAATATTGGAGATTCAAGTTACATTTGCAAAAGTACTTAGGATTGGACTAGTAGGAAGAAGAGTATGCCCAGATGAGAGACGTGGCCAATGTTCCACCGACATTTTCTGCCTGATTGTTCACGAAGCAGAAACAAGATGAGCACAAATGTGCCAGCACATGCTCAAATTGACGGCTTGCAAAAGTCCGTTGTTTTGTGGACACATTGAAGCCTTTGCAAGAAATTGAACTCATAATTCACATAGGTGCAAACTCTTGTGGACAGACCATCTGCCAAAACTTGATTTGATTTCAAGTTAAATACAGGCATGTGTTGCTTAGCGATGTTCCACATAAGACCAACCGCATACATGACCACATTTAAGATGGGGATCAAAGCATAACAAAGGATAGGCTGTTAGCAGCAAGTGTCTGTATATAAAACAAAGCGGTATTAATGAGGTCTGCAGAAGCCTGCCTGGAGCAGCCTGCAGAGTGTCTGTTTACAAAGAGGTCTGCAGTAGCCTGTCTGTTTACACAACAAAGGAGAGGCTCTGAATGCAATCCATAGCTTGCAGCTGCAGCCAGCCAGTATCTGTTTACACAAGAAAGCACAAGCTGTTCACATAACTACCTAATCTAATGAGAACTTATCCCCTAGGCAGTGCCTGCCTGTACTGAGATGATTGTGCACATCTAATACAGACATTACTATTTGAAAACATGCACCAGTTTACAATTCAAACTATTCAAACCATTGAGTACATAAAATTTGTTTTAATTGGTCTCGTTTTAATAGAGTTTCATTGTAATAGAACAGGGTTGCAATCCTATATTTACATACCTGAAAGCAAGTCCCATAGAATACTATCAGACTTACTTATGAGTAGGCATGCTTTGCATTGCACTGTAAATTAAATACAGTTAAATACAGTTATGTGCCTATTAAGAAGATATTAAATAATTATATTAATCAGTTGAGAGAGAAAATTAGAATGATCACACATAATTCTGCAAGCATTCAACAAGAAATTGTAGTTCTACTGTATTGGATTTGAGGGCCAAAGCACATTGTTTTCAAAACAGCAAAAAAAAAAATTATTCCTTGCATACAGTCTTTGCTCCAAGGGGCGGCAGTTTCAGAATGAATTTCCATGAGATTTTGCAAGACAAAAGTCAGAGCTGAGAGAATAGTTTGAGTGCAACAATGAGTCAACTGACACCACAATCCTGTGCATGCTACTCAGAAGGAAATCACTGGTAAGTAAGTGACTCTGGGAGACTTACTCTCAGGTAAGTGTACATAGGATTACCACTTGAAAGATTGTAGCCATAATAACATTCACATCCTTTTGGAACAGGCAGTCCAGTTGGCCTGTGCTGTATCCAGTGCAGGAGTGGTGGCGGCTGCAGCACAATTTAGGATTACAGTGCAATCCTAACCTGGAGTTAGGCTGGCACAGTTAGGCCAGCAAAGTTTGACTGGCACAAGGGAC
Organism: Lerista edwardsae; assembly: GCA_029204185.1. Lineage (NCBI taxonomy): Eukaryota > Metazoa > Chordata > Lepidosauria > Squamata > Scincidae > Lerista > Lerista edwardsae. The sequence goes on along the minus strand of JAJKFI010000028.1, from coordinate 13,024,221 downwards.
ACCGTGAAGTATGATTGGACCACTCTGGGAGTCAGAGAGGCCAGCACACAGGCGTGCACCATCCTCCCGGACTCCAAGAGTGGTCCTAACGCACTTTACAATAGCCCTTAGGCCAGCCACGCTTTCCTGACCTAACTGTGCTGGCCTAATGCCAGCACACAGACGTGCGCCATCCTCCCTGTCCCCGAGAGTGGTCCAAACTAGCTAACCCTTGTGCCAGCCAGAGTTTGCCTAACTGTGCCAGCCTAACTCCAGGTTAAGATTTCACCCTCAGAGTAAGGGGAATTATTTCCCATTATCGTGTGTCATTGTCAGCCAACCCAATAGGGGAGAGGCCTGGGTAAGGGCAACTAGGCCAGTCCCACCCCCTCCCTGAGGACAGTCCCCAGCCGCTGGCACCAACCGCCCTTGGCCTGCGCTTCCTTATCTTGTCCAGGTTCCACAGGGCCTGGATATGGCCTCAGATGTGCCTTACAACACATTTGTGGCACTCCCAGGCTGGCAAGAGGGACTTGCACTGGCCCAGCCAGCACTTAGAACTGCTCTCTAAGTGGCACCATCAGGATTGTGAAGCCTGTTATGCAGCTTAAGTTAGTATCACAATTGATTTTTACCAATCCAAGCTTCATTGCAAAAGCACAAAAATGAAATAACGTGGTGTCACAGCAGCACAGCAGCCTGAGTTCCTTTTGTGTTTTAGAAGAGCCACACTTCCTTCCGTTGGAGGCAATGGGAGACTTGATTTTTCCAATTGCTGTGGCTCACAGGACTGCTCTGAAGTGTATTCTTTTTTACATGACACCAGACAGCGTGCTGAAATTTAACATAAAGCATCTACAAACGCAGAACACAAAGGAAAGAGAGATGCTCGTGTTATGATGGATGGAATTAAACTTCCATTTCCATTGCAAATGCTTGGACATACGGACTGAAATTGGGGAACTTTTAAGCGAAGATTTCGGCTATATCTTACTATTCAGCAGTTAGTGCAGCTGAAAAGCCTGACAACTGAAAAATAGCACTGCTTCTCACAACTGCAAGGTCACCGGCAATTGATAGTTTGAATATATTTACACATATTCTTTGCTTCCGAGTAAGAAGCAAGACGGGGAAGAGAAGGATGGAATGTTCTATATGGGAATGTGTTTAAAGGGTGAAACAGCAAAAAAAAAAAAAAGGATAATTTTGTTATATATGTTGCTTGTTGTAGGAGAATGAATAGCAGGGGCAAACATGACTCCCTCGTAGTGAAAAGCACATAAGCTACAAACAGCACTGGGACAGGTGGACAAATTTTCCCTTCTCATGCTTGTTCTTTCAATGATGTACCTATTTAGTGGCTGCTGGAACGGTGCTTCTTGCCTAGGGTTGCCAAAACTCCAGGATCCACATGGAGTCTCCAGGAAAGAGCATCAGTCTCCAGGTGTATTGGAAAAGGCAGAAGATACCCCAAGGAGATAGGGAGTGGTATCAGCAATGGCCCCTTGTCCCAGATTAGCCAGGGATTACAGGGTTAATCCAAGGTTTTTGCCTGCAGCAGGAACACAGCTGCAGGCTGATGAGGTCCCTGGCTATGAAGGGAGGTTAGCACAGGTGCAGATGGGTGTGGCTGATGGTAAAGCTTGCCCAACAACAGACATTGATCGGCTGGCCTCAGTATAAAGTTGGAGGCAGGAGCTGCAGTAAAGCACCTGAGTAGGTGCTGGAGGAGGGCACCAGGTAGGTGCTGGATGGATTATTAAAAGAAGGGTGATTAGCACCTGGGTAGGTGCTGGAGGAGAGCACCAGGTAGGTGTAGCACCGGGTAGGTGCTGGATGGATGGATTGGGACTGGCCAATGGATGGTTAGAGGACTGGATAAAGGAAGGTTATTGTGGGGAATAACCATTGGGAACTGTTGTATGGCTCCATGCCCCTGGAGCCACCAAGTGGAGGAGGCAGTTGTGGCTTAGGCAAGCTGACTGCCTATTGTTTGGTGGTGGGGTTTGTTGGTGCTAGACTTAGGTTAATTTGGAGCTAAGCCGGTGATGAGGGCAGTCTGGAGGAGGCTGGCCAGCCGGTGAGCCCAAGCAAAGCTGCTGGAAGAGAGGCGGCCCAGTGGGTGAAGGAACCCCCTCCCTCTTACCTATCTCTGAGGCTGCTCTGGAGGGTAAACTAGTTAGCCTAGTGTGGGCCTTGGAGCCTTGGGGAGGCCCAGCAGGGAATTTGGCAGAACACCAAGTGAGTACAACAAACTGGAGTACAACAAACAAGGCCTCCAGGAATATTCAATGTTATATCATGCCGGAGGGAAAAAATCTCCAGGAATCGCTCCCATCAGAGCTAACAACCCTGTTCTCTTACAGTTTGATTAGAACTGTGTGGCACTCAATGCCACTTGCTGCTTCAAATCTAACCTGGCGTACAAATGCAAATAGGTATTGTGAAAGAATACGGAAATCAAGAAGAAATGCGAACGGTCTGTCCTCAGAGCTAGAGAATGAAGGCAGAAGGAAGTCACTTTAGGAAAGTAAGAGTTAATCCCAATCCAGAGGCCTCCTTAAAAATAGCCAGGAACACAATGTGAGTGGCCTGGCAGGTGGGGTAATCCATTCTTCCCAATGGAATGGAGAGCACAATCCTAACCTGGAGTTAGGCCAGCACAGTTAGACCAGCAAAGTTTGGCCAGCACAAGGGATACTGTAAAGGGTGTTTGAACTACTCTCGGAGTCAGGGAGGATGGCACATGTCTGTGTGCTGGCTTCTCTGACTCCAAGAGTGGTCCAAACATACTTTACAGTGTCCCATGTGCCAGCCAAATTATGCTGGCCTATCTGTGCCGACCTAACTCTGGGTTAGGGTTGCACCTTGAGAGTAGTCCAGATGCGCTTTACAGTGGCCCTTGTGCCAGCCAAATTTTGCTGGCCTAATTTGTGCTGGCCTAACTCCAGATTCGGCTTGGGCTCTGAAGCCCTGGAGAGCTGATGCCAGTCAGTATACTCAGTACTGAGAAAGGTGAGCCAATGGCTTGACTCAGTGGAAGGCAGTTGCCTAACCAGGGTTCTTTGTTTTCAGTATGGACTCAGAGTGAGTGACATTACATGAAGTCAGCCTGGACTGCTGAGAGCAGGTGGCATGCAACTATTCATGGAGTCAACACATGACTGTCTAACAGGAGGACCCAAGAATTATTATGAGATTGTGGAAGCTGCTGCTGAGGAACTCCACAGGGACTGCTGAAGTGGCATCAATCTAGAGCCTCCGGATGCAGTTAGCCATGTATTACCCCAAGCCTGCTGGAGACGGCAAACAATTCTTTCTCCATGAGGGCTGGAGCTGCGGTGCAGTAAGCAAGTCTTAAAGCAGCTCCTGCCTGCTTCCCACTCCCACTCCTCTGCTATCAGTCCGAGTTTAGACTTGTTAACAAATTCATTCCTTCAGTCATTTTTTTACGAAGGTATAGCAAAAATTATGACTGAGCTGTGCTGAGGGCAAATGTCTCTGAAAGGAAACGAATGGCAGGCCTTGTGTTGAGAAAAGGTGTATAAACTGGATTGATGAAAAGTACAGTGTGCCGTGTGATAAAATGCACCTACTAGATTTTCCAAATGCACCGCTATTCTAGAATTTCAGGTTGCCATAATCTGACAATAGACTGTAAAGTCTGCTACTACCACCATCTTTGTGCTAGTTTTGGGAAACATATATAGCTCCATGGTAGGCAGCTGCCTTTGTCTGATAAATGTTGCATAGTTCATATTTACCTTTTGCAGCTTGGCAGGTTTTTATTCAGTACTGTCGATCTCAGGGCAGGAGCATCGATCAAATCAGCCCTTCCAACCAGAGATCTAGTGAGTGGTACAAATGCAAACATCCATATATGCATGCATGCACTCCAAAAAAGGAAAAATCCAGGCTCTAAAACAGCTATTTTCAACCAGCGTGCAGTAGCACACTGGTGTGCCAAGAATGGTCTGCAGGTGTGCCATAGAAGTTTGGAGGAGGGTCATTTGTTAGTAGGGCCATTGGGGGATGCGAGCACCCCATAAGCAGTCTGGTGTCAATTGTCAAAATAGCTAATGATGTGCCTTGACAATTTTAGTGCCTTGACAGTGTGCTATGAGATGAAAAAGGTTGAAAATCACTGCTCTAAAACAATAGTTCCCAGCCTGAGGGTCACATCCCTCCAGATCAGGTACATTTTTGGCTGGGACACTATCCCCTTAAGGAGGGTAGTGGATTGACTGGAGATCCATAGATAATGTTAGCACACACTTCCGGGTTTCACTGCTGCCAAACGTGTAAATACTTACCTGTGTGCGGTGGTGGTGAAACCCGGAAGTGCGTGCTAACACTATTTACAGGTCCCCAGTCAGGTGGTTAATCTCCTTTGGTGGGTAGTGTCCCAACAGACCACTGCTCTAAATGGACCATCTTTCACTGAGGGCACAATCCTAACCTGGAGTTAGGCTGGCACAGTTAGGCCAGCAAAGTTGGGCCGGCACAAAGGACACCATAAAATATGTTTGGACCACTCTCGGAGCCAGAGAAGCCAGCACACAGACGTGCTCCATCCTCGCTGACTCTGAGAGTGGTCCAAACGTGCTTTACGGTGGCCCTTGTGCCAGCCAAACTTTGCTGGCTTCGCTGCACCGGCCTAACTCCAGGTTAAGATTGAGCCCTAAATTGTATGCGTGAAACCACCAAACCAAATTCAGCCCATATGTGGCAGGCGGGATCATGCCGGCAGGGGAGGCAGCACCTCACCTGTTATGTTCCAATGAATCTGGTAAGCCACTGTGAGATACAGGATGCTGGACTAGATGGGCCTTGGCTTGATCCAGCGGGGCTCTTCTTATGTTCTTGTTGGTGACTATAAGTAAGACAAATGAAATTTCTCAGAGGACATTTGGCATTTCTATAGTGATCGAAATAAGGATCACTGAACTGTATTTGGCTTGGCAACAGTGGCGGACCTACTGTTATTGTGGGGGGGAGATGCTACTGGTGCCATGCCAGTGGTGCAAGGGGGTGATTGCTTCTGGTGGAGGCAAGCAGCACGAGCAGGTTTGCCCACCCACCTGCCCCTGCATCCATATTGCTCCAAAATGGACCTTGTGTGGACGCTGGAGGTGTGGCGGAAGCGCAGGGAGCAGGGAGGCAGCACGAGGGGTGGCAATTTGTGGACCTGGCCCCAGGGCAGTGAATCAGCCAGGTCCACAACTGCTTGTTAGCCAGAGGTGGTGCAGGTGGTGATATGCGAGTGCAGTGGATTCAGTAGAATGATTTCCCCCTCCAATCAAGGAATACAGAATTCTGGTTTAAGCGAATCATTTATTATGTACCCTTGGCAGAAAGATCTGCTCTTCATCACATCTCTGTCCAACAGGCCAAGGCCAGGTTCTCTCCTGCAGGTACAAACTACCAGATGTGCTGTCAAAGGATATGTCTTTATTTTGAAAGAAGCCAAATGTGGAGGCACATTTATATTGCTTGCCGGCTTGTTTGCTTAAATAGAGCAGCTTCCCCACTGGGGAAAACAAAGATTGCAAAGCAACAGGCCAACATTTTTACACACACACACACACACACACACACACACACACACA
>JAJKFI010000028.1:12998337-13016842 GCA_029204185.1 Lerista edwardsae | reverse complement strand
CCCTCAGGCGCCTTTTTTCCAGACTGAAGAGCCCCAAACGCTGCAGTCTTCATAAGGGAAGTGCCCCATCCCTGTAATCATTCTTGTCGCTCTCTTCTGCACCTTTTCCAGCTCCATTATTCATTTTGGGGCTCCTGTGCACTTTTCTTCTGGGCCCATTTTGGACCCTTTACCATTCATATCAGGGACCGTTTGTAAGTTCCAATTCATTTGTGAACCTATTCATTTAAAACATTACCTTAAAGTAAGCTTGCGGTGTCACCACCACCAGGGCTGACCTTAAGCCAATGTGACCCAATGTCGTCACATTGGGCCCCGAAATCTGGGGGGGCCTCGCACCAGCGCAGCAAGTTTATTGCTTGTAGCAGCCCCCAGAATTTCTATGAACTGTAAGTCAGTCGGGCAAGCAGAGCAATTTTACCTTGGGTCCTCCCACCTGCCCCTGCCTCCAAATGGCCCAAAATGGGCTTCCTGGAAGAAGTTGGAAGTGATGTCATAATGTCACTATTTCCAGGTGCCACACGTGGCATCACAAGCACTTTTCATGGTGAGTGAGGACTTCACGGGGAGGGGAGGGGGGCCTATGAGAATGCACCACCTTGGGCCCTGCCACTCTTTGAGCCATCCCTGATCACTACTATGCCTGCGACAATGGGATGCTATAATACATAACTATCTCCTGGTAGCATCCATTTATTTTACCCTAACTTCTCCAGAATATACTGCCATCCTGGCAAAACTACAAATTTGAAGAATTTAAAGGAAACGTGAAAATAATTGGGTAAAAAAAAATCAGGACCCCCCCCCTCCAAATAGGCCCTCCAACCATCCACATGTACAGTATGCTTACCTTCTACTGTTCCTTTCCAAATGAATGGAATCCGATGCAAATGGGGCCAATTTGATTCAGGCAGACCTGAAGAGAGGAAGCAGGGAGGCAAAATCACTGGGGCCTGGGCTTCCAGGGGGCCCAGGCCATGACAAAACAAACTGTACAGTACAAGACAAATTTATTACCAAATAAATATAGGTGCCTCAATCTCATCCAACCAGGGCTGTGCTTCCAGCATAGGTTTAATCCACTTTCAGTGCCCCAATGCACAGGAGGGGGCAATCAGGCATCTTGCTCCGAAGCCAATGTCAGCTTTCAGTGGCCCTGGGTTCAGGTTCCTTTTATTCTGAAAATGATGGCATCACCCCCTACTAACTACTAATAGGTACTGTAGCACAGTGTGCCTGTGCTACTGATGTATCAGTTTTCTACCCGTTCAACTGTTTTTGGTTTTTCCTGTAAGAAGCCTAGAGACTAGGCGAGAATGTGAACATTCCCTTCACAGAACTGTATTTTCCAGTTTCAAAGTAGTTCAATCTCCGTGGTTTACACACAGGGCTGCCGATTTTTTTATCCAGAATATGAGGACGGGGCGGTGGGAAAGTCAAGGAGGGAGTGGGTAGAACATATGAGTTCTGGGCCATGAGGGGAAGGAACCGGGGTGGAGAGGAAGTGGGAGGGGTAGATTCGGTAGCAATGGCGCATGCTGATCTTATCCCAGACCCCATTGGGACTCCTCAGACTTATGCCACCTATTTTGGTGACATATATCCAAAGAGAGGAAAGGGGTGGGGAGCTTCTACAAGCTTTCCTCTCTTTCCTCCCTTTCCTCTCTTTTGATATATGTCACCAAAATAGGTCTGAGGAGTCCCATTGGGGTACGGGCAGCACTGATGGTAGGGGATAGGATTGGGCCTGTGAGCTCTTGTAGTGATCTAAGACCAATGAGTTATGTGATGAAATATTACTATGATTGTTTGAACCATAGTAATAGAGAGTTGCCGTTTCATGTGTTGAAATCATATACACAGATTCCTCACAGCCAACGTGGAAAACAACAGAATCATCATTAATTTTACAATGACTTCATCAGTGCAGATACATTTGAATTTAAAACGTAAGGTACCACACAGCCAGAAAGCAAAACGATGGGACACCTTTGAAATGTTGAGTCAAATCCTAACCTTCTGGCACAGGCACAGCCATGCGAATGGAGTGTGTTCTGCATCCTGTGGAGGAGAGCAGTCATACAGACCTCCTCCAGATAAGAGAACATTTGTTCCCTTACCTTAGGGCTGCATCGCGGCTCCATCGGTGATGGAAAATTGGGTAGGATCAGGCGCTTTGACAAACAAAATATTTATTGTGTACATTATTTGAAAATACTGTTTGTAGAAAGCTTGCTCTGTTTATTCCAGTTTTGTTCTACTTTAACAATAGGAGCAGTGTAGTAGTTACTATTATAAACTGAATAAAAAACAGGTTTAGGGACCAGATGTTGAAATTCTCTGGAGAGTACAACCTGGAATTAATAACTAAAACTTCAAAGATTGTGCATGGAAGTGAGATCCAATAAGGACGACTCTTGGGAATAGTTTTGATCTCCTAAACAAAGCACGACACAGCATGCTACAAGGTGCTCTTCAGGGTTACCAGGAGTATTTCTGATTTATTATTTTCTAACGCGGAGCTCACCTGAAGAATCATTAGAGAATTGCAAACATTACATCACTGCAAAAATGCTTCTGAGCATGCAATGTGGGGACAGTTGGAAGGCTTCACCTTTCCAACTGCAATCAATGGAAGGCAGAAAAATAAACACAACCTTTTACACTAGCCAAACTTGGCTGGCGCACGGCCCAGGGAGGGGGTGAGATTGGGATGCGGCCATCAGGCCACATCTAAGCCCTCATCCCCAGGCCACGCAGTCCCAATTTGGGCCACAGTGTCTCCTTGGTTCTGTGCCCACGATTTTGCAGGCACGGATCCGAGGAGCACATTGGGGAGGCCCCTGCCTCCGCAGGTGCAAGGGCACAAATTTGCCCTTGCTCAGAGGCATCATCCAGGCGGAACGGCCCGGTACGCCGTTCCGCTAGTTCTGCAGAGGGCCCGGGCCGCGCTGTCTCTCCGGAGGACGGACGCGCTGCTGCTGGGCCCGCCCGCCCTCCCTTGCGTCCTGAATCGCTCTAAAATGGAGCGATTCCGGCACAGTGAGGCTTGGGGAGGCGTGGCAGCCCTCCGCCATAGGGGCAGAGGGCTGTCAATCATCCGGGCGTTCCACTTCCTGGCATGCCCGGATGACATCACTGCCCTTGCGCCAGGGAGGCTCCTCTCGCCATGGAAGTTGCGTTGGATGCAGCGCAGGCCCACCAGTCCGCCTGCTCCAGCAAAGCTTAGGATTGGGCTGTGAAGTACTATCAGATATTGCCTCTTGGGAAAAAAAAACCTGATGTGGTCAAGAGGGCAGAGAAATGCAAACCTGAAAAGAGGGTGGAAAATGACACTGATCCTCAGCTGAAAGTCTTCGCTAATGTTCAGAAGATAAACCTGTTTTCTTCATTTCCAGGAACCATCCATTATCTCTTCTAGGATGAATATGTAGAATTGTTGTTGGTATCAATGTGCCCATCTTTCCATTCCCTGCAGAGACTGTCTGGTTCCTTTGATTCCTACTGTATATTATTATTTTTTTCTATTTTAGCTTAGATCTGTGCCTGATTTGCTACATACAGTACAGCATATTACCCAGGCAACAGTACAAATCCTGATAGCCATATTGGCTGAAAGACTTGAGTTTCCACAGAGACATTTACACTGCTTTGCAAACAAGGGTGTTCTTTTCTTCTTTGAGGTAACATATGATATGTTCTGAGGCCAATGTCTTTTCTAAGGCAAAGGATTTCTCAGCAACCCAATCAAAAGAATGCTGATTCTCTCTTTTCATGGCTCGACACACAGAAGAGCCAAGCAGGACATATGTCTCCTATACTAACAGAAGTGGCAATTAAAAGGTTGTCTTGGATATGTAATAATAAAAGTGTAAGGTTTTGCTGTATAAATCTAGTCTTTAGAAAGTTGTACTGGAATCAGTTATAAGCTGATGTGATATGATATGTAATAAATGAACCTTGCATCTAAACTACAATCCCTTATACTTAATTCCAGTGGAACATTCTGAAGACTAGTTTTATACAGCAATACCTTGCATTTTTCTGGTTAGGGACCAGAGCATGGACAAAAGTTTAAAAATGTCAGAGCATAGCCTTCTTTAGCTTGCAAATTTATTTTGGCTGGTTAAAACACACTAACCACATAACACCTGCTAATACATGTGAAACTTAAACAGAAATAAAAGAAAAATTAGAACATTGATGAATGCCACGGATGTTTGGATGAAATTGGGCAAAAAAGCTCGTGGACAAAATTTGAAATGTGGTTGTAATTGAAAGAGGTTGAAAGAACAAAGTGACAAAAGTCAAATGGATGGAAGTCAAGTTATTGCTACAATCTGAAATTACTTCTGGGACCATAGCTCAGTGGTACAACCAGTAGTGTCATCTAATGGGTACGCTGGGCGGGAGCAATGGGTGAGCGGCAGCCCGCCCATTGCATAACGCTCCATTTTGCCGTCTTCCCCGCCCCCGTGGGGGTGGGGAAGACAGCGAAATGGAGCGTTACGCAATGGGCGGGCTGCTGCTCACCCGTTCCTCCTGCCCAGCGTACCCATTAGATGACACTGCTGGGTACAACATTTGTTTTTGACGTTCAGTCCCTGGCATTTCCACAAAGATGTCTGTCTGAAGGCTTGGAAAGCTGCTGGCAACCAGTGTGGGCCTTTCTGAAGTAGATGGGCCAATAGTCAACTCAGGGCAGCAACTTCCAAAGGCAACTGCTTCAGTCCCCTCAGGTTTGACTCTGAGCCCATTTTGACTCCAGAATGGAGCCGTTCTGTCTCCAAAGGCAACCATCTCAATCCTCATAAAACAGACTCTGGGCCCATTCTGACTCCCGAATTTCACACCAGGTTGCTAACTGCAACCCAAGCAAAATTAGATTCCAGAAGATTCCACGTTTTGATCAGACTCAAGTTATAACATTCTGTCATGTTCAGCTCTGCCACGTGTACATGATTGAACATTGTAAGACAGCTGATAAAAGATTCATATGACAATATCTTATTAAAATAAACAAGTTATTCTTTTCACAATAATTTGTTTAGTGGAGTTTCACAGTGCTCGTACTAGACAAAACAAAACATCTTTGTGAGCTAATTACTTCTAAAATTCTATTAACATAACAATTCAATACAGCTGTTTACAGGGTATTCCTAGTTAGGGCTTTTGTTGCCATGACGACGGAATGGTTTTTAAATGAAGCAACTAATGTGGGGCTGTTCTTTGGGAACAAAAGACACATAATACAACCCTTGTTTAAAAAAACTCATGTGTAAAACGTATATATTTGGCTAAAGGATCTCCAAGGGTCTTTCTTCTCTTAAGACTTGTTACACAGAAAATAATTGCTTTGGATTAAGTAACAGGCCTGCTGCCAAAACTCATCACAAACTGTTGTATTATAGTGGTGTTAACAGGGATGGTAAACCAATGTCGGCCAGAAGAGATGCTCAACTAAATGTTTAGGTTGAGAATTTTAAGCTCAATGGAAATTGTGAAACTCTTGATGGGGAGTTGGCCTATCCATGAGACCAATTCAGGGCACAACCCTAACCAACTTTCCAGCACTAGGGTGAGGGCAATGAGCTCTGAGGTTATGGGACAAACATTCTGTTATGGTCCGCCCCCAGAGTCTGATGGACCCGGATGGCTTCCTGATGACATGGGGAAACGTTCCTGCTCCCCATGTTGGTGACTCTTCCGAAGCCCTGGCCGCCTTTTGGTATAGGGAGTCGGCTAGAGCCCTGGATCAGATTGCTCCTGAATGGCCCCGGCCTTGCCGCCGTGCCAAGACAGTGCCATGGTTTACTGAGGAGCGGCGAGCTATGAAACGGCTTGGCCGACACTTGGAACGAAGTTGGAGAAAAATGTGTGATGAATCCGATCATCCACAAGCTATTGCCCATTTCAGGGCCTATTCAATGGCAACAATGGCAGTGAAGAAGGCATCTTTCTCTGTCACCATTGCATCCGCAACAAATCGCCCTGCGGAACTTTTCCGAGTTGTTCGTGAGCTGTTGCACTCGAATTCTTCTGCAAATGAGCTAGAGTCCTTGACTGACAGTTGCAATGAGTTTGCAAAGCACTTTGCAGACAAAATTACTTGCATTCACCGTGACCTGGACTCTGATCCAGCATCTCAGACTTTTATCATGGATTCCTTTCAGCTCATAAAGCCTGATGAGGTAGACAGGATCCTCAGAAGCTTGAGACCATCCTCTTACCCACTCGACCTCTGCCCAGCTTGGGTAGTACAAACTGCTCAGGCTGGGCTAGCTGACTGGATGGAGCCCATTGTAAATGCATCCTCGCGGGAGGGGATAATGCCAAACATCCTGAAGACTGCAATTGTGTGCCCCCTCCTGAAAAAAACATCCCTGGATCCCACTAACTTAAACAATTATTGACCAGTTTCCAACCTGCCTTTCTTAGGGAAGGTGATTGAGCGAGTAGTAGCATTCCAGCTCCAAGGGGTCCTAGAAAAGACACATTTTCTTGACCCCTTTCAAACTGGCTTCAGACCAGGGTTTGGGACAGACACAGCTTTGGTCGCCCTCATGGATGACCTTCACTGTGGACTACATAAGGGAAAGGCATCCCTACTGGTCCTGCTAGATCTCTCAGCAGCCTTTGATACAATTGACCATAGTATTCTTCTGCATCGGCTGGCAAAGCTGGGGTGAAAGGGAACTGCTCTGAAATGGTTCCACTCCTTCCTGGCTAACAGGTCCCAAATGGTGATACTAGGGGACTCCTGCTCCGCACTTTGGCCTTTACAATATGGAGTGCCCCAGGGTTCTATTTTATCCCCCCATGCTCTTCAATATATACATGAAACCACTGGGGGAGATCATCCGGGGGTTTGGAGTGGGGTGTCACAAATATACTGATGACACTCAACTCTATCTCTCTTTACCATCCCAAACTGGAGAGGATGTGAAGGTCCTGGGGTGCTGCCTGGAGGCAGTTGGGGTATGGATGAAAGCCAATAGGTTAAGACTGAATCCAGAAAAGACAGAAGTCCTCCTGGTCAGGTAATCCTCAATGCAGACACAAAGTCTTTCACCCACTCTGAATGGAATGACACTTCACCTGAAAGAACAGGTGCACAGTCTAGGTGTGTTCCTAGACTCTCAGCTGTCTCTGGAGAACCAGGTAGCAGCTGTAGCTAGGAGTGCATTTGCCCAATTTCGATTGGTGTGCCAACTACAACCATACTTGAACCATTCTGACCTGGCCACGGTGGTCCATGCATTAGTGATTTTAAGGCTGGACTACTGCAACTTGCTGTATGTAGGACTTTCCTCGAGAACAGTTTGAAGGCTACAGTTAGTACAAAATGCAGCAGCCCGAGTGGTTACAGGGGCTAGACAGTTTGACTCAGTAGGACCACTCCTTCAGCAGCTGCAGTGGCTGCCCATTCAATTCCAATCTCAACAAGATTATGGTTCTGACTTTTAAAGCCCTTCATAACTTAGGCCCAGCCTACCTAAAGGACCACCTTCTCCCATACATACCAGTTCGCCCTCTTAGGCCATCTAAAGAGGCTCTCCTTCAAGTGCCCCCTCTGTCCCAAGTTAAAGGAATGGCAGCTTGGGGACGAGCTTTCTCTGTAACAGCTCCACAAATATGGAATTCCGTTCCTGCAGAATTAAGAAATACACATTCCCTCATGGCCTTCGGAGAGGGCTCAAATCATACCTATTTCGTCGGGCCTTTGGATGATTGCGTGGCTGTCTGCCCTCTGTCCCTCTGGTATAGTGTCATAGTTTTGCTCACCCCCTGGTCAGTAATGGCATCTAAATGATTTAACAACAAGTACTCACTTTTGATTGGCACTTGTGTTGGGGCCTGCCCACTGGAAGTGAGGTCATAGCCGGAACCCAGGAACCGCCCCCAGGAACCGCCGCGCCTCCTCGGTAGGCCGCGCAGCAGCCCAGGAGAAGGCCCAGGAGTCCCGGACCTTCCCCAGGGCCACCGTGCGGGCTACCGATTCCCCCCAGGAACCGCCATGCCTCCTCGGGAGGTAGCCCCAGGCAGCCTACCTGCTCACGTTGCTGCTGCCGTCAGTCTCCCTCGCTCCGCTGCCTGCCTGCCTGGCTCTGAGAACGTGCAGGCAACTCAAACCTGCAGGCAATTCAAATGTTGCAGGGGGCAGAGTGGAGCGCCAACAGAGTCGATGAGTGGGCGGGCAAATGGGCGGGGCCAGCCCTAATCCTAGGAACGGGTATTTGCATACCCCCGCGTACCCGCTACATGACATGTCTGCCCCTGGTCAAATGTTTTTTCCCTCCCCCCAAGCGACCTGATATGGAGAATTGGGTCTAATTTTATTCTTGTTACTCTCATTGTTCCTGTTAATGTTCAATGTTGTTGTTGTTGTTGTTTTCTTAAATTCTTATTTTACTTTTGTGGTTACATTGTACCTTGTTTGTTCTTTGTAAGCCACTTTGGGCATTTACTTTGGCATGGGAAAGGCAGGGTATAAATTCTTCAAAATAAATAAATAATAAATTCCCTTCCCTTGAGGAGGCCTCCATGAGGACTACTCTACTGCAGGATGTAGCATGTGACCCATTGTCACAGCTCTGTCAGTACTGGAAAGTTGGTTAGGATTGCACCCTGAAGCAGGCATCTCAAGCAGCAGGTGGATGGGGGAAATGACTGTCATCCTATTTGCCTCCATGCTTCTTTTATTCCCTGGATTGGAAAAGGAAGAGGGGGACAGAAAGGAACAGGAAATGAGGAGAGGAAGAGGGTGCTGAGTTAGAACATTGGACAGTAGGAGAAGCAGAGGCTGCCTCATCATCAGGTAATGCAGGGGGATGACAGCATTGGCCTGCTGCCCCAGGGATCAGGAGATCTTGAGCCAGCAAGAGATATAGAAAGCCATTTTTCCACTCATACTGATGTCTGGAGTGGAATGTAATCATTGAGATTTGTTCCATGGTTGCTTTCACTTGAAAATGCAATCAAAAATACCTGTGAGAAATCCCCATCAGGTCCTGCTCCTTGGCATTTATCATCTTGTGGAAGTATTCAGGTGTGCTACTGAAGGTCCATGGCACACTTCGAGCACTGTGGTTATTGCCCCGCCCCTTCCTGGGCAGGCAGAGGTGCAGGCTTGGCGGCACCTCTGCATGACGACACAGAGCACATTCGATTCTCCGCCTCAGTGTGCTTTCAGCTGGTGCCCCTCCCATCCATTCTTCTTTCAGTCTGAGATTAGCTGGCTAATCTGGGGCCAGGTAGGAATTTTTTGCTATCAAACAGATTGGCTGAAGGTTGGGAGGTTTTTTGCCTATCCTAGCCTAATGGTTGGATTGTGTTCTGGTTGGATTGTGGCTACTCCATTAGGGACATGTATTATTTGGTCACTTTAGGCAGGTGGTACCCAGGTTTTGGGAAGATAGGGAATAAATTTCAATGTCCACCTGTGATAGCAAAGTCAGAAGGGAAGCTCGGACCACTCAGATGATGCCTGACTGGCTCGATGAATCCGGCTTGTCTTCAGACCTGTCCTGTCCAGCTGCCTCATCCCCCTCTTTGTGTTGACCAGGATGGGTGTGTTCTGTCAATGATGGAGTGGTGTCTGGAGTCAGGTGGAATGCCCATACTGATAGCATATAGGGGAGGCAGACAACTAGGACCATTTTCCCATGTGCACAGGGGATTGGTCTTAGTCAGAGGTACCTTGCTGCATTTGTTCTTTTTGCTCAATAAAAAATTTTTAAAAAATGTTTTTCTTCACCCCAAGCCTGTGTCTTGCTTGCTCATTGGGTGGGGTACGGGTAGCCCATATACATAGCACATTACTTGAACCAAATGAAAAGACTACCATCATGTCTTTTGTGGGGGCAAGGGAAGGAACCTGTTTTTTCATGAATGGGAAAACACACAGAGAAGAAAATATGCACACAAATTGCGATCAGGCAACAACAAAACGCATGTGAAAACATCAAAACCACATGATGAAAGTAACATTTGTTCTGGCTCTCAAATACATTTCTTACCACTTGATTGGATAGTATAGGTGACCAAGTTATCTCTGGGGGTGAGATGGGGCGGGGAGAGAGAGAGACAGAGATATCCTTGGAGTACTTAGTTGTCGGTATGTGCTCTCTGCCAGATCCAGTGCAATGTTATTCCAAAGATATTGTGAGCATAGGGTATATACTTGCACATGGTGTGCAGTGTATGTGTGAAGCAGTTTGGGCTGTAATCCAAACAGAGCATCTCTGTGCTTCAATTAATATCACAGTCAGGCTGCCTGTTTTCATGTAGCTGCTGTCTACAGATCTTTTTTTCAGGATAAATTGTACTGGCAACCAGAATAGGTAAGGAATACAACAGATTTATCCACTTTTCCAATGCATGCTCATAGCTGAAATGAAGATTCTGCATTATAGAGCTATTATACATTACGTCGTATGCTGTGCTTACATGGTTAGCTCCCACAATGCATGAATTTTGTACACAGATTTGGTCTTATTTGAGTTTCCTGGAATGTATGTTCCTGTCCATGCAGTAACTTGATAAATTGCCCTTGATGAGTGTTTGGCATTAGTGTGATGCTGGCAACCTAGGTAATTGCTGTTTGCATACATTACCACTGCAATGTGAAGCTCTGATCCTGCGGAACTGGTTTTCGGGCAGGAGCCATGCCACACTGATAATAAATGTGAATTGGTTTTCAGATATGAATGCATGTCTGAAATTCTTAGGAATTCTTAACCGTGTAAAGAGAAGGATAGTCTAAAATGTGCAGATTCATCTTCATCAGAAAACAAGTTTATAGAGAGATTACTTAGGCAGGAGTCTTAAGAGATTTGTATCTCCCTATGGAGGTAAGATTGTTCCAGCTTTTTGGCTACTTTTAAGTAGGAACCATCTCCAGTATTAGCTATGAAAATAATGCATGCAATACCAATACAATGTAATAGCTACTATGGTGAAAAGAACATGAGATAGTTGGCCAATCAGATTGCATCAAGAAAGCAACTACACCAGGCCTGTTTTGAAACTTGTGGTTAAAACAGATAATCATGACGCATATCTTAAACGTAGGGTTGCACTGGCTCTTTGCCTATTCCAATTTTCAGCCCAAAAGAGAGCATCTGAGAAAATGAAATATTGTGAGAACATTCCCTTTTTGAATTTTGGCTCCATAACTTTAATGATGACAAACAAAATCAATTAAGAACAAGGGCAATACATCAGCACTAGTCACATTTATGAGCTCAGCTAGCCTAGTATCAGGTTGTAAATAGGCTGCTATCCTTACAATTTGGTCCATCAGATTTGACAATGATGCAGACATAACTGAGGTCAAGCTAGCAAATTCAGAAATTTAGGAAACCATTGCCCTCTGTTTGGATCATTGAACCATATCGATCATTTGACTTCTCTCAAAATAGTCCTCCGGATTGGGGGGGGGGGGCTTTTTTTGATTATATTTA
This sequence comes from Lerista edwardsae, assembly GCA_029204185.1. Lineage (NCBI taxonomy): Eukaryota > Metazoa > Chordata > Lepidosauria > Squamata > Scincidae > Lerista > Lerista edwardsae. The sequence continues at coordinate 13,005,377 of JAJKFI010000028.1, read as the reverse complement.
AAAAAATCATTTTTGGTTCAGGCTGAATTAAATTGGTGCTGTTCAGAATACAGTTTAAAATTCATGTTCAAGTTTATATTTTTATTCCAAATACACTGAATAAGTCAACATCCAATTTTATACCCAGATGGGGTTCTTTTCAAACAGCAGTTGTGATCCACCATAGTTAATCTGTAATGTTCTGCCAGCTTATCTCTTGTGAGAGTGGATGCAGCTGTACACACTGTGTTTGCAGCTTCAGGTTTAAATGCTAGTACTTGAAAATAGTTCATCCCCAGATGAAAAAGGAATTGGCCAATAACATTCTGACATGATATAAATAGGAAGGCTTCTAAAATTCTCTCTTTTCCAACATGACCCTGGATTTGGGGATTCCAAATTACCTGGTTCTGGTGGCAGAGTGGCATCAAAGGGGTAAATTTATTCCATTCTTTTAGTTTGGATTTTCAGACTTTTAAACGACTGCTGTGCATTTGTGTACTTCGTTCTCATCACAGCTTTCCATTTGTGTGATTTCTTTACAGTTTTTTCGTCCAGGTGAGCCATAAGTGTGAGCAATTGCATACAACACCATTTTTTTACTAAACAAAATAAATTTCCTTTATTGATTTTGAACATTTCCTGTTCAGAAATGCATATATGCACAAGCAGATCACCTGCGTTGCCATGCAATTGATTTCAGAACCCGTCAAGTCTGAGGTCATCCAAAGAGGCTCTCCTTCAAGTTCCGCTTTTATCCCAAGTGAAAGGGATAGTGACTCAGGGGTGAGCCTTCTCTGCACCACAAATATGGAATTCCCTTCTGGAGGAATTAAAAACTACCCCATACCTTTCTGGAGATGGTTCAAAACATACCTATTTCGTCTTGCATTTGGATGATGGGTGGATGTTTGCCTCTGGAAGTGTGCCGGACAATTTTGCTTCCCCTCTTCAATGGCCTAATGAGATGTGATGGCCCTTGCCCTGTTTTAAACGATTAGAGTGTGTGTTTGTGTTTTAATGTTAAAATTAAAATTTTAATGCGTTTGTTCTTGATGTTTTTAATTATTGTTGTTTTTATATTGTGCTTTTATTATGTGACTCTGTAAGCCATCTTGTGAATTTGCTTCAGCATGGGAAAAGTGGGATGATGGTGGTGGTGGTGATGCTGATGATAATTCCTCATTTTGCTTTGACCTGAAGAGAAGAAGAGATCAAGCATCTGAGCTGACAGTAAGGAACTGCTATAGAAAGCAGCTGTTGTTATAGAACTGTTGTTAAGGTTCAACAAGAATCAAGTGCAAGAAGACTGTTCAGTGTCAATGTGCAGATCTGTGAAACTATAAAAAAAATAATTCCATAGCATATGGGTGTGAAGATACTACAGTGGCTGCAGAAGGAAAAACTCCCAAGCAATTCTATTCTTTTTTTTTTCCTTTTATCATGCAATTGTACACATGATTGCTTCAACATTCCTTTAAGCTAAAGAACTCAATAGACTAGCTGGAGGTTCTGCTCAGCTGAATTTAATCGGCAGTCATTGTAAACTATCAAGTGCTTTAATTAAATGAAAGTTGATGTGATCATGCACAAAATCATATGATTAAATGAAAGGAAAATTGTTCAAAAATGGTATCTTTCACAAGCAAAGTATTTTCCTTTCAAGGCAGCTTGACAAAAATAAAATGGTTACCGTCATTATCCCTCCTTCCTCCAAGATAGTCAGTGTACCATTTTAGCCACATAACATCTCTGTGATTGGACACTATAACTCATTCTAACCCTTCCCCACCAGCTTCGAGTGGTCAGCCACATGTGCAGCCCTGCTCATCTATATTTAGTGGGCTTATTCAGTGTGGATGGACTTTTACTGTCAGTCCAGGGCTGCCCAGCAATAACTCTCACTGGTTGGGTCACCCTGGAGATGCTTCCCGGGCATCTCTGTTGGGGCCGAGTGAGTTGTACTGATTGACTCATAGCAAATCTGACTCATTTTGGGTTATTTGCACAGCTGCCACTTTGCTATTGGTGGAGGTGTCAGTGTTGCCAGAGATGCTAGGAGGGTTGCACATTTCATGATGTGTGAATGGGGAAGGCATCTTCATGGCATTGCCTGTTGGTTGGCTCATAGCCCATCTAACCAATGTGGGTCTATTGTCAGACCACATTGCCTTGTGATGGGTGAGTGGTGTCGGGTTTCCATGGATGCTGTTAGAGTTACTAGGGGGGCTGTGCCAATGTGGGGCCATATGAGTAATGGGTTCCCAGAAAGATTAAGAGAGGGCAAGATTAATAAGATCAAACAATACTGGAAAATGTGTTACGATTGGATAGATATGCAAAGTTGAATTGTAAAGTAATAAAAGATTAGTATTGTATTGATGATTAAATAGTTTAACGTTGGATATTAAGATACTTTATAGTTTATAAGTAAAGAAGATTTTGGATATAGTGAGTATGAAATAGATAACCTTAGAAATAATATTTTTAATTGGACTGATGATATTATTAAGATACTATGATACACTGCAAGGTATTTACCTTATGTGTTTTCCTTTGTTTAACCCATCCTTTTGTTTTCTGTAATCCTACCCCATTTTTTTGCTTAAAATTAATAAAAATAACCTTTAAAAAAATGAGTAATGGGTTCCCCTCCCCTTGTGCAGGGGATAAAATGGATGCAATTAAATGCATACACATTGGCACTACTTGGGCATAGTACACCTTGTACTATAATTATACACCAGAGTACAATCAGCACACCAGATTATACCATGAATGGGGCACCAGTATAAACTGCTTGATGTACCTCTCACCAGATTTTTCTGTAAGTGACAAACCCTTGAAATGAAATACAATTTCAATTGATTTGGAAAGCAATCCACACAGCCAACTTTAAAAAAAAACACATCCATCTCCTAGCAAGATCTATCCATCCTTCTAGGACATAATTGTAAGGATTAAGATTCTCACATTTGCTGCAAGGCACAAAATAGTTTAATCACAAAATGATTGATAGCTGTAGTTAAACAGAGCATTAGCCTAATGACGTATGAAACTGTAGCACAGTTGTTAACTTGTGTAGAAGCTGATTCCTTACAGAGGAGATGATGTCACCTTGTATAGAGTCTGAAGTGGTTCAGTAGTCTCACGGTGAAAGTGTCCTTCTGACTAAGTCTTCTCAGGAGAAGCACTTGTCAAAAGCATCCTATGCTATTGCTAATTACTCCCTGATGTCAACCAAACCCACATCTACCAACTGGCTCATAACGCAGTCCTTGAGTTGAGGGAAATTGCAATTGAAATGGAGTCCATGGAAGCAGTGCATTGTGGACCAAACAGTTCCCATTCCTTGACTAAGAGTTTCCATAGTGCTATTTCCCACAGTGCTGAACTTTCTAGAATGGATCACCTATGTTATGAGAGATATTATTGTATTGGTGGCAGCTCTCCCAGGTTTTCAGGAACGAATCTTTCCAGTTGCCAGGGATTGAACCTGGAACTGCACACAAAGCATGTGCTCTGTCACTGAACTGCGGCCCCATCCCTCAGGACACATACAGCAAGGACACATCCTTAGGACACATACAGCAAGGGACACACAATTCCATGCACAGGTGTACAGGCACAGGTGTATACAACACAGGTGTATACAACACAAGAATAATTTAAATTATTATTAGTCCACTAGTCTATTTAAAGAAATACAAGCAAAATGGCATACACTGAAAATGACAATAGTAAAGAAAACAACATTAAGCACAGCAGACTGAAGGCCCAATCCAAAGGGCATTATCGCCAGCGGTACATGTGTGCTGCTGGCTAAAAGTGTCACAAATGTTCCATAAATCATGTTCAAGACACCCAGAGAGGAGGGAGTGTGGGCCCTGGGACAGCGCTAGCGAGCACCTGGCCTCAGTGCCACAGGGAGGGCCACTGACGCTCCAGCAGCGCCAGGGCCAGTGTTTGCAGAGCATGGGGTGGGAAAGGAGGAGAACTGAGTGGGACAGGGGAGGATCAAGCCTGCACAGGGGTGGCACCTGGCAGTGGCTTCCTACTCCAGATCAAATGCCCCAACTCAGGCCAGGCAGCCCGATATGCGGCTGCTCAATTCTCTGCTGGCAAAATAACTGGTGGAGACTCGAGGAGTCCCATTGCAGGGGCCCAAGGAGACCACCGATGGCTGCCATGAATCCCACAGGATGCAGCATTTTGGTAATGCCGCTCCTATGGGAGCCGGGCAAGTCAGGATTGGACTGCCCAACAGTGAGCTTTAAAAAGCACCAACACAAGAAAAAGCCTTCACCCAAAGGACAGTGCATAGGCACCAGGTAACTTCATAGGAGAGAACTCCACAAGAAGGCCCTCTCAACAGTCCCCATTCACAGTTCTGAAGGCCCTCAAAGATGATCTCACTGTATGGAGACAGGCATTCCTTCTGGCACACAGATCAAAAGCCATGCAAGATTTTTAAGGGGAAGAGCTTTGAATTGGGTTAAGAAACGAAATGGCAAAATATGTTCCTAGCAACCAGTCCCAGGGTGCAATCCTATAACAGTGTTGCACCGGCGCTACACTCCTGCACCAATCCAGCGCTGTCGCAAACTTGCCATCGAGCGCATCAGTGCCGGCGGTATGGTGCTGGACCAGCGCAAGCAGCAGCGCTGATACTCAGGCACCAATGCAACTGTCAGCAGCGCTGGCCTTGCACCAGTCGAGCGGCGGCGCACTTGGTCAGCGCAGGAGCTCGCCAAGAGCATTTCAGCGGTGTGCCGGGGGTGCAACTGGGTGGCGCAGTGGGCGGTGACAGGGACGGTGACACATGACGGCCATAGGACCAAATCCTAAAGCCCATTCACTGCCAGGGTGGCCGCGATTCAGGCTGCTCCTGCGCACGTTGACCTGCGCCTGCAAAACAGCAGGCGCAGATCTGAGCAGCCCCATAGGGATGATTGGGGCTTCCGTGGGTGTAAGGGGAAAACCTCCCCTTGTCCTGCACTTTGCTGCTGCTGCCTCCTAATGGGCTTTAGTATACAGCCCTTCTATGTCGGCCTTACTATATCGGCCCTGCTTAGAGCCCAGTACTGAGGCACATTCTGCCAGTGGAAAGAAGAGGATACTGGTGGTACATTTCTTCCACTGAGTGCAGCAAGGCCACCAGCGCAATCATCAGCCACAACTGTCTGCCACTGGGAGGTAAACAGTTGTCAGGGTGGGTGGTTTGAGGTACAGGGGAGGGAGGGGGAGGAACCAAGGAGTTTCTGGGTGGGGTGAGGTTGGAGAGGTGAAATGGGGGAGGGATGTGATTGGCAGCATTCACCTACTGTACAACCAGATCCTATCCCTTTCCTTTTCCAGAGCTGTTACACTGGGAGATAAAGCATGTCAGAACACGTTTTGAAAAGGACAAGGGGCTAAATCATTCCAATTGCATTCTGTGAATTTAAAGTGAATAGCTCAGTTCATTTAATGACCAGGTTCAAACTATCGAAGAAGAAGCAGTCACTCCTGATGTCTATTTCTTTTGCTTGACACCCACTTTTCAAACCTGCATGACAGAGAAACCAACCTACTCCTTGACTGACTAATTCTGGAGGCCAAGGCTACGCTCTGGAATGCTTTATTGGCTATGGCTCTTGCACGCCATGGAAATACTGGGACCCAACCCAAGAATGCTTTGCAAATTCAGACACTTCCATGCTTCACTTCCCCAAACTTCACTCCCAGCGACATTTGTTCTCTCCCGACAAGATGCAGTCTCATCGGCTAAAATTGAAAATCCTACTGATGCATTTTCTGCCTCCACAGTATAATTTTCTCAGCGTTTGACCACATATTCCAGCCAAATCATTCCGGGCTCAAAATGACATGTAACATGCTCCGACTGGGATGGTTCTAATTCTTTCACTGAAGCTTTCCCCCCACCACCCACCACCTCACAAGGAAGAATTCAAAAACAGCTAGCACATTCCTTGCTGCACTGTCTTGTATGGCCATACCTCAGCAACAGACACAAGTGGAGGTTGTTCATACTCCTGCATACATTTTTGGATACCAAGCTGGAGGGACCCCAAAGCAACTTTCTAGTGCAAAAATGATTATTTACGGATATTCGGCATATGCTTCTTCAAGGTTTACCACTCCATTTTTACATAAAGGCTGAAATATAGTCCTAGGCGTTGTATCCATTGTTATCAGAGCAGGCCTTAAGCCAATGTGACCAATGTAATTACGTTGGGCCCTGCACTTTGGGGGGCCCCACATCAGGGCAGAGAGCATATCGCCTGGTGTTGCAGCTGGGATCTCTAGGGACTGTAGGCCAGTGGGACGAGTAGAGCAGCTGTACCTTGGGCCCTCCTACTTGCCCCTGCTTCTAAACTGCCCCAAATGGGCCGCCGGGAAGCAGCTGACGGTGATGTCATCATAGCACCACCGATGATTTGCAGGTGCCGCACACAGCACTACAAGCACATTTCTTGGTGAGGGGGGGTCCCCAGGAATGCCTTGGGCCCCACCACTCCTGACTCTTATGGCTCTTTTAGAGACAGGTATTCTTTTCAACCCTCCTTGAATTAGTCTCTTGTGGGTGGATAGGATTCTTGAAGTGTGATGAATCCTGGGGACCTCCAATGTTCAGTTTGAGGCTGTTCATCCAGGAGTGCCTTCAGAACTTGCTTCCACCTCTAGATGCCCAGCAAGGGTTAAAAAGATGGCTATGATGGGAGACAATGCCTGGGCTGTCCTTTGGCCCCTGTGGCAATGGAGGACACTGCTTCAGTATGAAGTAGGAACTGCTGCCGCCACATCTTGCAGGCCTTTGCTCAGTTCCTCCTCCCAGTGCTTTGGCGGTGGCTGCTTAACTGTGGTTTCTCATTGGGTTAGGACTCCCCTCAGTGGTGCTACAGTACTTCTGGCCAGTGGTGTCGCCCTACCGGTTCGCTGGGCGGAGTTATCTCGGCTGCAGGGAGGGTTTCCACGGTGATCGGCAGCGTGCTCGCTGCCTCCCGTTGCGTAATGGCGAAAGCCCGCCTGCTGCAGCGGGCGGGCTTTTGCCATTACGC
>JAJKFI010000028.1:12956156-12989241 GCA_029204185.1 Lerista edwardsae | reverse complement strand
CACACACACACACACACACACACACACACACACACACACACACACACGTATTATGGTACTAGGGCAGTGGTTCTCAAGCTTTTTAGCACCAGGACCCACATTTTAGAAGAACAATCTGTCCGGGACCCACCAGAAGTGATGTCATGACTAGAACTGCCAACATTGTGACACCAGAGCCTGAGGCTTTCCTGAGAATGCAGCAATATTGGGTTATGTCTCAGCCATTTTCCCATAGCAAAGTGAATCAGAAAGGGAAAAAAAGCCTATTTACAACCTTGACACCAGCAAAATAACCACATAACACAGTACTTCCCATTTCCAGTATCCCTTCTTTCCATATTTTCAATATGGCTGCTCGAGGTGCTTTACGACCCACCTAAAATTGGCATGCAACCCACTCGTGGGTCCCGATCCACAGTTTGGGAACCACTGTACTAGGGTATTTATGGCCTAGACTATTGTGTGCTGGTTAAACGCATCTCAGTCACTGGATATTTGCATCCAGGGTTTTTTTTGTATCCCAGTTATTTGCACAACAAACAACCTATAACTGGGCAACAAACTCCATGTTCTATATGTTAGGCCTCTTATTCCAGCCCTAATCCTACTATTGCATTTTAAACATAAAAAACACATCTAATACAGGGCTTCCCTGGGCCTCAAAATGCCTTAGAAGGGCATTAAAAATGTCACTTCCAGTTTTCCTCTGAAAACCAGAACTAATGGGGGAGGGGGATTTGCCTGTAATGGGCATTCTGAGGCCCACAAAAAAAACCTCCAGGCCCAACTGGAGCACAGGTCTGGTCAGGTTTGGATAGTGGGGTGGCTATGAATCCACAGGTTTGAATACCCACAGATTTCTGGGAGTGGAATCCCCACGTATTGTGGTGGTGGTGGTGGTGGTTCAGTCGCATATGTCATGTCCAACTCTTCACGACCTCATGAACCACAGCACACCAAGCTTCCCTGTCCTCCACTAGCTTCTGGAGTTCGCCCAATTTCATGTTCATTGCTTTGGTGACACTATCTAACCATCTCATCTTCTGCCGCCCCCTTCTCTTTTTGCCTTCGATCTTTCCCAGCATGAGGGTCTTTAGAAAAGAGTCCTGGTCCTCTCTTCTCATGAGGTGAGAAGTACTTGAGCTTCAGCTTCAGGATTTGTCCTTCCAGGGAGCAATCTGGCTTGACTTCCTGTAGAATTGCCCGATTGGATCTCCTTGCAGTCCAGGGGACTCTCAAGTGTCTTCCCCAACACCATAATTCAAAAGCATCTATACCCCCATGCGTAACGAGGGCCAACTGTATATTGAGACACAAGTGACTGGGACAAGGTGCAAGTGTTTAGGGGTGCCATTGACCTGGATGCTTTGGGCCAGAACACAGTTGTCAAGGACACAATGGTCCTGTCACTGGGTGATATCCGTATAAGGGTGCATGGGTCTTATTAGTATAAGTGTTAGGGCCACTAGGTGTCACTATGCAAAGTCAGGGAGAAATATTAGAAGTTAATTGCACATTTACCTCTACGTGAGACTGTGAAATTACAGGAGGATCTAGTTGAATTCTAGTTCTCGTTCAACTAGATTCAAATCTAGTTGAATTCTGTAGCATGTGGCGAGGGGGAGAACTGGCACTTTCTTCTGTACTTTTAACTTATTAAAATTAACTTATTTAAACTTATTTAATGTCCCACTCTGTGTCCCACTCTTCAGCCGTTACTCTTCATTCACAAGAGATGACAGATCCATTCTCCATTCTGAGATTTAACTTTGATGGACATTAGGCAGGAACAGCCTATGTTGAACACTGAGCCAGAGACCTTCCCCCAGGGAATCCTGATTCCATTCTCCCAGCAAGACCCCTCGGTTTTTGCTTTATTGGGAGGTGATTCTACAGTGCTGTTCAGCATACAACAAGATAGCATGGGAGGGGCAGGCAAACATTTTACCTGGCTTTGGCTTGACAAAATACCTTGAGCTAATGGGGGAAATGATGGAAAGGTCAGGCATGCTGGTCTTGAATGTTTCATATTTTGCAAAAATGAGCAGTCACCATTCCCAAATTACCAGTAACAGAAACTTCCATTTTATATTCCATCACTGTGGAACATTTAACTTGAAGCACATTTATTTTAGTTTGAGCAATTACACAAGGAGAGTGCTTTTCCTGTATTAACAGTACAAGTCCTGAAGGACAATGTAGTCACAAAATGTTACTTTACCTACATGATGTATTGGTTTATAAAGTACAGTCATGAAATATGTATCCCCAGAAAGATTATGTTAACAAACTAGACAGTTTCAACGTGCAATAAAAAAACCCAAAAAAGACGAACAAAAACAACCTAAAATGCATACATTTCTAATATCTCCAGAAAGAGAGAAAAGGTACTTCATAAAACTGCAAAGACTTCAAGAAAAAAAAGACACACACTGTTTTTGGAAAATCCAAACTAGCTACGTTTTAAAAAAAATTATGTGTAAATAAATAGAGTGTTTTTTTTAAAAGACAAAACTCAATGAGGAATATTAGTGCAAGTCATATCTTCCTTTCTCATATTTATATTCAGAATTTTAATGGCACTTGACTCTGAACTCATTCCAGTAAAGCGGAAAATTAATATTTTAATATGTCTACCTCTCCAGCAACTAGAAATAAGCAAAGTGGAATAAATAGTAGAGAAGGAAATGTTTTGCTCTTTAATACATATATATTAAATATGAATATGTATAGTATCCTACCCCTCTGACATCTGCCTGAGGCTGCCTCTTTGTTGTATAGTTAAAAAATGACAGGAGACACTGTAGCGATTATTTTCCAACTATTCACAAAAGACAGTGACAAGCGATAATTCAATGGTCCCATCAATATTTGCACCATGTTAATCCAAGGGTTTCTAATGGGCTTAATAAGTAATTAAAGAAAAGAAAGAATTGGGAATGAAATAATGCCACTTTCCTAAAAAGGAGCAAAAACATGTGGAAAGTGGGTAAGTCTAAGACAATTTTTTACCCAGCAGGTAATTATCTGTGGAACTCCTTGCCACAGGACATGGTGATGGCATTTAGCCTTGTTGTTCAGTCGCTAAGTCATGTCCGACTCTTCGCGACCCCATGGACCACAGCACGCCAGGCCTCCCTGTCCTCCACTAGCTTCCTGAGTTCGCCCAATTTCATATTCATTGCTTCGGTGACACTATCTAACCATCTCATCCTCTGTCGCCCCCTTCTCCTTTTGCCTTCAATCTTTCCCAGCATGAGGGTCTTTTCTAAAGAGTCCTCTCTTCTCATCAGGTGGCCAAAGTATTGGAGCTTCAGCTTCAGCATTTGTCCTTCCAGGGAGCAATCAGGCTTGACTTCCTGGAGAATTGACCGATTGGATCTTTTTGCAGTCCAGGGGACTCTCAAGAGTCTTCTCCAACACCATAATTCAAAAGCATCGATTCTTCGACGCTCTGCCTTTCTTATGGTCCAGCTCTCACAGCCATACATGGCTACTGGGAAAACCATCGCTTTGACTATGCGAACCTTTGTTGGCAGGGTGATGTCTCGGCTTTTGATGAAGCTATCTAGGTTCACCGTAGTTTTCCTCCCAAGAAGTAAACGTCTTTTAATTTCATGGCTGCAGTCACCATCTGCGGTGATCTTGGAGCCCAGGAAAATAAAGTCTGTCACTGCTTCCATTTCTTCCCCTCCTATTTGCCAGGAAGTGATGGGAGTGGTTGCCATGATCTTGTGCCTTTAAAAGGGGATTGGACATATTTTTGAAGGAAATGTCCATCGCGGGCTATAGGCCGTGATGAGTGGTGCAACCTCCATATGTTTGAAGTAGGCTGTTTGGAATGCCAGGTCCAAAGGGAGTCCAAACTCCCTGAGGCATCTGTTGGGCCACTGTGAAATACAGGAAGCTGGACTAAATGGGCCTTTGGCCTGATCCAGCAGGGCTCTTCTCACATTGAACCACGCTGCACCCCATACACATCTTCAGCTCCCGTGTGTGCATTTGTGTGATGCATGGCTGAAGATCAGATTCCACACACAATCAAACCACATGGTCTAAACTTTAATTGGTTTAAAGTTTAAACTCCCCCTGCAAAAAGCAAGTGCTTGCAAAATGCAAAATGCAAGCACTACAAGACACTTTTTTTCAACTGCAGAATGGGTAGGTGGATGGATTTTTAACTGAATACATGTTTTTACCGCCGCGTCGCTGGTAGGAAGGGACATTCCTAGCTCTCAGAAAGGCTAATTATACAGTCAAGAGCCGCAACGACTGTGGCTTTTTATTTTTCAATTTGGTTTGAATTGACAGGGGTTTCAAGAACTGTGAAAGAGACAATGAAAGTGTTGGCTAATGTTAGGGATGGAGTTGCCAGGAACCATGTGAACTTTGCCCCCTACCTGTAGCTCTGCCAACATACCTCAGAGTTAATTTGAAACAACCTTGCTATTTCGGCACTGAGCATCTCTTAAAAAATAAAACAGGGGGAAGAAATAGTCCCATTAATTCAGCAGGAAGCATTTGAAGTGCTAATGGAAATCCAAACCACCATGTGTGAGTCCAACCCATGACCCTTCTCGCTGGTGAAAAGCAGATAGGCACTCCTTCATTTCTTGCATCCGAAATGACTTATAGCTCCTGAAAGAAAGTAAAATCTGTCCTCTCTCAAAGAGGGGAGACTCGCCATTTCCTCCTGCCTGATCCAACTCCACTAATTATCCTTCACAAGCTGTCAACTTATCATTTTGCTGTTTTGAACCAATCATGAAGTTTCCACAATGATATTCTGAAGAGGCTATTCAGGTGGCTCATTAGAGTTTGTTTACACATTACTTAGCCATGGTCTTCTCTTTGCTCATCCTATTGTATCTTTAATTAACATTAGACTTTCATTAACACACGCGCGCGCGCGCACACACACACACACACACAAATCCTATTGTATCTGGTGTGTGTGTGTGTGTGTGTGTGTGTGTGTGTGTGTTTATTCATATACAAAAACTAGCAATCAGGTCTCCAAATCATAAGGAGGAATACCAAGGACTGAACCCAGCTCCAACCCAAGCTCCTGAGGCACCTAACCCCGGGGAGTGGGGGAGAAGCCACACCTCAACTTTTCCCTCATTCACGTTCCTCAATTTGTCCTCCTAATTGACTCAATGTTCCCAGCCAGGTCTTTCCTATCCTCAGGAGCCTTTAATCACTTTAATCACAGGAGGCTAAAGTCCCCATGAACTTTCTCCTTGCCTTTTTGGCTGCCTTGCTCTTTGACTTACGAGAGAAGCTACTGGCCATCTAGTGCCTCCCACCTCATTTCCTCTTGTCTTTCAATGCAGCACAGCAAACCACACATGCATGGGACAACCCAGCCTCTCATTAGGTTTCACCATCTTCCAGTTCTGCTGCAGCATGCCATCATCATGGCAACAAGGCCTCTGGTGCCCTTGTTCTTCACTGCTGGTTCCAGTGCGGGCAGGGTGACTCTAACAGGAGGGTCTGGACACAGGGCAGGTGATGACTCTCCTAACCAATCTATAGCTGGAGCACCAGAATCAACTCGGAATAAGGACAAGCTGCCCTTGATTGAACCAGGGACTTCCCAGAACCTTCTTAATATATACTGCGATATCAAGATATGGCGCTCCATATTCTTCTCACAACCATGACTGAATCAACAGCTTTCTGCCAGCAAACCTGTTTCCTAACCATCAGTAGAAACAGAAGTTGCTATATTATCAAGTAATGTTTTCCATGTGTGGCTGAGCCACACACCACACATATCATAGGTCAAACATCACAGTCATAATGTCCAGGTATAAAACTTTTCATTTGGATCAGTTCATGTATTCACCTGCACGTCATCGTGTTGCATATTCAAGGGTTGTATAAAATTCCTGTATAAAATGTTTATACAATGCTTGTATAAAATGTTACCCTTTAGTGATCAGTGTAATTGAACGATATTGGTTTTACTTTGGCTCCAGAGCTTTCACTTAGGGCGCAATCCTCACCTGGAGTTAGGCTGGCACAGTTAGGCCAACAAAGTTTGGCCAGCACAAGGGACAATGTAAAGTACATTTGTACCACTCTCAAAGTCAGAAAAGCCAACACTCAGACAGGCACCATCATTCTTGACTCTGAGAGTGGTCCAAATGCACTTTACAAGTGGCCCCAGTGCTGACCAAACGTTTCTGGCCTATCTGTGCCAGCATAACTGCAGGTTAGGATTGTGCCTCTAGAAACGAGTCCTAGACTGTTATTTTCATGCCATTACCCAAATCTTAGTAGAGATAGTGTTCCATATTCTCTCATTGACATGAGTAACACTAACAACATTACTGAGGTTCATGCCATATTTGCAACATTGGAAAGATTAAAGGTGTTGGTTAATACTAAACATATAAAAGAATAGAGAGAGCTCGACTGCAGGTACAAAAAAGAGAGAGAAATCTGGCTTTCCCAGCTTCTTGATCTGAGCCATGACCAACCATGCTGTTGCTGATTTATCTCTCAAATTGATGTTACACAGTGTTAGTGTCAAAGGAAAAAATCATGGGTTGAACAGGACGGGAACAGCATGAAGGCCCCTATCATAATATAGAAAAATAGGGATATGATTAGTGAGACAGAAAAGGCTGCCAAAAAGAGATAACAGAATTGTGGGGAAAGTGGGATGCTGTGTTGTGGATAGTGATGCCATCAAAGTTTGGTATGCAGGTTTGTACAGTATGGGAATTTGTACAGGTGCAACATGGGGACTAGTCATTCAGAATGCTTGGCTGTCTTGTGAACTGAGGGCGCAATCCTGTAGTGGCACTGGGCTGGCATAAGTCCCTTATGTTGGTCCAGCACTGTCATAAATGTGCATGTCTGTGCCAGAGAAGATGGCACTGGGCCAGCGCAGGAGATCACGCCAACCCAAGGACGATGCCCTGCATGCCCAGTAAGCTGGTCCTGCACAGGATGAGTTTCAGCAGTAAGGGGGCTTGGGGAGACTGGGGGAAGGGTGGCAGACTGGGGCGGTGAGGGTGAGGGGTGGAGTCCAGATCCGGCCATTAGGACTGGTGCAAGGGGAAGGCAGAGACAGAGTGACCTGGGGGCAGGCCAGCCAGGTGAGGGGTAAAGTCGAGATCCGGCCATTAGGCTGAATCCTACCCCTGTCCCTGAGCTGGTTGCGCCCGACATGGGCTGCTCAGATTTGTACCAGCTATTTCGCTGGCGCATATCCAAGCAGCCCCATAGGGAAACTATCCCCTCACCCCAAGGTGAGCTCCACTTGCCTCCCAGCCTGCTTTGGGTGCAGGGCAGGCCATCTGACCTGCCTGCTCCAACATAAGGAAGGATTGGGCTGCCCATGTCATTTCTCTTAGAAATGTTCCCCACTTTTAACGCTAAACAAGATGAGAAGAGAATTCAGTAAGCCAGGTGCTCAAAGAGAGTGGTTGTGGCATGCATGATTTATTGTCCATCATTGTACTCTCACTAAAGCTGCCATTTATTACTGTGAGGTAGTTGAGCTACAAAGGCGTATACTTTATGGACACCTGCACAGAAGATATCTCAAACTCACTCTTCTTTCTAAGATTGTGTGTGGCTGGTGGAACTGGCAGGTGAAGCCAACTACTTTTCCCAGGGAACATGCACGCAACATCTTCAGCGTCAACCTGCCAACTTATAGCCTAGGAAAGAGAAAAATGGTGAGTCCATACCAAGTGAACTTGTCAATATTTAAGTTGGTTGGATTTTCTGAATCAAAGGGAACCTCTCCCTTACTGGTTGTTTGGGATTTATTTATTTATTGCTCTGTTTTGCTTTTTCATCTTGCTGAAAGTATCAACAGGAGGTTCCCTATCCATACTGCCCAGGGGTAGCTCCACAGCATCTTGCTTTGCAATGTTCCTTGGGAGTTATTCCTTGGGCTTCCTGATTCCCAGAAGAGCAATTTCCTTCTTCCTTGTCTTGCCCCTGATGGAGTTCTTCCAAAGTTGCTCCAAAACTTTGGTCTGTTGAAGCCACTATCAGATATCCCTAAGCTGCTGGTGCAGAATATTGCACACCAGGGACTTGTGGTGAAGCAGACCCTCCCCTATCATAGTCCATGGAAAACAGCTGCAGCCTCCCCTGTGATGGCATATTTACTCCACCCACTTTCCGACTCTGTGTGCATTCCAATTTCTGCATGCACAATCACAGGCGAGGCAGTACAGGGCTCTTTTCCATGGACTACAATAGGGGCAGGTCTTTCTCACTTCACTGTCCTTCCCTGTTGCACACCTATTCTTGACTAAATAGGCACACTAGAAGCATACACCTCAACACTGATGCATCATTTCTAGCTCCCTGCAAAGGCTTCTAGAAGCTCCCTTATGTTCAGTTTGCCCTGATTTGCCCTGCCTCTCAGGAGTTAACCTGGAGTTAGGCCAGCACATTTAGCCCTGCAAAGTTTGGCTGGCACAAGGGGCCCCTTAAAGCACATTTGGACCACTCTCAAAGTCAGGAAGGATGGCACACATCTGTGTGCTGGCCTCTCTGACTCCAAGAGTGGTTCAAACTTACTTTACGGTGTCACTTGTGACAGCCAAACTTTACTGGCCTTACTGTGCCGGCCTAATTCCAGGTTAAGACTGCACTCTCAGTCTCCTTCCTTAGCATCAGGAGTGCTGTCACTTTCCCAGCATTTGGTTGTACCAGTTACAGGTCAGGCCAGCTGTGAAAGCCATGACTGTGTTGATTCTTGACTGCTGTGAGAGACACTCACAAACATTCTGTCAATCCTCTGAATCACCCTTAACACAAAACGAATCAATGCGAGATCTCCATTGGGTCTAGTATGAATTTGTCTATGGTATAGAAACATTTCTCCTCATTTTAGGGTACATATGATAGAACAAAATGAAATTGACAGGTGCAGGCAAACTCGTAAATAATCGACTTCCCAACGCACATTTTGGTTAATGATGTGCTTTTCAAATTAGTCCATTTCTAAATACCAAGGGAAAAAATAAAACACTTTCCTTCAAAAGACAGAAAGCTCAAATGGAAAATGCACGGACCAATTTCCGGATCAGGCCCTGAACTCACCGCATCTTTTCTGTATACTCAGTCCAGTCCTCCATTTTGTGATTATTCAAATCTGTAAATTAGTCTTTCTTCTTGAATTCTTTATGAGTCCCCAGTTGCTTGTAAAATGTATGCGGGCTTATCCTTGGAGATGGAACAGCAACTAATGCTTTGTTCTGCTTCATACAAATTATGATGCTCTTTAATAATGCATTATGGTACTTCCATAGATAAGTGTCTCTTTGGCAATATTATAGGCTCATAACCTGAACATTGAGGATATTGGCTTCTTAAAGATAAGTTCCTCCTCCCCGCCCGCCCACACATACACACACATGCATAAATTTATAGTAAATGCACCTAGAAAATAAATGTCTCTGTGCTCATTTTCTGTGCAGTATTCTACACTAGAGTCCAGTTAACAGTTTTAACGTCTGGTGTTTCCACAAGCTTTTCAGAGTACTTCTAATTGGTCACCATTTCATGGAGGCCATTACTTACAGTTGTGTCATTCTAGATCTCATTTCTAAATATACCAGAAGTAGTGTATATTACTTACATGGAAATGTTCTGGCCTATATAATTAGCTAGTAGCTGGGAAACAGAAGTAAAATATATAGCTTTATGACATACTCCCATCTGAGCATGCCTTACAACCAGTGATGTCAGGCAGGGGAAACACGGGGGAACTCAGTTCTACTAGTTAACATTAGGGCTGACTCCGCCCACTTCACACTCCCCCCTCCTCCCTCCCAATTCCTCTGCAAAGAGCTTTTCTTCTTGGCTGGCCAGCACTCAGAGGGTTAAAGGGAGCGACTCCGGATTCCTAGGGGGGTGAAGGCAGTGATGTCATTCAGGGGGAACGGACCAGAATGGGCGTTCCGGATCCTAACGGGCTCCATGGCTGGTTCCGGGTTCCTGACAAGTGCCAATCAAAAGTGAGTTCCTGTTCCTAAATCATTTGAATGACACCACTGCTTACAACTGAATAGTATTTGATTTGATGGGGAAAGAGAGTGAACAAAATAAAAAATAGCAATTGTGGTGATAATTTATAACGTATCAAGAAAAAAAAAAAGTCCAGTTGCGGCTCTCTGAACTCAAAGAGCAGGGGTGTCAAACGGAAGGCCTGCAGGCCAGA
Source organism: Lerista edwardsae (assembly GCA_029204185.1). Classification (NCBI taxonomy): domain Eukaryota; kingdom Metazoa; phylum Chordata; class Lepidosauria; order Squamata; family Scincidae; genus Lerista; species Lerista edwardsae. The sequence continues at coordinate 12,979,040 of JAJKFI010000028.1, read as the reverse complement.
CGCCATCTGCCAGAGATCCATACCTTGTGATTATTGAGCTCTTCCAGCACTGCTCTTCCAGCAGGCCCTCTCCTGCCAAGGCTCTGGGAGGGAGAGACTGAAGGAGGCCTCAGAAGGCAAGGAACATGACAGAGGAAGGGGCAGATCATGAGGGGTGACAGAGGGAAATGCTGCCAAGGCTCTGGAACCCATTCATGGTATTGGCTGCCCTTTCCACAGCATTGCTTCTGCGAAGGTGTCACTTCCCAGACCACCTCTCAGCTGTTGAGCTGTGACGTGATGCTTGGTAGAATCCTTGGCCTCCTTGCCACCTGATGATGTCTGGCCTAGATGCCTTTAAAAGGGGATTGGTCAGATTTATGGTGGAGATGTCCATCATAAGTTATAAGCTGCAATTACAATGACTATATGCGACCTCTAGGTTTTCAAGGTAGCCTGCCTCTGAATGCCAGAAGCAAGGAAGTTGCAACAGGATGCAGGTACCTTGTTGTCTTCAGTGCTCTGAAGTATCTGGTGGGCCATTGTGTGGCACAGGAGGCTGGACTAGATGGGCTCTTGGTCTGACCCAGAATGCCAGGTGTAAACTGTGAGATACAGGAAGCTGGACTACATGGGTTGGTGTGGGAGGGGTGGGGAGAGTGGGCAGCTCGGCAGGGAGAGGACAGGCCTGAGGGTGAATTGGCCCAGGGTGGATGGGTGGGTGGGACCGATCTCCTGCACTTAGGCCAGATCCCAGCCCCCAGCCCTGGCCTAGGCGGCCTTCCTCGGAAAACTCGTTGTGTTGGCAGTTTTGCTGGCCCAGCTCCAAGTAGCCCCACTGAGACTGCTGCAACGCGACATAGAGTAAGGGGAATAAATTGCACCACGTGCATCCCCAAACCCTCGCTGGATCTGCGGCAGGTCGGCTGGTCTCTCTATTCCAGGGAAGATTAGAATTGGGCTGTCCAAAACTTAACATTTTCCCCCCTCTAGGAACACCACGGTCAAGTTCAACATAAATACATTAGTAATCAACAATACCTTAATAAGTTTACAAGTACAACATATATGCTCAGCACTGACTTATCAGAATCACAATCATTGGAGCAAGATACCAATATCAATAGACAACGTACACTCATTTGTAGCACATTTTTAAATCTTAAATTCCCGGAGACTAGATACTAACAAGAGTCTGCTTTTCACTAACAAGAGTCCGCTCCTTAAGAATCCATTTTTGTCTACTGTTGATGGAAAGATACTGGTCAAGACAGACCACTAGCTTCAGCTAGAACTGTTTATACTCTTGTCGCTGAGAATGCTAGTCTAAAAATTCAAATATTCAGATAACAGCTCACCTGGATTCCAACCATTGCAAAGCATAAGTTGCTTGTTCATGAATCTAAATTACAGACAAAATCATAGCACTACAAGCCGTTCTTTTCTTAAAATTGAATGATGATGCTAGATATCTGTTATTCAAAGTATTAAAATCACTCGGATGTAAAATTGCAGGTGCGGTGTCAAGTACCCGGTGTTATTTCCACTTCTTTATTCAGATGAAAAATACAAAATCCTCTGGGCATCTTGAGATCTGCATCCAGTTTCCCCCCCCCTCTCTCTCTCTCTCGTGTCTGGCTTGCCACCAGCATTTCCTTTAAGGGTGTGACAGAGACATCTTGGCTGGTGCTTCATGAAAATGTGCTAATTAGGGGGCTCCTGTTGGTGGAGTCTGCTTGTTTACACTCATTTCATGCACCGCCATATGTACTCTAAAATTCCTGAGTGGTACGCATTCAGTGCAATGGCTGCCAGCAGCCAATTTCTTCAAAATGGGCCTGTTGTGGGGGAAGATTTCTTTTTACTTGTAGCTGTGTCCCATTTACTTCCAACAAAAACTACTCATGTGTTTATGTATTCGGAATCCAAGTTTATGGGAGTGATTAGGACATAATCCAATTATCAGAGACACCAAATACTCTGTCATCACATATCTCTCCAGCCAGTCTTAAATTATGTTGTGTAAGCCTGTTAGACTGTGCTTTCTTTTTCTAGTTTTTTTTTCCAAGAAACCGCATGTACGGCACATCGTAGCCTAGCTGCTGAGTGCCAAAATAAATGACTACAATCTTCACAGTTGCGAGTACCCACAATGGAAAGAAAATCAGCCTAAAAGCAAGCAGATACCTTTGATTGATGTGTGAAGTGGACTTTAAAACGTCTGACTCAGTTGGTTCCTAGCAGTCAGGAGGACAGTGCTTAGTAGCAAGCAAGTGGTAGGGGAACAATCTAGGAAGATGGGCATGAAGTTACAAAGGTAAAGAATCGGGCCAAGGTTTGGAATTCTAAGGTCCAATAAGCATGCTCTTGAAGTGGTATGAGACTTTCTTCTCAACGGTCCAGTGCCACAGTGTTCCGAGAACACATGTAGAAATGTTGGAGACGAATCTGTTCATGGTCTGACTGTTAATCAATAATCACCACTAGCAACAGTCTGATGGATCTTTATTGAAAAGTTCACTGTCTGCAGAGAAGCAGCACATTGTAAGCCAGTGTTTCTCAACACTGGGTAGGACCCACTTGGTGGGTCAGGACCTGATGTCAGGTGGGTCACGGAAAACTGGAAGCAGCCATCTTGAAAGCCGCAGATTTTACTCTTGCTGTATTCCTTTTGTGAGTGTTAACAGTTTGAATTTTCAAGTGATATTTTTAAATGTTTTTAATTCAGTGCTTTTACATAATATTTTGTCCTAATCGTTTGTCAGGGATGTTTCATGGTTGTGCAATTGCTGCAGTGCAAGAATGACAGTTTGCATTCCATGAGTGTCATTTGATTACATCACAATGATGGCACTCTCTGCTTGATTATGTCACTTCCAAGATATCTTCCAGGTTAATGACATCACTTCCAGTTGGTCCCAACATGAGTGCCATTCTAAAAAGTAAGTCTAAAACGTTTGAAAACCACTGTTCTAAGTTGTTCAGTATCAAACCATCTGAAGGGACCAGCAGACCCTTGCCCAGTTCTTCCTGAATTTATAGATATTCTGGCTCACTCATAAACATGAACTTATCATACGATTAGTCATAAAAATTATTCTTCGGAGACTTTTCTATGGCCTTGAGCTTCTATTGTTTGCATCTTTCCCAAGTTTTATCCTGACCTCTCAGAGTTGAAACATCTGTCCTGCCAAGATTTTGCATTGCATAAAACAACTGCTGGCAGGACATTTTGTAACTAACACAAACCATTCACAGTCAATCTTTATTATCCACTAGGGTTAGGTTCCTGAAAATCCTTGTGGACAGCAAATTTGCAGATAATGAATCACTGATCCTATGTGCTCAATGGGGTTAGGTGCAAGGACTACCTTATCTGCAGAGGCAGATCTAAGGGAGAGCAAAGCTCAAAGTTTTGCAAGAAGCCTTACCTTGCAGTGGAAATCACTCCTCTCCTGCACCGTTTTAGCCAATCCTCACAGGGAAAAGCAACATCGTGGCATTGCTTACTGGCAAGGGAGAGGAGGGATTTACATGACAGGGCAAGGCTTCTTGCTTCGCCCTCCCTGTAGATCTGCCTCTGATTATCTGCCATCAGAAGAATCCAGCAGAGGCCTTCAGGAAGCCACCAGAGTGCACCAAAAGATTTCTGAATGCTGCAGAGACCTTCCAGAGGCTGCAGGGATCTTCAGAATGGCACCCATGACCAGAGTGGACTCCTTAAACATGGCCGGCGGATTCTTCTGCCAGCCATTTTAAAAGGGTCAGTGTTGGTCACAGGTGCCATTCTGAAGGTCCCTGCAACCTTTGCAAAGTCTTTGCATAGTGGATAATGAAGACACAGGCACAGATAATGAGGAAAGTAGCAATTCTGCTCCTCGCAGTTAAGCGAGGTTGCAGATAGTGCGGTCGCATGTAAAGAGGATTGTATCTGTGTAGCATTTTAATGCTAATGAATATTGCCTGGACAATTATACAGTCAATCCTTGGTAACCGCGTACACAGTTCCCATGGATTCTCTTATCTACGGGAACAAAATTGTTACTTACTGTTGCATCATCTGCTGCCTGTTCTCTGTGATCCATGGCCATTCTGAAGCTAGCCACAGTCTCCACAGCCATACTACAGATATTCATGGTGGCCATTCTGAATCCATGGTGGCCATTTTGAAAACACACCCAGACACAAAGGGAGTCACAGGGACAAAAAACACGAATCTGTGAGTGTATGCAAGTATTTTATGTGAGTGTATGCAAGTATTTTATGTACACATCATGACTCTTTTCTGAGCTAGGACACCCGAGTCTCAAGTCACACTCGAGTCATTGACCCATGTGACTCAAATGCAAATGTGTCACAGAAAAATGCATGTCTTTGTGACTCAGTAGGTACAGAATTATAAGAAAGCTATACTATTTACAGCAATTAGCAGCAGAGTTGCAGTTAAGGGCATCTTCCATGCAAGTTGAGGAACAGCAAACATTATGAAAGTGCACTGGAGTGGGAGGGGGTGTTGGGCAACAAGGAGGAGATGTTTACAGTGGTGTCATCTAAATGATTTAAGAACAGGTACTCACTTTTGATTGGCACATGTTGGGACCCGCCCACCGGAAGTGACGTCATAAGCCGGAAGAGATGTCGTGGCAGGAAGTGACATGAAAAAAGCCCTTTTTGAGGCCTCAGATGATTTTAAACTGACCCAACAGTTGCAACAGTATTCCACAGCACCCCCCAGAACACGTTAAGGAGGCCTGGCATCATGTTAAAGTGACCCAACAGTTCCAAAAGTATTCAAGAGCAACCCCTGAGCAGCTCATTTTTCAGTGGCAAGGCAAGGCCTGGCCTGGCTTGGGAAGGCAAGGCAAGTTTTAAAAAGCCGCCAGCTCATTTCAGCAATTCCAAAATATTTTGGAGACAAATTCTAAAATTCCCCCCCAGGAACCGCCACGCCTCCTCGGGAGAGGGAGCCCCAGGCAGTCTACCTGCTCACGCTGCTGCTGCCGTCAGTCTCCGTCGCTTCACTTCGCTCCGCTCCGCTCGCTGCCAGGCAACTCAAACGTGCAGGAAATTCAAACGTTGCAGGGGGCGGAGCGGAGCGCCAACGGAGTCGATGAGTGGGCGGGCGAATGTGCGGGGCCAGCCGTAATCCTAGGAACAGGTTCTTGCGTACCCCCGCGTACCCCCTACATGACATCACTGGATGTTTAGGTATAAATGAAAAGAGATTGGGAATCAAAAGAGAAAAAGGAGGGGCAGGATATTGGGGACCGCGAAAGAAAACAGAAAGGAGAACATGGAGCAGATTTGCATTTGTGTGTAGAACCACATATTGTTATGTGAAAACTTGTGGATCTCCACTTGCTTTTAAATCTCAAAACAAGGAGTCAATATTCTCGTGTAATGTAAAATTTCATGCAAAGCACCAAACATGTATATGTATTAGGTTGAGAAATCTAGGCCCTGTTTAAGTTTTGTCAACGTCCAGAAAAGGGTGAGCTAGTTAATATTTATTCTTATTTTAAGAATAATATGTGATTTTAGATAGTAAAGAAACAGAACATCCATAAATATTCATTAAGATTAAAGCCCACTCTAAAATATACAATTGTATAAAATGCTATTAAATATCAGCATAACTCAAATTTCTGTTTTCCATAGCGTTGTGTCATTAATAATATTCCTGTTCAGGCCTATTTCTGCTCTGAAATTCTTCATTCTGAAACACACACACACACACACACACACACACACACACAGAGAGAGAGAGAGAGAGAGAGAGAGAGAGAGAGAGAGAGAGAGAGACTTCAAAGATAAAGAATAGTTATTTGGGTTTTAAAATATTCAATTGGAAATCACGCATTATTAAATCATCAAAAACAGCCTAGGTATAAAAATAAACAAAGATTTGGCAAGTGCTGAGTGGTTATAACATTTTGTCATTTCCAAATAGGTCATGTGTATTTTTTTCAAAGCAGTAATAGTGTAGCACATTGTTAAATCCTAAGTAGGATATCAGGAATTGCTCATTTTCTTAGGGTGCAATGCTAACCAACTTTCCAGCACTGACACAGCTATGCCAATGGGGCATGTGCTGCATCCTGCAGTTGTGGGGACAGTAACAGAGGCCTCCTCAAGGTAAGGGAATGTTTGTTCCCCTACCTCAGAGCTGCATTGCCCTTACCCCGGTGCTGGAAAGTTGTCTAGGATTGTGCCCTTAATATTTCATATTGAGATAAATTCCAGTAATGGTCATTGTTCACCAGACCATAGGCTTATCTACCTTGGTGTTGTCTTTGCTAACTGGGCAGGAGAGGCACTCCAGGGTTTCAGATGAGGAAAATGCCTGAGGTTGGACTGGGGGCAGAGGCGTACCTAGAAGGAGGATCACAGCACTGTTTTGAAAGTAGCCACTGCCCCTCCTCTTTGGAGCCAGTCTCGGCGACTAGAGAAAAATGGAGGTTATGCTGACTATGAATGGGTCTGAAGAGTAGAGGGAGCGGCTGCTTGCCAAACTTAGTGCTGTGATCCCCCTCTAGGTACACCTCTGGCAATCTACATGCAAAGCAAGTACACTAAGCTATGGCTCCTCCCAAAATGTTTTCCAGGCATAATTAATACAAAGTATTATTTTGTTCTGTAATACACTCTTTGTAAGTACCCTCTCAACCAGATCCTGAAATGGTGCCAGTGAATAACTCCTCCTATAATACCTTGCCATTCCACATGCAGAGGTAGCTGTGTTAGTCTGTTGTGGCAAAAGCAACAATATCATAGCATCTTAGAAGACTATACCTCCTCTATCCCACAGCCTGCTGGCCCTACCTTTCACACACAACTTCTCCTTGTTCTTTTGCCTCTGTCAGGAATAGTGCCAGGAGTAGGCAGGCTGACTAAAGAGAGCAGCAACTAGTGGTTAGTGTGCACATGCCCCTTCCTGCTTCCCATTTTTCCACTAGCCCTGGGTACAGAGACCATGGAAAGAGCGGGCCACCTGGGGAAGAAAACCTTCTCAAGAGAGGACTGAACTTCAGGGGTTCTTATCAGCAATCAAAGTCACAATAGCATCTGCAAGAGGGCTAAGAAATGACAAGCTGTTTATTATAGGGGTTACCAGATTCAAACTGGGACAGAGTGCCTATATCTTGTAAAGGCAATTGTGTAGAAGCAGCTCATCATGGAAGGATGTCAAAAGCTGCAGCTGCCAAGATTCCCAGTTCTATACAAGGGTTAAAGGTAGAGGCACTCTGTTCCAGAGCACAATCCTAACCTGGAGTTAGGCCGGCACAAGTTAGGTAAGCAAAGTTTGGCCAGCAAAAGGGACACCAAAAAGTATGTCTGGACCATTCTTGGAGTCAGAGAGGCCAGCACACAGATGTTTGCCATCCTCCTTGGATGGCTGTCCCAACTTCACTGGCTTAATTTGTGCTGGCCTACTCCAGGTTAGGATTGCACCCCCAGTTTGTTTCTGGTAACCCTGGTTTATTAAAAATCGAAAAGATTTCCCCAAATTTAAGAATATGGGGAAAGAAAGGGTTCCCCTTTCTTTCCCCATATACAATACAAGCAGGCTGATTAAAAAAATGCTTGAACTCACTTGACCAAATTGAGTACAAATTAGTACCAAATTATTAATGCCCAGCAAATGGAGCTGGGATGCTACTCGAGAGCAAAGCACACCACCCTCCCCACAGTTGCAAAATGGTAAAGCTTGCAGCCTAGGCTTGGAGTAGAGATGGGCAAAATGAATTCCTTTATGTATCTAGCTAAGATTACCATCACTATCACCAGCTACATTCATTTTCCAAGGAATTCTGGTCCCTGTGATTATTAGAGAGTAAGTTGGTGCACTTTCCACAAACCAACACTAGCTTTCATGGCAGACCTGGCAGAAACACATACAAACATCCCTGTGCTTGAACTTAAATAATGGGCAGCCCAATCCTACGGGCTCTAGTGAACAGTGAAGCAGCAGTGCCAAAATGGCAACCGCTGCATCCTGAGCCTACTCAGGCAACCACTGGGATCTCCTCAGGGGAAGAGAGTGTTTGCGCCCTTCCCCCAGGGAGATTGCAGCTGGTAGCAATGGATCCCCTCAGCTCTACATCTGGGTTTGAACAGGTGCAGAATTGAGGAGGCCAGTGTTGGGCCACCCAGCTCGAGAGGGGATTTAGGACGCAGTGGCAGAATCTGCCACCATCCTCACACTCCTCACAGGGCTGGTCCTCCCTCACCCAGTGTGAGCTCACAGGAGCTCAGTCTCCTGCAGCACTTAGCATTTTGCCACCCACCCACCCACCCACCCACACACACACACACACACACAGTGATGTCATGTAGGGGGAAAGCGGGGGAACTCCGATCCACTTGTTAAAGTTAAGGCTGACTCCGCCCACTTCACTCCGCTGCACTTCCCCCCTCCTCCCCCTCCCGATTCCTCTGCAAAGAGCTGTTCTTCTTGGTTGCCCGGCACTCAGAGGGTTAAAGGGAGCAACTCCGGATTCCTAGAGGGGCGAAAGGAGAAGGGCTGCAATGGGGAAGTCCTGTCCTGCACAGCCCCATTCCTCGCTCCCTCCAGCCACACACGTGGAGTCAGCAGCCGCTCTGGTGAGTCTGCAGCCCACTGGGGAGAAGGGGTGTCCTGGGGGGTGCGGTGGTGAATCGAGGGGGCCCCCGGAGGGGACGGAGGGAAGCCGGTACTCTTTGAAGCTGTCCTCCTGACATGCCAGGCGTAAGCAGGCTTTGGTGTGGGGAAGTGCCCAAGGGTGCCTGGTCTACCCATAGGAAGGGTGCCCAGGTCTACCCATAGGAACCAGCCGCGGGTAGACCTGGGCTCCGCCAGCCTCCAGCTTATGGCGTCACTTCCGGTGGGCGGATCCCGACACGTGCCAATCAAAAGTGAGTTCCTGTTCTTAAATCATTTAGATGCCACCACTGCACACACACCCTGTAGGAACACCACATACACCTGCCTCTTGAGGATTTCACTCTATGCATCTGATGAAGCAGACCACACAGAAAGTGGACACAGGACTGGGCAGGGTCAAGTTGGGGTACCAGATAACAGCTCCACTATTTTATCCCAGCTTAAGAAACCAACACACTGGGAGCAATGATCATGGACAGCTGATCCTGAGCATTGATGCTACGCTTGAAACCTGGATTGGTTAGCACAGCTCCTTTGTCCTTGGGATGGAACCTATTAAAAAAAAAATCAGACACTTCTGACAAACCAGCCAACTCTCACAGTTATGTGACATGGTGTGGCAGCCCAGCCAGTGCAAACCCTTCGTCAGATGCATCCGCAATGCTAGGCTGACCCTCCTGAAACCAAAATTCTAGGAAAGCAACAGGCCCAGGTGCCGACAGCTTTAATGAGACAGTGAGATCCTCCTCAGGTGCAGCTGTGGCTGAGTTCTCTGGAGACCGCCTATCCCAGCCATGACAGAACGTCAACTCCTCTTGGGTTCCAGGTGAACCAGCTCAGCTGTATGCCCTGTAGCTTCACTTCTTGTCCCGGGAGATTTCAGTGTATCCCTTCCAACGCGAAGCAGCAACACAGGTGCCACTTCTACAGAGCTCACATAAAGCTTACAGACGGCTCATTCAGACACAAGGCTGGAAAAAAACATGTCATTAGCATGCATTGTTGTTTTTTCCCCTCCAAAAGCCATCTTTTACTCCAATCAATCTGACCCAATCATTTACAGACAAAACGGATGTAGTCCTGCGTGTGTATATATGTGCTTCCTTTAAACTTTTGTAATATTTTGCCACTCTTGAAGTAGAAAACCTGTCAATTTGCAACATTTAGGAAACTGGCTTTCAGAATTTCCAGAGCTTGTGCAATATTCCCCTGTGCATGTGCCCTTAACGTCAAGTTGATTGACAGGATTCTCTACCTTCTGCTTACACAGAGTCTATGCACACATCGCTTTTGTAACCAGAGGCTATCCCTACAGGCTTCATAATGCATTTTGTCCTCTCCACCAACCTTCAGCTGGTCACTGCTGCCACTATGCTGGCTGTGCCATTCTCCAACAGTGGCATTAGAAGAAGCAAATAGCCATCTCCTAGACTGCTGGGAAAAGGAAGCAAAGGAGAGGCAAAGTAAACTTTGGGGGCAGACTGTCCCACATATTAGAATTCAGAAAAAAACAATCACAGGGTATTTCATATTCATACACCTAACCAGCCCATTCATTTCCAGGCCCAATTTAAGGTTTTGGTATTGGCTATTAATGCTCTTCACAGTGTTATGATCAGTGATGATGACGATGATGATGTGCGTGGATGAATACTACTCCTGAGTGGTTTACTCAGAGATCCAACATCAATGAGCACAGACAAGAAATAACTCAGAGACTTCTTTAACAAGAACTTCTGTATTACTCAAGTTAATCTTCTTTACAACTGTTACAGCAACTCCAGCAGACTCTGTACATAACTTCTATTAATCAATGATCAGCAATCATCCAAAAGACTTCTCTCAAGCACACACACTTTCAAAACCCTCTCTGAAGAAAACACACACATTGTATCCCTGGTCATGTTTATATATCATCCAATCATTACCATCACATGACCATATCTCCAGGCAGATTCTCTTGTTACTGAGCAAATCTACATGTTGCCATTCTAACTGTTATTACTGGGCAGATCTCTATGTTACAATTCATACTCATATCACTGGGCAGATTTACATGTTGCCATTTTAGCTCCATGTCTCTAGGTAGAAACCAACCATATAGATCTGTAAATTTCTTCTGCCTCATTCCAATATCCCAACACACAGTTTGGGACCAGGTTATCTAAAGGACCATCTTCCATACCTTCCAGCCAGCACTCTTAAATCATCTGTGGGGACTCTTCTTCAAGTGCCACCTTTATCCCAAGTTAGAGGGATGGTGGCACTGGGGCTAGCCTTCTCTGTGGCTTGGAATTCTCTTCTGGGGGAACTAAGAGCTCCCCCTCCCTCATAGCCTTTGGCGGAGTATCAAAATATTTTTGTTCCATCCTGCATTTGTGTGATGTATTGTTATCTGTCATTATCTGCTCCACCCCCTTTTTTGTAAAATTGATTTATATATCGTTCCACACTTTTTAGCCGCCTTGAGCATTTGCTCCTGCAAATGGAAAGACAGGATACAAACCTTTAAAATAAATAAATAAATAAATAAATAAAACACTAATGTTCCTATATTAAAAAACTAGCTTTTTTTACCTGGCGTTGCCCAGGCAACAAATTATCCCAAGTCCGAATGTGGACTCAAATGGCATTGGGAGCATTGCCATTCGTCTCAGCAACCCTGGACTTTGACACCGATTTTGGCCATTTTCGACCATTTTCACATGGGGCCCCCTGTGGACCCCCACCTCTCGGGGCGCCAAGGGGGTCTGACCCCCGCAGTGGTTCTCCCCAGGCCGTAAAGCATACTGGTGTCAATCGCTCCAGGCGTTCCAGCAGGGCATGGCGGATGTTTTGTTTCGCACCCCTTCTTGCCCACATGTTGAGGGGGGCCCGAACCTGGACTCCAACGGCGTCGGGAGTGTCACCGCTCTTCTCGGCGGCCCCAGAAACTATGGATCCAACACCGATTTCGGCCGTTTTTGACCATTTTCATGTGGGGCCCCCTGTGTAGCCCCAACCCCGGGGCGGTAGGGGTCCCTGACCCCCACAGTGTTTGTTCCCAGGCCGCCAGGCATCCACATGCTGGGTTTGGTGGCAATCGGTCCAGGCGTTCCAGCGGGGCATGTCAGACATTTTGTTTTGCACCCCTTCTGGCCCCCCACGCCAAGGGGAGACCTAACCCGGACTCCAACGGCATTGGGAGCATCACCACTCATCTCAGCGGCCCCAGAAACCACAGATCCAAAACCGATTTCGGCCGTTTTCAACCATTTTCATGTGGGGCCCTCTGCATACCCCCACCCCTGGGGGCAGTAGGGGGCCCTGACCCCCGCAGTGTTTGTCACCAGGCTGCCAGGCATCTGCATGCCGAATTTGGTGCCACTCGGTCCAGGCGTTCCAGCGGGGCAATGTCAGACATTTTGTTTTGCACCCCTTCTGGCCCCCCATGCCAAGGGGGGGCCAAACCTGGACTCACTCATCTTGGCGACCCCGGAAATGACAGATTCCATGCCAAATGCAGCCATTTATGACCATTTCCACGTGGGGCCCCTTGTGCACCCCTACCCCTGGGGGCGCTAGGGGCCCCCGACCCCTGCAGTGTTTGTGGATAGGCTGCAAGGCGTGCACATGCCAAGTTTGGTGGTCATCGCTCCAGGCGTTCCAGCAGGGCATGGCGGACGTTTTTTTTCGCACCCGTTCTCATCGAGCCCTCCACAGACTCCACCGGCATCGGGAGTGTCGCCGTTTGTCTGCAACCCCAGAAACTACAGATTTGGTGCCAATTTGTGCTGTTTTCAAGCATTTTCACGTGAGCCCCCCCGGGCCCCCACCCCTGGGGGTCCTAGGGGGGTCTGACCCTCCCAGTGTTTGTCGCCAGACTGGAAGGCACACACATGCCAAGTTTGGCGTCAATCGGTCCAGGCGTTCCAGGAGGGCATGGTGGATAGTGTGTTTTACGACCCTTCTCACACACCCCCACACCGAGGGGGGGGCCGAACCTGGAGTCCAACAGCGTCGGGGGGGTCACCACTCGTCTCGGCGACCCTGGAAACAATGGATTTGACACCGATGTCAGCCGTTTGAGATCATGTTTACGTTTCACCCCCCATACCCCCACCCCTGGGGATCCTAGGGGGGTCTGACCCCCCCCCCAGTGTTTGTTGCCAGGCCACAAGGTGTATGCGTGCCAAGTTTGGTGTCAGTCGCTCCAGGCGTTGCGGAGTGTATGCGGAACATACGTACAAACACACATACACACGTCCGATTTTATATATATATAGATAATGGAAATGAGCCCATATAGGGAAGTATTCTTTATAAATAGTTGTTATTCTTATATGTATTGTGTGATGATAATAAAGAAAAGTACTCTTGAGTATGTGGGGAAAAAAGCCCTTTAAGAAAGGAGAGAAAGCTTCATGTCGGGGAGGGCGGTGATTGTATCCACCGCCTTTGGCACCACCAGTTCTTTTTAATAATGTATAGTCCTCCTGCACCATATGGGCAGCCCAATCCAAACTAGTCCAACAGGGGCCAAGCGGCCATGGTTTTCCACTTATCCCATTACTCCAGGTAAAACTCCAGCCTTCCCAATGGGGCTTTTCGGATCTTCCATGTGGGGCTTCTAGGACCAGGAAAGGGGTTAGGATAGGGCGGAGGCCTTCTCCGTCAATCCCTTAGGCAGGAAGAGATTCTACCCTCAACCTGCCCAGAAATACATCCTCCTCCCCAAGTCTGTTCCACTCTACCCCACCCCTGTGCTACGTGACACTGTACTTATCAGCATTGTTCGGATGGGTGGGGCAGCCGAGGGAAGAGGGTGGAGCTCGGATGTGGCCGTTAGGGTGCATCCAAACCCCCATCCCTGGGCTGCATGGTGTGCTCCGACTTTGCTATACAGCAGGTGCAGATCCAAGCAGCCCAATACGGGTGGCTGGAGCCTACCCTGGGGTAAGGGGATGAATGTGCTCTTACCCCATGGAGGTACCAGCCTGCTCCCAACCTGCACTGGATACAGCACAGGCCAGCTGGCCGGCCTGTTCCAGCACAGGTTAGGATTGTGCCCTAAAGCTCAGTAACATTAAATAAGAGTGAGAAAAGCTGCTGTCTTTAAACTTGCGAAAAAGGAGATTGACAGGAGATACAACGCTGCTGTGAGCATACATCAGTGGGGTTAATACAATATGTGCTGGGGTAATATTTAGATTCAAGGATAACGTGGATAGCAAACCAAATTGATATGAGCCGCCTAAGAATTTAGAATGCAAATCAGAAAGATTCATTAACAGAGGAGTATGGCACTAGTCTCACTAGAATAGTCATAGAAGTTTAAAAAAATTAGATTATTTTTTAATGATCTGCATAAATTTATGAGAGCTATTATGTTTGCAATTTCTATCTGATGCTTACAGCAGGGTCCTAATAGATCGGGGGAAATATTTTATCCACCTAAAAGCTTGCTTTTGCAGGTGCATTTTTATGTATGTACCTCTGTATATGAAACATGTTTCTAACATTCTGCCTAATCTCTCCACATTCCATTCACATTCTATCACATTCGCGTGATGTTTGGTTTTGTCACTTGGTGTTTGTGTTTATTTGTATGGCATTTGTACAGCTAATGGCAGATGGTCTGTTGAATCTTCTGATTCTACCCAGGAAACACATCAGAAATTCTAAGTTCATCAGGCAGATAAGAGAACTGTAACAGGAGTTCTCTCAAGGTATCAGGATAATTTGTCAAAAGTAACAACAATGATTTGTAGCTTTTCACATGGGACACTGCTTGGGTGGACATCTGATATACAGTAGATGTAGGTGTTTTGTTTAAAGGCACAGAAGGCCTGAAAAAGCCTTAATAGTGCATTGAAGACCCAGTGGTTCTCAAACGTTTTGCACTGGGACCCACTTTTTAGAATGGCACTTGTGTCGGGACCCACCAGAAGTGATGTCATGGCCAGAAGTGAATATCATCAAACAGGAAGTGCCGTAATGTCATAAAACGACACTCCTGGAATGCAAACTGGCATTCTTGGCCTGCAGCAATTCCACAACCATGAAACATCTCTGACAGAAAGCAAGATTAGGACAACATATTATGGAAAAGCATTGAACTAAAAACAAATTTTTTTTAAAAAACCCTCATTTGAAAATTCAAACTGCTAACACTCACAAAAGGAATATAGCATGAGTAAGATCTGCAGCTTCCAAGATGGCAGCTCCCAGCTTTCTGCAACCCACCTGACATCAGATCACGACCCACCAACTGGGTCCCAAACCACAATTTGAGAATCACTGGCCTGAACAAGCTGGAGCCCCCAGTGTGCTGTATTACGCACGCGCGTAACACACACACACACACACACACACACACACACAAATAATTGCAGATCCAGAAAAAAATGCAGCAGAAAATACCATCTGACAACAATATAACCTAAAAGTGATTTAACAAAAGACAGGAGTTACAGAGAAAAGAGCTAGTGATTATTTAAATGTCATTTGTTTTGCCCCCACTGCTTTTTCTCTAACCTACCTAGCAATACAAGAAAAATTGGCACACGTACCTGTGTTGTAAAAGAAAATATTCTAGCTAGTGATATCAGGTTTATTTTTCTACTGGGTATCTGACGCTATTTAAGGATATCTCAAGCCCTTGTGTCGGCCTAGCGCAAAGAAGGGGAGCAGAGCCAGCGGTGATAGGCACAAGGGACTCTGGCAGAACAGCACTTCAGAAGCTGGAGCTCGGTGGAGCTACACTCTTACAAGATGCCAGGGATCCACAGGGCACGTGCACAGCCTGCTGCGCTACATCTACAAAAAGAAAAAAAAGGGAAGAAGACACCAATGATGACGGTTGGCAGGAGGGCTATCTCCAAGGGTCATGGAGGAGATGCCTTGCAACAGTAGCATAGCTAAGGGATGTGGCACCTGGGGACACACAATTTTTTACACCTTCAGGGTGTTAACATCTCTAGAGGTCAGATGCCCAGAATACCCTCAGAGAAGGTAGAAGATGGTCTGAGGTGCAGGCACTCTGAACAAGGCCTCACCGCGCCTCAGGGGGCCTCCATGAGGCCTTCTAAAGCATTCTGAGGAACGAGAGGCTGCATTAGGCCTCTCTGTGCCTCAGAACTCCTCCCAAATGTCTCGGGATCTGCCATGGAGGGTGTGAATTGGCATGGCATGTTACCTTCAAGGCATGGTACGCGGGGCAACGTACTCCCCCTGGACCCCTTAGCTGTGCCACTGTCTTGCGAGCTCTCTGCTTTTCTTGACTGAGGCACCCTGAGAAGTTGTGGTACCTGACAGATCCCATTATAAAAAAAATACAATATATGGATGATAAATATTTGGTATGAATGCAGCAATTTTTGAGAGAACAGAAACGAACACATGGCTTACTGGCAACATATTGCATATCTGTTCCTGTATGCATAGCATTTGCCAACTTTCTTCTTAAACAGACACTTTCCACAGAGCAGAAGGAATCTGTTCCTTTTCTCCATTTGGCAGGAACATTTTCCAATAAGTACCGTGGCTGATTTCCTCCAGCCAAGGTCTCTTTAATTTTACATAACATTAACAGGTAGACCATAGATAACGGCTTGGGACTCAGGAGAGTCTTGTCATTAGTGTATCTTGTTTTGAGCTAAACAACTCACTAGATAATGCTGCCAAACATCCAAGAGCAGGTGTACTATCTACAGCAATTTCAGAATTCTGAGTTTAATTCCTTTTCTACTACTCTCTTTTAAAAAAAAAACACTGAAGTGTTTTCTTTACTATTTTTATTCACACTTTATGTGTCTCTTTCATTCTAGGAACTGGGACTGAACTTTTCCATCCCTCCTTGGAAGAGCTTCATTCTGAGGGCTCAGTTCTGAGATACTTCCCTTTTTCTTTTGTTCCTTTTCTTTTACACTTACAATATCATTTTTATGTTTCTTTGACCTCATTTTCCCACACTCTTTTTTTTTCTTTCAGATTGTGAGTTCTTGAGGGATGGCGCTAATAATAACATGTTAAAAAAAAAAAAGATGTTTTGAGCTGCTCTGAGCCTATGAGATAGAGTGGAATATTTGCCAAAAGTAACAACAATCATGTGTAGCCTGCTTTTCACATGGGACACTGCTTGGGTGGACAAGTGTAGGAATAGGTGAAATATGTTGTTATTTCTGACATACAAATGCTCCTTGACTTATGACTTCCTAATTCAGGAAACGTTAGTGGTAGGGTTACCAGATTCAAACAGGGATACCTTTAACCATTGTATAGAAGCAGGAATTTGGGTAGGTGCAGCTTTTGAAACCCTTCCATGATGAGCTGCACCTGCCCAAATTCCCTCTTCTATACATAGGCACTCTAGTCTGTCCCTGTTTGAATCTGGTAACCCTAGTTAGTGGAGATACACAATAGAAGGGATGCAAAATTTCCCGGCCTCTGCCATAAGTGTTCCTGTTGAGGGTTCCAGCCCATTGGGAACAAGAATCTGATAACAATGCATAGGAGGATAGGGAGGCCACCTTTGGATATATGGCAATAAAGCATTCAGAGTTAGCAGCCATTCAAGATTGGGCCCAGGAGCAGGGTAGAGATAGCAGCAGCCTCTGCTGCCACATCCTGTGTTTCCTTCCTGGCTGGGCAGCCCAACATGGGCCTCAACCAGTGTTGTCACCCACAGCGGGCGGGCTTCCGCCATTACGCAATGGAATGCAGCGATCACGCTGCCGATCAACGCGGAAGCCCTCCCCGCAACGGACGGAACTCCGCCCAGCGAACCGGTAGGGTGACAACCCTGGCCTCAACTCTATGCTCACTCAATAAGTGAGACCCATTGCCGCCGGCTGCAGTCTCCATGGGATAAGGGAGGAAATGCTCCCTTAACCCCAAGGAAACTTCCAGTAGCTTCCCAGCACCCATAGGTAGACTCATACAAGCCACTTCTAGACTCACACAAGCCATGCTCATTCCAGTCTCTTTAGGCATTTTTTTTTTGTTTTTCCCCAAGGAAAAAAGTGTGAGAATATATTCTCCACCGAAAACTATGGCTAGGCTGGAATGGAACTACTGGCATTTTAACTGAGTTTTATTTCATTGCCAAAAGCAACATTTCAGAGCATTACTAATAAAATGTGTTTCAATAGTCAAGAGTGCTAAATTCTAATCCCTGCCCAGTCATGAGGCTTACTGGGTCAAGCCAGCCTCTTTCAGCCTAACCTACCTCACAGGGTTGTTGTGAGTTTAAAAGGGGAGGGAGAAACCACATACCCTGCTCTCAGCTGCCCAGGGGAAGGGCAGTTTTTACATGTGAAAACAAAATAAGTTCTCACTGCACAATATATTTTGATATTCCTGGCGTGAATATTTCCACTGACAAAATAGGATGGTGTGACTCATGTGGGAAGAGAAACCCTCCTTCCCATTTTGCCTTCTAGATTATATATATTCCATATTTCACTTTTATAGGCCTGCATTTAACTTCTTCATGTCGTGAGTAATTCTGCTTCCTCAAATGTATCATTGCAAACGCTGTAAAATAGATGCATGGGCACGTGATTTAGGGATGTAGTAAGCGACTGTCTTCACATAGCTAGGCATTTGTAATTAAATGAAGAAGCAAAATTACTTCCCTATAGAGCCATTGTTGTAAGTAGGGGCTCTTAAATAAAACCACCTACTCTAAATTAAAGTTGTATATTTTTTAAGTTGACATATATAAGTAGACCCGTCAAACAACTAAACCACTCAATTTGTGTGTGCATTTGAGTGAGGATACTGTTAACAAGTATGTGAAAAAGGCTCATTTGAAAGCTGAATATATGTTTCAACCAATGTAATTTTTACATTCAAATTATGCAGGGATTTGGGGGAGGGATTAACTCTCCTACTGACCACCAGCATCTTGCCTGGATTAAGCTTTAGTTTGTTAGTCCACATCCAGCTCATCATTGGCTCCAAACCACAATTCTTCACATCATCCGCATTCCACATCCATGGAATGACATGACTTAGGGCCCAACCCTGTCCAACTTTCCAGCACTGATACAGCTGTGCCAACAGGGCATGTGCTGCATCCTGCAATGGGTAGGCAATCATGGAGGCCACCTCAAGGTAAGGGAATGTTTGTTACCTTGGGACTGCATTGTGGCTGCATCAGCCCTGGAAAATTGGATAGGATTTGGCCCATAATGAAATAGATCTGCGTGTCAGCGGCATAATGATGTCTACGCAACCCAAATCCCCAGTGGTTTCATAAGGATGCTACACAGCATGGAGAATAGGACAGAACCCTGGGAGACCCAAAGGCCACTGACTGTGGGGTCAACCAGAAGTGAAAGCTGGGCCGCCATTGAGTGCTACCAGCTGCTGCTGCAAACAATGGAGCAGCATGTGTAGCAGCAGCTCCTAAGGCCTCTGTCAGCACCAGGATGTTATTGGTGAAGGTGTGTCATGGGCAGGGGTGGGGAGTGCAGGGGCAGTTTCAGGACAGATCAGGAGAAGGAAGGGGGCAGGGAGGGGTGGATCTCAGTGGTACCAGCATGCACCAGATCCTCTTTACCGGGTCATCCTTTTCTCTCCTTGGACTTACACCAGCAAAATGGTTGGCATAGACAAAAGGAGACCCATACCAAGGGGTAAGTCAAAACATGATGGTTGTTCAGTACCACCACCACCATTGGATGCAGCATGTGCTCCATCAGCATGGCTGCACCAGCTCCAGTGGTGGGGGATGAGGTCGGCAATTTGCCCAGATTGAAATGGAATAGGGTCACTCAACCAAAATGGATCAAAATTTCTATTTTGGCAGACATAGACCAATGTACACAATTATGCAGACTGATGTAGAAAGCTGAGGGGTTCCAATCCAGGGTGCAGATGATATGTTTAGAATGAGTGATGACTTGGTGCAAACCTCTCCTTGTTCTGCTGGTTTTTCTACTTGCAGGATATTATTTTATAGGGCAGGATTCAACCGTCTGGCTTCCCACCTGAAGCCTGAAGTGGAACAGTCCAGAATTCTACTACCTTGGCTGACCTCCTCACTCCTCAAAGTGGGTCTAAGTGTCTCTCCAAATCTGATCCTGCCTTCGAGTAGTAATGTGTGCCTGCCTGCATATCTGAGATGAGAATCAGGCTCTCTGCGTTGTCAGCTGTTTTTAATACAGTGGATCATGAGGTCCTTCCAGATCAATTGAAACGTCTTGTCGAACTGCCTGGTTCTGTGTTTACCTAGTTTTCATCTTATTTACTTAACTGGTCTCAATTTGTATCTTATGCATTGAAGTGTTCAGTTCAAGTTAATGTAGTTCCCCAGAGCTTTGTTCTTAGCTCAGTGCTTTACTGTTTCTTTGACCCCCGATGGCTTTGGTTTTCCGACAGCCTGGGCTCAATTTTCATTGCTTTGCTGATAATGCTCAGCACTGGCTGGTTCTATTTATTTTTTATTTTGCTTATCCAGGCTGACAGAAGCTCGAATATAAAATGTCCCAACAGTTATTTTTAACAGAACCCCTTAAAGAAAGAATTCTTATTAACTGGAGCACCTGACAATGGGAGCCTTGCTTATTCCTCGGAAATACGGATTGATGGTGATCGCGCTGCTTTTGCAGATGTTGCTGAAATGTTAATCCTGGTTATTTCTTTTGTACAATACATGTTAGCTGCAGTCAGGAAATTGTATTACTGTTTAATAAATATTCTATAATGTCTCCGAGTGAGGAGATTTATGCATTGTTTACTTCATACTTTACTTTCTCTTACGAGAATGGTACATTTTATCTTTCAGGTCACTCGGCAGAGTTGTGCACGGTGCACAATGTAGGAAAAAGCACCACATTGAAACATTAGGGGGGTTGCAATAAAGGTTGAAGCGCAGCCTGTGCATTTCTATAGCTGCTCTAGTACAATGGTGAATTTAGCTTAGTGCAAAATGCAAAATGACTGTTCAGGGCTAAAAGATACATTCCATATTTGCTATTTACTGGGCTGGCCCGCTGGCTCAACTATCCACTACTGCAGGGAGGTCAAACGTAAGTAGGGTTATCAGATACAAACTGGGACAGAGTACCTCTACCTTTAACCCTTGTTTAAAGGAGGGAATTTAGGCAGGTGCAGCTCATCATGGGAGGGTTTCAAAAGCTGCACCTGCTAATATTCCTCTTCTATACAATGGCTAAAGGTATAGGCACTCTGTCCCAGAGTGCAATCCTAAACTGGAGTTATATTAGGCCGGCATAAACTAAGCCAGCAAAGTTTGGCCAGCACAAGGGCCACCATAAAGTGTTTTTGGACTACTCTCAAAGTCAGGGAGGATGGCTCACATCTGTATGCTGGCCTCTCTGACTCCAAGAGTGGTCCAAACATGCTTATGGCCCTTGTGCTGGCCAAACTTTGCTGGCTTAGTTTATGCTGGCCTAACTCAGTTTAGGATTCACCCAGTGGTAGGATTCAAATAAATTAACAACCGGTTCTATGACGTCATAGCCGGAACCAAAAAAAAACCAAAGCCAGCCGAGGTAAGCGAGTGGGCGGGGCCCGGCCATTTAACAACCGGTTCTATAGAACCTGGGCGAACCCCCTGAATCCCACCACTGATTGCGCCCCCAGTTTGTATCTGGTAACACTAAACATAAGGCCCAGTGGCCAAATGCGGCCTGTGGAAGCTCTTTATCTGGCCCTCAGCTGTTCTCAGTGGCTGAGCTGTGCTGAGGTGTCACTGTTGAAAGGGCAGCTTGGACAATAATTGGGCTCTCCCATGTCTTAAAAATGTTATCAAGATTTGCATATTTTCTCTTCTATTTGAAACTAAGTCCCTACGTGAGAAAAAAATGCTTATTTCTTGTCATGAGCTGCTTAATGACATCACTTCCTGCTTAATGACATCACTTCGAGCCATCAGCAGGCATAAAAAATGCTTTGGGGCCCTCAATATGAAATGAGTTTGATATCCCTGCGCTAGTGCTATCTGCCATAAGGCTGCCCGTAAAGCATGCCCCAGCAGCACACAACGCTAGGCACAATGTTTAGAGCAAGGCTCTAAGGTTTGAGCTTGGAAATACTAGTCACAACTAACTCTTTTAAAAGTAACCTACATATTTGTCAGAGCATTTGTTGTAGTTACTTTCTTTACACTGACAAATAATTGCCTGTGATCTGAAAGCGAAGGAAGGATGACTGGTCCCTGACTCCCCTCAGTGGTGCTTTTGGAACGGAGGTGGATCAGGTACTTGGCTGGCAGCAATTCAAAACCTTTCACAAGCAAGGATGATGTATGCTATTAGGAAAAATGACCTGCTCTGAGCATTTGGCAGAGGATGGGAAAGAGATGCTCCAGAAGAACAAACAATCAATAAAATATAAATAATTATTCTCACCTGTGAAAACAAGGTTGCAATCAATATTGGTTTAGCATATAAAGTGGGGAAAGTCAATCTATCTAAGCTGTGGTCCAGAATAAGCTTCATGAAAAACATTTGCTACTCTGACAACTCACTTCCAGAATGAAGTTCAATCTTAAAACAGATATTTTCATTAGCCAGTTCCTTAATTCTTGTTAAAGGTTTGACCTTTCCTTTTAAAATCTCTTCCTAAAAATGACTTTCATTGAATCCCTTGCACAGCTTGTTCTGTTGCAACAGTCTGTGACATGGTGCTAAGCACTACAGTGGCCTCAGCATCAGTTGTCAGCACTGCAGGAGCAGTGCTTGTTTAAAGTCTCTACATCAGTGGTTCCCAAACTGAGGGTCGTGAGCCAGTTTCAGATGGGTTGCGAAGCACCTAGAGCAGCCATATTGAAAATATAGGAAGAGGAGATGCTAGAAAGGGCAGGGGGGCTGTGGGATTGTTTTCTTTGTGTCGAGTTTGTAAATAGACTTCTTTTGTCTTTCTGATTCACTTTCTGATTTACTCTTCTATCTGATTTTCTTTCTGTTGGAAGGATGGCTGAAAAATAACACAACCGATTGCTGCATTCTCAGGAAAGCAGCAGACTCTGGTGTCACAATGATGGCACTTCCAGTTGTCACATCACTTCTGGTGGGTCCCGGATGGATTATCAATATAAAAGTGGGCCTCAGTGCTAAAAAATTTGAGAATCACTGTTCAATCAATCAATCAGTCAATCAGTCAACCAACCAACCAACCAACAGGTACTTATATACCGCTTTTCAACACAAAGTTCACAAAGGGTTTACAGGTAAATAGTAATAGTAATAATAATAAAATTAAATGGCTCCCTGTCCCAAAGGGCTCGCAACCCTAAAAAAAAAAAAAAA
>JAJKFI010000028.1:12936398-12956146 GCA_029204185.1 Lerista edwardsae | reverse complement strand
GGGGGGGGGGCTCCAGCCTCTCCTAAGCAGCGCTGGATATGGCGCTGGCCCATTGGCCTCACCAGTCCGTACTGCTGAGGATTGCGCCCTCAGTGGCTGACAGATTTGGGACAGACTAAACAATTCACCTGCTGTGACTCCCCCCCCCCTTTCCTGGACTTGATGTGGAGGAGCTGGGCTTGCATAGCGATAACTCTCCCAATGTGGAAGCAACAGGCCTCCTCTCTCCTCCAGGGTGGGTGCCCACACAATAGGGGAGAATTTCACTCCTTAGATAATAAAGTGGGCCATTTTCCTCCTCCAAAAGTTTCTTTCTTTTGTAGCAGGGCAAAGAATATTTCAGGGCTAGATTTATCTTTCCAAATCTTGTAATGAGAGTAGTAGTGAAATTCAGGGGGTTCGCCCAGGTTCTGTAGAGCCGGTTGTTAAATGGCCGGGCCCCGCCAGTCGCTTACCTCGGCTGGCTTCGTTGTGTTACATAAGAACATAAGAAGAGCCCTGCTGGATCAGGCCAAGGCCCATCTAGTCCAGCTTCCTGTATCTCACAGCGGCCCACCAGGTGCCCCAGGAAGGCATGAGACTACAAGATGCTTGCATCCTGTTGCCACTGTTTTTTTTTTTGCTCCGGCTATGATGTCATAGAACTTCATTTGAATTAATTGTTGTTAATTCATTTGAATTGCACCACTGAATGAGAGGTTATATCAGTTGCAGAAAATGAAGAGAAAATTGTAGTCACAGGACAAGAGACAATGTGGCTATCCTGAGAAAATGTTGAACACACCTGAAGAAATTCATATCCCCAATGACTAGAGGAAATATGGTGATGGCAGTAGTTGAACTGCTGAATTGGGCTTAGTAATTACATAGCAAGTGTTAATGCCTCACTACGAATGTTTGTTAGCACCCTTTGTGGAAAATCTCCTTTACATTATATTTACTTATTTGGAAGCATGTCTATGTGCTGTCCCTGGTATTAAGCTCTGACTTAAATGATCATATACATTTTCAATAAATCACTGCAGGAAATCCACACTAATGGAACCATCCCCCACTGTGAGTGATTGAAGATTATAACCTCAGTTTCCCCACCTCATCACAGGGGAGGCTATTTATTATACCGAAGGAGGCATCAGTTTTCAGAGGCAGTAGTAAATGGCCTATCCACTAGACACAATCTCTCTTCAGATTTATTTCATTATTTGTCATTCACACAAACAGAGGGAAAGATTCTCAGGTGGTCTGAAGGATAGCACACCCAATGCCAATGAGTCTGTGACAGTTTGAAGCTGACTATTATATAGTTAATGATGAGGCACAGATAGCAACACATACCACAAGATTGTGGAAGTCCCTCCTCATGTCACCATTTTTATAACTGAACTCTGTTAAAGAGCTGTGTAATGAGTCAGGCTGCTCTTGTAATCAAGATGTCCCTGGAATCCTGTGAAGTCAACTGAGAGCCTTAAGTCCCTATCCTGTATCAGAATGGTCCCCAAACTGTGGGTTGGGACTGACCTGTGGGTTGCAAGACAATTTCAGGTGGGTCGCAAAGCACCCTGAGCAGCCATATTGAAAATGGGGATGCTGGAAAAGGGAAGGGCTTTGTGGTGTATCAAGGTTATAAATAGTCTTTTTCTGTTTCACTTTGCTATTAGAAAATGGCTGAGGAAATAGACCCAAATTATTGCTGCATTATGAGGAAAGCAGCAGGCTCTGGCATCACAAGGATGGTGGTTCCGGCCATGACATCACTTCCGGTGGTTCCCAGACATTCTAAAAGGTGGGTCCTAGTGCTAAAAGGTTTGAGAACCACTGTTCTATCACCTTAAGCTCATTCATGTGTGTTATGGCAACAATAATACTGACCTACTTTACAGGGGAGCTCCATGAGGATGAGAAGATAGTAGAACGTGAAGCACTTTGACACATTGGAGAGTGCTGCATATAAGTGCTAAATATTGCATGCTTCTCTCTTGAAGCTTCAGAGGTTTCATCAAAGCTTAGACAGCCCAGAGAGTTAAGGCATCCCCATAATGTTTATTCGATTTATTTATTTGAAGAATTCATAGCCCGCCGAATTCATCCATGCCGAAGCAAATGCCCAAGGCGGCTTACAGAGAACAACAAAACACAATGTAACCACAATAAGCAGAACACATTAAAACAATAATAACAAAATTAATCATAACAGGAACACAGAGCGTGTACAAGAATGAAACTAGACCCTATTCTCCATATCAGGCCATTTGGAGGGTGGGAAAAACAATTGACCAAGGGAGTGAATAAACTATGACAAACTACTAGAGGGACAGAGGGCAGACAGCCAACATCATCCAAAGGCCAGACAAAATAGGTATGATTTGAGCCCTCTCCAAAAGGCCATGATGGAGTGTGTAGTTCTCAATTCTTCTAGTAGGGAATTCAATATTTGTGGAGCCGTTACAGAGAAGGCTCGCCGAGCTGCCATCCCTGTAACTTGGGGCAAAGGGGGCACTTGAAGTAGAGCCCCTTTAGATGGTCTAAGAGGGCGAACTGGCATGTATGGGAGAAGGACCACCTTTTCAAATATGTAGGTAGAACACAAGTCCCAGAACCAAAGTGCCACCATTTCTGAAAGGCAGACTCCATCTTAAAATTCAATGTTCAAGTCTGGCAACTTTTGTGAACCTGTTACAATGTCAGGAGGGGCTGTCACGACTACTCATTGTCAGATGCATATTTGTACTATGCTGTAATGTTTTTGGAATAACTCTGAGAGCACAATCCTAACCTGGAGTTAGTCCAGCACAGTTAGGCCAGCAAAGTCTGGCCAGCACAAGGGACATTGCAATGTATGTTTGGACCACTCTCAGAGTCTGAGAGGCCAGCACACATACGTGTGCCATCCTCCCTTAATCCAAGAGTGGCCCAAATGCGCTTTACTGTGGCCCTTGTGCCGGCCAAACTCTGCTGGCCTAACTCAAGGTTAGGACCGTGCTCTGACACTCCCATATCTCATAAGCCCAATGCCATGCAGGCGCAGCCCTCCAAGCACAGCCCCCTCCCACCATCCATGGAAACCCCAGCATAGCCCATCATCCATGAACAGCATCCTGGCATTAGTCCATCATTGGTCCAACGACCAAGGCCAATCTCTGCATCCACCTAGCCCCAACGCTTATGGCAATTGAAGTACTGCCAGGATGAACTCAACAGGGGGCTGGGGAAAGGGCATCACCAATATGCGGTCACTGCTGGAGTGATGGCTTTACTGGAGGCCCCAGGAAATGAGAAATATATTAGGGGGCTAAAGTGGGTGGGCATGATCAACCTGCCTGCCTCTCCCCTCCTCGGGGCAGATTTCAATTGTACATGTTTTGGAAATAACATGTGGAGGCAAAGAAACAGCAAAGCAGCTGCAGAACAGCCAAGGCAGCAGAACCACTGCCCCTATCCCCCTCCCCATGCCTGGGGCTACATCATCACCTTTCAACTCCCAGGTCTCATTA
This sequence comes from Lerista edwardsae, assembly GCA_029204185.1. Lineage (NCBI taxonomy): Eukaryota > Metazoa > Chordata > Lepidosauria > Squamata > Scincidae > Lerista > Lerista edwardsae. The sequence goes on along the minus strand of JAJKFI010000028.1, from coordinate 12,952,655 downwards.
GAACTTCATCCAAATAATCCTTCCAAAATTTTTATTCGAGAAATGCACATTTTATGAATGGCGATGGCACTGCAGTACGACAAACTGCTGGTTGATGCTGTTGCCGTTAAGGTTGAAATACAGGCAGGCCCCGGTATCCATTGGGATCCCATTCTGGACCCTCCCATGGATTCCTGAAACTGTGGATACTTGGGGAGCCTTTTTAAAGATAGGGGAACATCACTGGTTTTGCTGCAACGAGGTGTAAAAAAAAGAGATTTGTTTAATGTTCCTCTATCTTTTTAATAGGCGTCCCAGTATCCATGGTATCCGTGGATAACTAAAACCATGGACACCCTATTAGTGGATACCAGAGCATGCCTGTATAGCCAAACATATGAAGGAATTACACTTTTAAGAATGTTTGCCCCTTTTTGTGTTCTGGGGGAGTTTAAGTTACCAGATATATATTAATAACTACCCGTTTGTCCACTTTTTTTGTTGGTGGCATGATTGTTCTCGAATAACCATAGAAACAGTCGATTGGCATGGAAAACTAATTTCCATTAATTTAGTGGCAATTAATAACAAATTAATACTGTGATTGGAAATAGTAATACACTGACACTACTTTTATAATGTATACATGCAATGCTGATTAATTTGTTGTTTCTAGATAATATGTTCTAACCGTGTATATCGTTAATCCTGTTAATTTTGTTTCTTGTCCTGCCCTTTTTTTTCCCATTCCAAACCAAATGCCTCTGATAAGCCCACTAAATTGCATGAAGACAATAGCCCATGCCTGCCGTTGCTCTCAATAACTGGTTTACGGCCAGAGGTATACTGCCTCTGAACCTGGAAGCTCCACATAACCATCACAGCTAAGAACCACTAATATTCTTCTCCTGCATGAATTTATCCATTCCCTTTTAAAGCTAAACCAGTGGTTTTTCCAAGTGTGCCAAGCACTATCGTTCGTGGGTATCACGTTTGCAAGTATCACCACTGCCAGTAGTGATGACAGCTGTGCTTAGGAGTGGGGCTCCAAGTGGGGGCATTTCTCTACATCTTCATTTCCCAAACTGTGCCTCTTTTGAAGGACCAGGCAACTGCATAGTAATGCTTTGCTAGACCACTGCTGCCCCAGCCATCTCCCAGCAGGATTATGCCAGACAGGACAGCGCATATGGGTACAGTGGCATATGAGCCACTCTGTGAAGAACCACCACATGCAGGGTCTCCAAACTACAGTCCAGGGGCCACATCTGGCCCACAGCAAGATTACATCCAGCCTGCAGCGACTTGGGCTTTTTTTTTTTTTTTTGTCAGAGCATTTGCTAATGTTTGATATTTTTACTCTTTATCATTTCTCAGTGTAAGCACCGCATTGTCTCTTTGTAATTGTCACATTTCTCTTTTGTTCTGAAACATGTCATGCTGGTTACAAAAGGATCCAAGTACAGTTATTCATTCATTTACATTTCATTCATTCATTTATAAAACTGATTTTTTTTTCAGCCCATGAAAATGTGTAAAACATATGATGTGGCCAGAGGCAGATATAAGGGAGGGCAAAGCTCCAAGTTTTGCAAGAAGCCTTACCTTGCAGTGGAAACCACTCCTCTCCTGCACCATTTTAGACAATCCTCACAGGGAACAGCAACATCTTGGCGTTGCTTACTGGCTACAGCAGCAAGGGAGAGGGGGGATTTACGTGACAGGGTAAGGCTTCCTGCAAAACTTAGAGCTTTGCCCTCCCTGTAGATCCGCCTCTGGATGTGGCCCTCATATTGAAAACTTCAGAGACCACTAGATGAAAAGCTCTGATGTCAGGTTTCCCTCACTCTAACTCTCTGTTCCTCTGCTTCTGTGTCTTCCTGTCCCCAAAACTGTGTTCTTTTCCCATTTACATTCACCCCTTCCTCAAGCTCTGGAACACAGACTGATCCCCAACTAACTCCTAAGCATTCACTCCCATTGAAGAAATCAACCCAACCAGCCACCCTGGGCTACTAATCAGTAACCCACCGTATGTTCTACCCCATTGAAAACCACATGCAACTATGAGTATTTTTCACTTTGGTCTTGGCAGAAGTGCATACGTTTGGTTATACAGGAAGGGACATTATTCAGTGCAGGTTAGATTTCTGTGTTCTGTTGGTTCTGTTGAAAAATGATTCCAGGCCCAAATTTAAAAGTGCAAAATACAGATGTCTTTCTCAATATTTTAACAGAGAAGCCTTTTCTGGAATGGTGTTGATGTGTATACCTGCCTCTCCCTTGATAATTAACATGGGTTTCTCTCTAAATAATGTACAGTATTAGCAGCAGGTCAATGGTGACGCAGGTGGGCCTGCACTGTTGCTAAGAGACCAGGGATTGTGGATACTCTGACTTCCAGCTGAACCTGTTGGAAGAAACACAAAATGGCCGAAAAATGACAGTGTCCCAGACCAGAAGCTCTTGTCATTCACTTTTCCTTTATGGAAGGGATGGGGAGGGGCAGATTTAGAATAAAGTACTGCAATACTTTTGACTCTCATCCGCGTGACTTTCATTGCTTTGCTCTTTTAACCTTTTTCAATTATAACATTTCTTTCTTTTCCATGTGCTTTCCTCTTTTGTCCAATTTCATCCAACCTTCCATGACGTTCATCAATACTCTTGTGTTTGTTTTTTGTTTATTTCCATTTATCTATGTTTTGCACACATTCACTTGTGTTATATAGTAAATTTGCAAGCTAAATAAGGCTATGCTTCATCCATTTTTGACTTTCATTCATGCTCAAGTCCATAACCCAACAAAAGTGCAAAGTATAGCTGTACTCCTACTGGAAAACAAACACCATTTCTACAGTCAATTTATCCGCTCATAAAAATATCTAATTAAAAATGATGTGGTTAGTGTAACAGAGAAACTGATTCATCAAGAAGCTGCATGGAGACTGTACTTAATAGCAATCAAAACAGATGCCCAAATGAGACTAATATACAAGTCGATGTATGGCAAGGTAAAGTAGGAACCTTATAACATTGCAGGAAATTATGGAAGTTGATGGGTTGAATTTCTTTAGGAGCAGATCATGATTGGTCTTCCAAACGGATGGTGTCCAATTTTGCAGAAAACTGACCAGGGGTGGGCATGTTCCTCTAATGGAACAAGTTCACAATTTGGGAGCATTCTTGGATCCAGCGTTATATCTGGATGCCCAGGTGGATCTGGCCAAAGCTTCCTTTTATCAGCTTTGGCTGAGATTAGCCAGGTGCACCTTTTCCTGGAAAAAAAAAACCCAGCCTAGTCTTACAGGGCCTGCTTTGAAGTCATAGCTAAAATGTGCACACTGTTAATCATATAAGATGTATATGCTATATGCTACTAATATACTGCACTCTACGGGGTGGGCAGGGAATGCTGGTGAGCGGGCTAAGAGACAGAGCTATGAATCATGACTCACCTGCTTTGAATCTCATCTCTGTAAAAGTGGCCCATTTAACAGGCCAATTGAGATGGTGGCTTTGAGCTGAGGGAGGTAGCAAGCAGGTGGGGCTGTCCCACATCCACTGACCCGCTACCTGCTCAGCTGTTTCCCCATCATCATTTCCCATGCTCTCCTAGTAGGTAGGTAGGTAGGTAGGTAGGTAGGTAGGTTGATTGATTGATTGATTGATTGATTGATTGATTGATAACCTAAACATTTTCAATGTGTGGGTTTTAAGCACATACTAAATATTTCACTGGAATTAATCACAGATCTCATTGCTGTGGATCAATAAGCCTTGGTATCACTAGAGACCAATAACAGACTTGGTAATAGACTTGTATCACTGCTCAAAAGACATAGAAAAGCCCTGGAAGACATCATGATGGACTAAGGGAGATTTGTGAGTTAGTCCTGATTTGCACAGAAGAAAAGAGAGCAAATCCTTGTGTATCACCTCCTGCCCCTCCCCCAGCATTTCCTTCTGCACTCCCCAATTGCAGACTCAAAGTCAAAGATATTTATTACAGTCAAAGACCAGCGCAGACTGAAGTACAAGCATGCCCCAGTATTAGGGTGACCAGAAACAAACAGGGAAAGAGTGTCTATATCTTCAAGCACTGGATAGAAGAGGGAATCTTGGCAGGGGTCACTTTTGAAACCGTTCCATGAGGAACTGCATCTGTCCAAATTCCCTCTTTTATATGATGGTTAATGTACAGGCACTCGGTCCCAATTTGTATCTGGTAACCTACCCAGTATCCACGAGGATTCCGTTCCAGACCCACCCGTGGATACCTGAAACTGTGGATATTGAGGATGCCTTTTTAAAGATAGGGGAACATAAGTGGTTTTGCTGCATCTAGGTAAGAACAAAAGATATTTCTTTAATGCTCCCCTATCTTTTTAATAGCATCCCAATATCCACGGTATCCATGGATAACTGAAACAGCGGATATGGAATGTTTTTAATGCAGCTATTAGAATGTGCTTAGTATGTTAGCATCAGCCTTCTACTTAGACATTGTATAAATGAATAGAAAGTGGCATTTCAATTTTAGCAACGGAAGAATAGGTAGAATCAAAAAGACGTAACTCTGCTTGTTCTCCAGGAGGCTCTTCAGTTACTCTGCCCTTATTTTTTTTTCCTTGCTTAAACCAAGCCAGGGGAGAATGACTTCTGGCTTTGTAAATGTGCTTTCCATCCTGATTGGTGTTTGTTATCTTTGCTGAGATATTTTTCTTCCACAGCTGAGTCTAATCCTCCCCACTTGACTTTTTGAAATGCCACACGTGGTGGTGATTGAAGACAAAGGAGCTAAAGGTGCAGAAAGTGTCTCTAACAACTGCACTTTATCAACTAATGAGAGATTGTTACGAAGGAGTGTGGCCAGAAATGCAAGGTATGTGTGCCATTCTGCAGCGTGAAGGGTGTGCTAATTTGTGCCATTCCAGGGTCACCAGCTGCATTCTGTAACAACCGTTGTGATTTATTTCAGGAATGAAATCCCTATAAAACCACAGCCAGTGCTCACCTTATTTTAAGTGGAGGCGGTAGGGAAACTATTGCAGGGGCTTTAACTGCTGCAGGCTAGGCTAGGCAGACATTCAACATGGGCAGCTTACCCGTTATTGCATCATCTGTTGCAGAGGCATACCTAGGGGGGATCACAGCATTAGGTTTTGAAAGCAGCCACTCCTCCCTTCCTTCGGAGCCATTCCTAGCGGCTAGAGCAAAAGGCTACTTTGACTGGGAATGGCTCTGAAGAGAAGGGGGAGCAGCTGCTTGCAGAACTTGGTGCTGTGATCCCCCCTTAGGTATGCCTCTGATCTGTTGAATTATTGCCTTTCAGGTACTGGGTCAAGGCAGAGGTATTGGGTCTCTGTCAGAAGAGAAAGTGGCAGCCCTATCTTTTGTGGCATTAAGTGGCATCTTTTTGTGGCATTAAGTGGCATCCATGTTGTCCTACATGCATGGGGACAGTAAGTACATCATAGCAAAGTATTTATCTGGCAGTCTTGATAACTACATTTTTGAATGGATTGTTTGGACAGTACCAAGGAATTTGGATATCCAGTACAGCAGTGGTTCTCAACATTTTAGCACCAGGACCAGGCAATCTGTCTGAGACCCACCAGAAGTGAAGTCAAGTGTACCACCCACGTTGTGCCTGATAGGATCAGCCCCTGAGTGAGATTTTCTAAAAAAATTCTTGTTACCTTACCTTTGCATTGTGGCTGCATCAGTGCTGGAAAGTTGGATAGGATTGGACTCCAAAAATCAAGCTGAGATTCTGTTCTCTCTTTCATGATAGCATTCTCTTTCATGATAGAATGCTATCATGAGAGAACAGAATCTCAGCTTGATTTTTGGAGTCCAATCCTGTCCAACTTTCCAGCACTGATGCAGCCACAATGCAAAGGTAAGGTAACAAATATTTCCTTACCTTGTGAAGGCTCCCATGACTGCCCCGTCACAGGATGCAGTGCACACCTGGTTGGTGCAGCCACATTGGCACTGAAAAGTTGGATAGGTGTCCTGAACAAAGGAAGCTAAGCCTATATTTTACCGACGGGTGTGCTTTTTCTTCTGGGAACTGAGGTCAGCTATTCCAGTCTAGCCACTAGGCTTAGCTACCAAGGCAGGTCACCTAGACACATAATTGGGCACGGGTAAAGTCTCCTGGACCTCTGGGGGTTTGCCAGTGGTCAGCCACCACCCATGATCTTGGGGGTGTCTGGGGGTTGATGCCTGACCCCAGGGACCACAACAGTAGGATTGGACCCTTAGTGCACAATCCTAATCTGCACTGGAATAGGCAGGTCAATAGGAAAACCCTTTCCCAGCAAGCATAATATCCCTGCCATCTCATGCTAAGGTAAAAATTCAATCCCTTGACTCAGATCCCCCCCCCACAACAACATTCCCTACCCGCCTTTTACATCCTCCAGCAACATAATTCCTTCCATATGTTACCCAACAAGGACCATTAGCACAGGTTTTCAAATCCGCAGAGACTCATATGGTCAGGAGAAGAAAACCCAAACATTTATATAATTAGAAATCCGATAAGGACAAAAGCTCTGTGCATGGATTTCTAATTATCTTGAGACTTTGGAAAGACAGAAAATCTGTGTGAAACACAGAGATGTGAATGAAGTTCAAATGCATAGGAAAGGAATACTTTAAAATCTAAAAATATCAACATTTTCCTAACTGATTAATGAGAGTTTTTTTTTCTCCAAAACAATAATTAATGTGCACTGCTAAAAAAAAAATTATGGGGACCAAATATTGTTTTTTCTGTAAAAAATATTGTTTTTTCTGTAACATAATTGAAGTAGTGCTAGTAAACTCTCCATTTCTAGTTAGTTTATTCCATGTGTTTTATTCCATTATGGGCCAGAAAGGCCATGACTTAATGATGGTTTGCTCTAAAATATGCTCTAATGGCTTTCTAATGGATTTAACTGTTCTTTGCCATTGTGAAAGTGCCAGCTCTGAGCGTCAGCTTGCCCTTTAATCAAGAAACAGCTAATGAGAAATTCTAGTTATTTGGTCTTTCCTGTTTGAGTGATATATTGTTCTTCCTGAACAGTTCACGAATATAACAATATAATACCCTGCATATATTCTTGCTGTCCTTGACACCTTCAGACACTTGGAATTTAATCTAGCATGAAATAACAAATGATGAGATCTCTAAGGTCAGTCTTAAAGTTAGTCTGCTATGACACTTGACTAGAGGCCTTCGGCAAAAGATTTAGCTGACTAACTGGGCAAAGAGGCACTTTTTCAAGTGTTGCTTCTCTTATATTTAGCATGGGGAAAGCAGTTGTCCCTTTTGACCTCAGCATAGTGTATTTTTAGTATCTGTTTTCTGGTGTTTCTTCTACAGCTTTTACATCAATGGTTCCCAAACTGTGGGTCGGGACCCACGAGTGGGTCATGTGCCAATGTCAGGTGGTCACAAAGCATCTAGAGCAGCCATATTAAAAATATGGAAAGATGGGATGCTGGAAAGGGGGAGGGCTGTGTGGTTGTTTTGCTTGTGTCAAGGTTGTAAATAGACGTTTTTCCTTCTGATTCACTTTGCTATGGGAAAATGGCTGAGAAATAACCTAACTTATTGCTGCATTCTCAGGAAAGCAGCAGGCTCTGGCATCACAATGATGACACTTCTGGCCATGACATCACTTCCGGTGGGTCCTGGACAGATGGTCATTCAAAAAGTGGTCCCCGTTCTAAAAAGTGTGAGAACCACTGTATTAGATTGTGAGCCCTTTGGAGATGGAGAAGCATTTATTTGTTTAGCTATGTTATTTTAATATTTACTTTGATATTCTTTAATACTTTAATATTCTTAGGGTGCAATCTTAACCATTTTTCCAGCACCAGAGTAAGGTCAATGCAGCTCTGAGGTGAGGATACAAACATTCCCTTGCCTTGAGGAGGCCTCCGTGACTACTACTGCACTGCAGAATGCAGAACATGCTCCATTGGCACAGCTATGTCAGTGCTGGAAAGTTGGCTAGGATTGCATTTTTAATATTGTGATATATAGATGCGTGAATTATTTGGTTGTTTTTTATAATTTTTTGTCCACATTAACTATCTCCTGCTTGTATGTAGTTATGCAACTATGTAGTCATAAGGAAAAATATAGTGGGTTGTATCCAAAGAAAGTGACCTTCTGAAGCTTTATTCTATCTCTTCCTCCCAACACCTTAGCAGAAGCAGAACAGCACTAGGGGTGCAATCCTAATCTGGAGTTAGGCCGGCACTGTTGGGCCAGCAAAGGTTGGCTTGCACAAGGTAAAGCATGTTTGGACCACTCTTGGCATAACGGAGAATGAGGCACATCTGCATGCAGGCCTCTCTGACTCCGAGAGTGGTCCAAACATACTTTACGGTGTCCCTTGTGCTGGCTAAATGTGCTGGCCTAACTGTGCTGGCCTAACTCCAGTTTAGGATTGCGCTCTGGGAGATTCAATTATCACATGCCCATAGTGATGTCATTCAGGGGGAATGGACTAGAACGGGCGTTCCGGATCCTAACGGGCTCCGTTGCTAGTTCCGGGTTCCCAACAAGTGCCAATCAAAAGTGAGTTCCTGTTCCTAAATCATTTGAATGACACCACTGCATGCCCCCCATTTAGCAGTGACATCGTGGTGGAAGCAGCACGGCTGAAAGGGTGGCTGGCATTATATTTGGGCTCTCAGCTCCACCCCTTCAGCAGTGCCACTTCTGCCAAGATGTCATTTCACACTTCAGCAGCTGAAAGCAGCAGTTCATATTTCAGAGGGCAGCTGATGACGGAACAGCCATTGTATAAACCAGCCAATCTGAAACATAGCAGCAATCTTAATATTTGTGATGACTGGGAAAATTGCCACTGTAGTTTTAGAAATTAACACTGACTGTGTTCCTGAGATTTCTTTGCACAAGTGCACACATTAGAAAGATTGCAGGAACAAAACAGTCGTGTGTGAAATGGTCCTTAGTGTGGCTGGGCAGTCTTACTCCAGCATTCTGAGTGATTCTATACATGTTGACTTGCCGGTATGTTGAGTGGAATTTGCATTAATATAAATATGCATTATTGCAGTTTTAAGAGTCAGAATAAATAGACTTCTTCCAGAATAATCACGTTGATCTGCTTATTATACTTTACATGTGCTTATCAGCATTACAAGCTAGTTGATGGTTGATATCAGAAAGTATTGTGTACCACAAGGGTCACAAGTGGCATAGTGACATCTAGGTGAAATGGAAACAAACACTTTTGATCTCTTTTCCTGGATTAATTTTCCAGCAATGCTGCTCACTTCTTTAGGGTAAATACACTCACTTTGATGCTCTGATATAGGTCTTGTCAGATAAAATGCTATAAAGGATTTGTAAGCTGGCTTGTACAGTTCGGATTGGAGTATGTGTTCCTTTGATTTGAGGTAAGACCGAACAGCTTAACTGGCTCTGGGTCAAGTCCTGGAGCTGGGAGCCAAGGTCAGGCCTCTTGCTGGTTAGCTTTTATGGTGTGGTAGCCATCTTTCATACAGGAAAAAAAAAAACATTGGTGGCTGAAGGAATTATCCTGAAGTACAATTCTGCTCATAATGTCACTTTTTCCCTGGGGTTCTAAAAACATGTCAAAAATGTTCCTGTACCAAGGAGAACAGACTACCACAGATTAGAGATATGGAAGCTGGACTAGATGAGCCTTTGGTCTGATCCAGCGGGGCTCTACTTATGTTCTTAGTGTGCCCTCAGAAGTACTATTAACAATCCCCAAAGCAGTATTGAGCTTGATCCACCCAAATTCTGCTCATCCTAATTTGGTTAGTAGAGGGGCAGCCCAATCCTAAACTGTCCAGTTCCTGTAGGTGCCAAAACAGCTACTACCAGTAATGGGATCTGGGAATGAGGAAGCGGAACACTGGGTGGGACTTACGCATGATTGGCAGCCCATCCGTTCCGTTCCGCGGCTGCCCTGGCCTCGGGGGGGCTGCCCCCGGTTGGCGCGCCCCACCGCTGCTCACCCAGGCACCGGGCGTGCCCCCACCCATCCCCCCCGGTGAGCAGCCCCCCCCCCCGAGGCCAGGGCAGCCATGGAACGGAACGGATGGGCAGCCAATCACGCGTAAGTCCCGCCCAGCATTCCGCTTCCTCATTCCCAGATCCCATTACTGGCTACTACTGCATCCTCTGTGAGCTGTGGAAGCCATTGGAGCGTCCTTGGAGGCTTCCCTTCCCCCGGATAAGGGCACTGGCCCTGCAAAGGGCCTCCTCAGTTCTGCACTGGCTATTTTTCTTGCAGCCTGACACAGAGGATAGGATTCGGCATTGGAAGCCACCATCAGTCTCACCCTCTGCCCCGTCCCCTCCCTCCACCCAGTCCCACCCTCCCACATCCTTCCCCCCCCGCCACAAAAGAGCTCCCCTCCAGTGGCAGTAACACTGGGCAGCGCCACGCTTGGTCCTCCTGGCTCTGGGTGCGGGCATTTCCTGGCACTTTCCCAGCACTGGCGGTAAGCTCATACCGCCAGAGCTAGAAGTGCATTACGACACTTTTGCAACACTAGTTACCGGCGGTTTGAGTGTACCACCAGCACTGGGCCCAATAGGATGGGCCCCAATTTATGGTGCAATCTTTTTTCAAGCAAAAGTTATCCTTGTCCTTATTAATCTAACGGACAACCTAATCTTACGTACAATTTAGTCCTCAGCGTTCACTGACTTCACTCTGAATTACTCCTAGGGAAAAGGGTGATGAAGGCAGCAAAATGGTCTTTATGGAAGCATCCCTATTTCAAATGCCATCACAACTTTATACAGGGTATGCACCTGACTACATCGGAAAAACTGCTAAATGGGAAAGCATGATCTGAATATAATGGTCCAAAGTCTCATCAGTTAAAGCTTTAACATGGCCAGATCTGTGACGGCTTGCCAGAGTGTGTCAGGTAGCAAATAAAATGCAATTGAGATAAAATTAATCAAGGAGTGGGCCCCGACAGAGGCAAACACAAACTCAGAGATTTGTCAGAGGGTTTGAAATATGCTAATACTATTCATGTGCTGGGAAAAAACGCCATATAGTTCAGAAGCCAAAATTTCACAGGGAACAAAAAACCTTGCTTCCTTGGAAGGCTTAATTTTGAATGACCTACAGTGCCAATTTTTTTTAATGATGGAAAGTTTGAACAAATGGATATAATGCATTGACCCGCCAAGCGTCTTTGTTCTTTTTTGTCTTCTGTTAGTAACATGCCACTCTTCTAATTTTATCCTTGGCATAACATTTCCTATTTCATTGTCAGTAACAGAGAGTCGGAGACAAATTGCACAAGATATAATCCAGTAACAGTTAAGCATTTTTGGGTTTTTTTTAATTTCACTGATTTGCATAAAACTGTAAATAATCAAATAGCTAAAGTTGCAACACAAAGAGGCATAACAGTTATTAAGCTGAATGTACTACCCGAGCCTGCTAGCTCTGGCCAGATGTTTACATTTGATTTTCATGTGGTCAAAAGCCTGGAATTGTCTTCCTGGCCAGTGAATGAGGATCAAGTCAAAAGCTCATTTATCAGTCAGTCCAGTCTGTCCAAAGGAGCATGTCTGTCCCTTCTTTGGATCTCAGAATTCCACCAAACTATGAAGTCCATGTAAGGATTGAAACTCAGTTCCATGTGCTGAAGTCTGCTTGGATTTTAATATACTGCAACTGTAATTACGATGGTTGCAACAGTTGTGTAGTATAATTATACTTATTAAGTGATGTGAAGAATGGAAAATAAGGCATGGTGTCAAACATTTTGTATTGTTTTACTCAATCGTGTAGCTAAGGGGGACCCAGGGTGGGAATTGTCCTGGGTGCCTTTACTATTGAAAAGCTCATCTATGTACAAGCATAGCAGACTTCCGTCCCCATTCCCTATGAGGGTGTTTTCCCTAATTCCTTGCTAAGGGTGATTATTTTTGTTTAAAATGCATAAAAACACTGCCTTTTAAAATGTCTGAATAAAAACACAAAACACTGCCTTTTGGTGTTTAAGGTATTTTCCAGACAAAATAGATTCCTTTTCCAATTAGAAATAATACCTTAGCTATCCCTGCCAACACTGTATCACCTATATCACCAACCAAGTATACTTTGAAAGCACTTAAACATAATAAAAATTAGCACTAGGAATGAGAGAATAGAAACACATAACGCCGCTTTCTGCCTTTCAAATCATGAAATCTGCAAAAAAATAACCATGTTCAAACACCTCTACCTATTGCAACAAAGTTAAAGTACACGTAACTGGAACAGTAATAGAATCATAGAATGATGGAGTTGGAAAGGAACTTGCATATCACCTCGTCTAACCTTTCCCTGTTCCATGCAGGTGACTACAGCATCCCTGACAGGTGGCTGTCCTGTCTCTGCTTGAAAACCTCCAATGAAGGAAAGTCTGCAACTGCACAAGGCAAGCAAATCCAGTGCTGGACAGCTCCTACAGTTCAGAAATCGTTCCTAGAGCTAAGAAACTCTTCTTCCTGTCTAGCCTGAATCTGCTTCCCTGTACTTTCAACCCAATGGTTCTAGTCCTATCCTCAGGACCCACTGAAAGGAAGCCTTCTTTTTCTACTGCATGTCATTCCTTCAGATACTTGAGGATGGCTATTGTATCTCCCCTTAATCTTCTCTTTTCCAGGCCAAAAATACGGATTTGATTTCCAGACTCCTCACCACCTTAGATGTTCTTCTCTGAACCTGTTCCAGTTCATCAATGTCCTTCTTAAAATGTGATGCCAAGAACTGGATGCCGCATTCCAAGTGAGGTCTGAATGGTGCAAAACGCTGTAGAACAGTGGTTCCCAACCTGTGGGTTGGGACCCACCGGTGAGTCACAAGCTAATTTCAGGTGGGTTTCACAGCACCTAGAGCAGCCATATTGAAAATATGGGGTGGGCTACGTGGTTGTTTTGCTTGTGTCAAGTTGTACATTGGTTTTTTTCTTTCTGATTCACTTTGCTATTGGAAACTAGTTGAGAAATAATTCAACCTATTGCTGCATTCTCAGGAAAGCAGCAGATTCTGGCATCACAATGACGGCCTCTCCAGCCATGACATCAGTTCTGGTGGGTCCTAGAAAGATTGTCATTCTAAAAAGTGGTGCTGAAACATTTTAGAACCTCTGCTGTATAACTATAATCTATACTCTATTCCTCTGCTAATGTAATCCAGCAATGCATTATACAGCTGGCTTACAGTCAGTTTATGATCCATTAGAATGCCTACAGCACAATCCTCTGTCTACTCAGGAATAAATCCCATTATGTCCAATAAGGCTTACTCTCAGGAAAGTGCATATAGGATTAATGCCCTGGACCTTTTTCACATATACCTCTGCCAAGCCAGGTTTACCCCATGCTTTACTTGTTTCTGTGCTTTCCTATTTTGTCTCTGACTCCATCTCCTCCCCACCCCTCGGGAAGGAGATGTAAGGAATACTTTTTGTAGCAGAGGTGGCCAAACCTAAGGGCAAAAATATGATAAATGTATGATGTTTCAGAACTGCAAGACATGAACAAATATCTCTCTCTCTCTCTCTCTCTCTCTCTCTCACACACACACACACACACACACACACACACACACAGCAAGAGCAAGAGCAAGAGGGAGGGAGGGAGAAAATTGTTGAAGAGACATAAGATTTGGTTCTCGAGGATGTTGTTATGAAGCAGGCAGCCCAATCCTATACTGCAATGGAACAAGCAGAATAGGAGGCAGCTGGACACCACCTCAGATATTTTTCCTTGGTAAAGTCCCAAACACTCCTATGGGGCCACTCGAAATCGCTGGCGCAAATTTGAGTGGCCTGTGTAGGTTCAGGGTTCAGGAAGTGGCAAAGAGTGCTGCAGCCAGTCCCCCCCCACTCCTGGGCACCTCCCCCTCCCAGTTCTGCCCCTCCCCATTCCCCGCCCTGAAGGGGCTTACTGGAGCACCAGTCGTTTGTACCACCCACAAGCACTGCTTGCTTGCACACAGCTTTATGGCACAATCACAACACGTTCAGCCAACATTATGTAGGATTGGGCTCTAAGTGTTTGTGGTGTTTGTGTATTTTATATTTGTATGATTTTGTAATTTTTGGAAGAAAAAATAAGAAAAATCAGTATCAACATATTTAGCATAGATTTGTGAAGGACACACAAAATCTGCAATTGATTCTTTTGTTTTTATCTATAAAAAAGTATAATTTGCATTGTACTTTTCTCCTTGCTACTTCATATGAAGAGTATTTGATCCAAATACTCAAATGTTGAATACATTGCAGTATAAATATGAGTGAATAAAAATGAATCTATTGCAGAGAATAATACTATATGTACAGTATATGTATCAACCAGCCAAAAACAAGCTCATGTGAAGACTATAGTCCTGGTCATAGTAACCTGAAAGTAGATTTCACTGGATTTGATGGGATTTACTTCTGAGTAAACACCCTTAGGATTCTATTGTAAGTCCCCTTGATTAATTTTAGTGAAAAAATTAATCATGTGCTTCATTTTTCTTGCAGTGAAATCAAGGGCACCTAAAGCAATTAAGTGGTCATGGCTGGTTCACAGCCAATAATATTAAAGTGGAACTGAGTTGCTGGTGGTAAAAAAAATATATTAGAAAACCTCTATATGGAATATTGCAGAAAAGAATCTATCACAAGTTCTATGTAAGTACAATTCTGAAGGTTCCATTTGGGATATCAGTGATTCATAAGCAATTTTCAGGTTCTGTATCAAAATATTTTTGCCCATTTTTGTACCCATGAGAATATAATGAGACTAAAATGCGTACAAATGAACTAATTTGAAGTTTATTTTTTCTCTTAAAAATAATATTCAATTTGGCTTGTTCGTTTCATAAATATAACAGTCAGATTATATATACAAGAAATCATGACAGAGATTATTTCCAAATGACAGTCTTAGTTTAATAACTGGAGGAACAAAACCAATAAAGAGAACCTTTTATTGCTTGAAACAAACCATAAATTTAATATATTGAAAATTAAAGTTTGAGTTTAATGAAGAAAGCAATTTCATTTCAAACAACGAGCCTAAGAAAAAATAAGGCCTTGGGACTGTGAGCATTTCATCGTATAGCAACAGCAGCTCTGAAAACCAAATGCCTGAGGCTTGCCAAATTTGATGAAATGAAGCAGATTCAAGAGTGCTGCTGCTTAGATCTGAATGCAGATCAATACAATCAATCTGTTCGGAGTCACAGGACGTGTACTCCCCAGCCTGAAGCAGCTTCCCCAACCATCTTAATGATATTTCTTCATTTGCTCCCTTTTGTATCCTACCTTCCAATCACAGACTACCAAGGCGGCTTACAAGCCTTGAAAACAATCATTACTAAAACATTCATAATAAAAGAACTCCAGGAAGAGCAGCTTTTCCCATTCTTGTCAAATATTCATTCATTCTTTCATTCCTTCATTCCTTCATTTGAAAGATTTCTACCCCACCTTTTTCTCCAGAGAGGGGACTTAAGGCAGCTTACAAAAAAAAAAAAAGCAATATTAAAACAATATCTTTAAAACTTTTTTTTAAATAACGACATCATTAAAAATAACACAAAACCCAGGATCACCAACATTACATTTTTAAAAAACTAAAACTAAAAGCCATGAGGAAAAATAGTTTTCAGGCATCATTTGGAAGACACAGACGGATAGGGCCAGCCTAACGTCATTGGGCAGCCTAACTTTGCCCCAGAGATACAGGGTCACTGCTGAAAGGTTCTGCCTCTGGTTCCTGCCAATCTCCAACCACACATCTAAGACCAGAGGGCAGTAGCATAGCAGGAGGAGACAACACAGTATGTACCCTCCCATTCGCTATTGGATCCTTTCCGGGAAATGACACCAATGGTCAGGTGACACTGTTTGGTTTGGTGAGTGCCCGCCGATTGTTGTCACTGCCCTGAATGGCTCCAACGGCGAGTGGGAGAGGCCACTTACAAGGCTCATTGCAGCGCTTGCAGTACTTACTGCCAGAGGGTCCACAAGCAGGGCCCCCATGACTGATTCCTAAAGAGAAAGCAGGTTCACACGGAGGAGACAGTCTTCAAGATAACGTAATGCCCTGCTGTCTGACAAGAGTCAGTTTGCATGGGCATTATTTTATACATGCAGATTGGTTTCTTCAATTTATATGAATGGGAACCAGGAATGTTCAGAAACAGATTCGTTGTTGTTGTTGTTGTTGTTGTTGTTGTTGTTGTTGTTGTTGTTGTT
>JAJKFI010000028.1:12874592-12929794 GCA_029204185.1 Lerista edwardsae | reverse complement strand
TATTATTATTATTATTATTATTATTATTATTATTATTATTATTATTATTATTATTATTATACCACCACCAGTGTTTATATACCGCCTTTCTGGTCATTAGATTTCTCCTCTGACTTTAATTAAGGCAGTTTACATGGGCAGGCTTTTCTCAAGCCCATATAGGAGTGTTACAATCACAAGTTCTGTCATTCAAGAACAGATTCAAAATGATCCTGGTGTCTCCTTCACAGTCCAGCATCTCTCTGGCTGCTCACACTCCCACGCATGGCTTGACAGGTACTCTTCCACTCACACTTGAAGGGTCGTCATCTCCACTCCTCTCACCAGCTGGAGAGACTCATCTCTGTCAGCAGCGTTTATCGGCAGTTCACGGTTTCTTCTGGCTGACTCAAACTGCCATCCCAGGTGATCCTTCAGGCTTCAGAGGTGGCAACTCTTCCACTCGGCCAGACCCTCCTGCCAATATTGAATGGCAGGGCCAGCCCGTCCATGAGGCTTTCTGGTCAGGCAGCTGATTGATGGAGGGCACTTTTCTCCATCTGCCTACTTGCCTCCACTGTTCCTCTTCCTTCTTCCACTCCATGGATTGGAAAAAGAAGAGCAGGAGAGAGAGGAAGAAGAAATGTAGAGGAGAGACTGAGCTAAACATTGAAGAGTGGGAAGAGTGGACCTTGCCACATCATACGGTAAAAGGGAGCAGCATTTTACATGCCATTTCAGGGGTCAGGAGGTCTTGGGCTGGGTCTTTTTCATGGGCAAAGGCAGTTGTGGAATCAAATCCTGAAGACCTCTTGCTGTATTTAAGGACTCCATTTGCTACCTACCTATAAAACTGCACCACCACTACCAACCGAATCAGCACCCAGATACTATTGCATGACTCTACATTCCCTATCTTCCACCTATACTCAGAATGCACCAGTCCTTTCACACAAAACTCCACTCCTGGTTTTCTCCTGAGCTGTCTTCATTTCAGCAGCCTCATTGGTGGGGAGAGCCTTGTTGTTGCTAGAGTCAGAATCCTCCCCCAGTCTGATGCAGATCAGCTGGAGATATACCAACAGATTCAAAATGATCATCTGCCATAGATGATGAGTCTCCAGGCATCACAAAAAAACCTGCCCATTTTCTGAAAATATATTTGAATCTGAAACAGTACTGAACTAGCAACGAGCATGGCAAGAGTGCCCCTCAACAGACAGAACAGTTAGATTGTGTCTCTGATGTGACCATTTACCCACTCAACACTTCAGCAAGCATAATCCATCTATTTACATTTACATGTTCATCAGCAACCGAGTGCATTTGTAAGTGGTCTGGCTGTTGCCAGTAGGAAAAAATAATAAGCAGAAGTGGCACTTGGGAATCAAAAGCGAAATGGGGCTCACTCTGTTCCTGGGACAAGGCCCTTCTGAAAGAAAAGAAATGTCCTTTGTAGTTTGTATGGAGATGAGCATGGTCAAATGTTGCACACAAGTGTTTTCCTTGTGGATGAGACAGTTTTCTTTATGTTAGTCAGGAGAGTCGAGCAAAGGGTACTTGTGCTGGATGGGGAAAAAGGGGTTAATACACTGGGAAAATGTCTGCATAATGCAACTTGGAAAATGTGTGTTTCCCAAGTGAGCGCTACGATGAGCTTGCTGCGTACCCAGAGTGAGCGGTGCAAAAGGCTTTTATGACTCTATCTCTAACTCAGCAATCTCAACATGCACTTAAATATTAGTTTACAAGCTGCAGGTATTAAGTAAATGCCAGAGGGAAAATAAACAGAGGGAGCATTAAACGCAGAAAGCGCCAGGCTTGGGCTGAAACATCTTTCAAAGAGCCATGACACAAACACTTCCCTGGAATCTTTAAAGGGCACCGAGATCAAAACTCGACTGGCCACATTTTGTGCCCGTGTGAGCAAGATCTGATAAAACTGGGCTCTTTGCCCCTATTCCAAAATGGAATATGTCTAAAAGGAAATTACTGATGGCCCCTATATTGCAAGACTTGGGGCTGGTCAGCGGCAGAGAATCAACCACAGCTACTATGGTTACCTTAGGATTCAATTCTGTTGAGCCACTGGGCCACCAGGACACGTATCCTAGCAGTGTGCTTTACAGCAGTCACAAACACAGAGTGTCCAGCACTCTGCACAGCATGGCTGCCACCACAAGTGGTGATTGGCCAAGCACCAGCAGCCTCCAGAGAAGAACCAGAGCTAAGTGAGTGCAGTGGGTGGGCAGTTAAGGGTAGAAGAAATGGGTAGGGGAGAAGGAGAAACAGGGTGGCACCAGAGCCAGGGGTCATCCACTAAAACTGAGTGTTGGGTTAGGGTTAAAACAGACAAAAGAAGATATTCCTTTACCCAGTGTGTAATTAGTCTGTGGAACTTATTTCCATGGGATGTGGTGATGGCGTCTGGTCTCGAAGCCTTTAAAAGGTGATGGGAAAGGTTTATGGAGGAAAACACCATCACACGGTTACAAGCTATGATTGGTATGTACAGTCTGAGATTAGCTGGTTGCTCATTTTGAGATCAGTAGGATTTTTTTGCACCCGAATTGGCCATGGAGGGAAGTTCCTTTGCTTACCCATCTGGTGAGGGAGGGACAGTGTGTTCAGTAGGTTGGTTCAGTAGGTTGTTTAATGAAGTGGCCCAAATCATAGTCTGGTGTCTTCACTGGGGGGGGGGGGGGGGTGCGAGGGTGAATAGGCTTCCTCAAAATGCCAAATGCAGGGGAGTGACAGTGACAGTGAGATGTAAGCATCTCGTTGTCAAATGTGCTCCCGAGATGGTGGGCCACTGTGAGATACAGGAAGCTGGATTAGATGGGTCTTTGGCCTGATCCAGAGGGGCTTTTCTTATGTTCATATGTGGCAACTGGGGCAGAGAGGGTGTCGAGGCCAAGAAGGGGGGGTATTAGCAGCAGTAGCTCAGCTGATATCCTCTCTTACCAGGCTCAATCCATCTATATTCTTGACTTGTACCAGCAAAACAGTGGCACAAGCCCAGCTTGACAGTGGAGGCTTATCCTGTGGCAAGGGAGCAAATGTTCCTCAGGGAGGCCTTCACAGCTTGAACCCCACCCCCAGGATGCACTGATGCCCGGAGACTGCACTGGATTAGGAAGTGAGTTTCATTGTGAGAGGCTTACCACCTACTAGCAATTATTTCACTCACTCTCTGTGAGAAGTTACTTGCCAGAAAAACGTCTATTGAACTTGCTCAGGTTTCTAATGGAGAAATCATTAGCCTGACAGTAACGGATGCTCCATGAAAAGAAGCCTCTGACTCCTCCGACTGCTGCAGAAAAGGCAGGGAAAGGTCTTCAAGAACTGCTGAGTCACCAGAGACTTCTGGCCAGCCACTGTTGGCGGCATTTCCAGACTCCCAGAAGACTCCCAGGGTGAAATCCTAAATGGGAGTTAGGCCTCCTAACCCAGCCAGGTCACAAATGCACCGTAAAACACGTTTGGACCACTTTCAGAGTCGGGGAGGATGGCACACTTCTGTGTGTTGGCCTCCCTGACTCCAAGAGTGGTGCAAACACACTCCAGGTTGGGATTGTGCCCTTAATGTGATCTGTGAAGAATGCCCTGTTTTTCCCCTATTTCCTGCCCATTTTTTCTGAATTTTAGACCCTTTCAACTCCCCAGAAGCTCCTGTGAAGTTTCAGCAGCCTAAAGTGTTGTTCAGGCATCCTTTGCAAGCAGCCTTGCTCCTGTATTTGGCTCTTCCCATTACTTCCCAAATATGTACTTTTTTGTGGATTTGGCTTCTCTTCCTGTCAGGAATGGATGCCCTGCCTCCAAGATTGGCATGCACTTACAGAGGTGGACCACGTGGGGTGACACATGGCGGCTGCCCTGGGTGCCATTTGTGGAGAAAGCACTAAGGCTGCCGCCTTGTGTCACCCTCCCTCCCACTTTGCATTCAGAATCACTCCTAAATGGAGTGATTGGTGGGGTGTGGTGGGGTGGCACAGGGGGTGGGGTGGTAGCACTAGGGGTGCAGTGACATGTCTCTTAACCCTGCAGACATTACTGTGGGTTTGATTTCTAAACAGAACCCCTGCAGTTCAGAGCTGTCCTGGTTGGAGGGGGGGTGTTTCCCAGATGCTCCCCTCTGCCTGGTCTCTGTCACCTGGGATTGTGGCACCAAAAAAAAACTAGCAAGATTTTTTCCTCATTCAACTGTTGGTTCAGTGAAAAGAAAGTATAGAGCAGCAAGAGAGGTGTGTGTGCTAACCAGTAGGCACTACTTCCCTTTGTCAGCTGGCCTTCACCAGAAGTCCCTTTCCCTGACATGATCTAACAAATCAGTTCTTGATAGAAAGCAAATTGGAATGAAATCATATTCGGTTTTATTTTGAGCCTGAAGGATTCCTTGAGAATATTTCTCTTCTTAGCTTGGCTGTTGTACAAATTCTTTCAAAGTTTTTGTTTTTGTTTTTCTCAGACAGAGAAACAGGCTGGATAAACGATTTCAAACTTTAGCACTGTGATCCATGTAATTAAAGAGCTTCTGAACATGCAGGCATTACAGTGTTGCTAAGGACTACAGTTCCAATTGCTGACCAAAGCCTTTAAACACATGAATTTTCCCACCTCCCCGCATCTTACTGTCAAAAACGTATCGATGGACTTTCTGTTCAGAGAAATTGCAAATGTTCAAGGAGTTGGGCAAATTCCTGGACTCCGATTAGGAAAGATGTGAGTATGTGTTGGGGGGGTGGGTGAACGGTTTAGTTCAAGGTGCATCTGTTCATTGTTTTGTTCATTGTGTTGGCCGGGGAAGGGGCCAGAGCCGCCTAAGTTAGGCCGCATCCAAGCCGCCGTCCACGGCTGTGTGGCCCCAGTTTGTGCCATGTGGTGTCCTTGGCCCAGCACTTCCAAAAAGCAGGCACAGATCCGAGGAACCCATAGGGGAGGCTTCTGAGCGCAGCCTGCCATCAACAGGGGCTGTACCTTCTATCCAGGCCCTAACCAAGGTCCCACTATCCAGGTGACCTTCCTGTGCCCTAATTAGCTTAGGGTCACAATAGCAAAGGATTGGTTCTATCTGTGTAAATCAACCTGTTCTCTCAGGTGGTTGTCTTAGACCCATTTGCACATTCTGTTCTTCATGAGTCCCAGGACAAGATGCTACCATTCTAGCCCATAGTACAAGATGAAGAATTGTCATTTTTGCCATACAGACATTTCGGTGTGCTGATATTTTGGTCACAATCCTAACCTGGAGTTAGGCGGCACAGTTTGGCTGGCACAAGAGCCATCGTATAGCACATTTAGACCACTCTC
This sequence comes from Lerista edwardsae, assembly GCA_029204185.1. Classification (NCBI taxonomy): domain Eukaryota; kingdom Metazoa; phylum Chordata; class Lepidosauria; order Squamata; family Scincidae; genus Lerista; species Lerista edwardsae. The sequence goes on along the minus strand of JAJKFI010000028.1, from coordinate 12,924,505 downwards.
AGAATCAGGCCTGTGTGCTGGTCTCTCTGACTCAGAGAGTGTTCCAAACATACTTTACGGTGTCCCTTGTGCTGGCCAAACTTTGCTGGCCTAATTGTGTCTGCCTAACTCCGGGTTAGGATTGTGCTCTTTGTAAAGTAAACAGAATACCTTGGTGAGGTATTTCTGAGATTTTTGTGATCTCTAGTCTGAAAAATGACAAGCTAAATTAGTAGGAAAAATTGAGGCCTGTGAGATTTTGGAGAATCACTCCAGAATGAATCAGCATAAATTTATGAGGTAGAAAAACCTGTGTATTAGGAAAAGAGCACAGAGCCCTTCAGTTAAAAAGGCTTATGTTAGGGTGATGAAGAAAAAAATACAGATCCAGAACAAGCAAAAGGATTCCAGATGGAATGTTTCAAGCTTCGTGGGTGGAATGGAGCAGTAAAAATTTTAAAGGAGAAATTGCTTTTAAAGGACCTGCTGCTGCTGCTGCTGCTGCTGCTGCTGCTCCTGATCACTTGCTCTAACAAATCAACCCATATCAAGCAGCCCTGACCTATTGTTCTACAGTAGTAAGAGCTGGTTAGTCCAATGGCGTTTCTGCCATTGGCTAGGGGTGGCAAATGCCCCCAGGCAGTGTGCCTGTGGAGCTGGGAGGGTGGCGCCTGACGCCAAGCCATTGTCTCCACTGCCACCATCTCCGCTGCTGTGCACCCTCTGGAGTCCTTTCAAGGGCTGAGCAGACTGTGCCCAACACCTACTGCCCTCTGGAGCATTCTGACGCCTCCGGAGGATTTTTCCCAGCTCAACCTGCCCCCTGCCACTCAGTAGACCTCCACCAACAAAATAGCTGGCGTAGGTATGCAGAAAACCATTGATGGCCAGGTGGCTACAGACAGGTAAATACAAAACTACTTACCTCTCTCACACCATCTGAGACACACCAGACACACACCCCACAGTAACATGCAGTGCACACTCTGGCAGCGTGACTGCATTGCATAGGATGATGGTGCATAGGATATGACTGGGGCATTAGCGAATCTCTGCTTCAGGTGTACTATGGAGATAATACTACTTACTTACTTAACTTGTGGGATTGTTGTCAGGATTACATTAAGACAGTGATGTCATTCACGGGGAATGGACCAGAACGGGCGTTCCGGATCCTAACGGGCTCCGTGGCTGGTTCCGGGTTCCCGACAAGTGCCAATCAAAAGTGAGTTCCTGTTCCTAAATCATTTGAATGACACCACTGCATTAAGACAATGCATAGCACTAGTTCACAGTGTTCCTGTGTGTTCCACCCCTGTAACTGATAGCCCATAAATAGGGAAAATAACACCAATAGAAGTGATGTTATGATACAAGTAAGTCCTGCAAGATGTTATAGAAGACGGAGCAAGACATATTAATTGTGGCCCAATCTGAAAGGCTACTTAAGGCAGCCATTCACTGCCATAAGTCACCTTGCAATGGTGCAAGTGCTGCGTTTTAAATGCTGCCATTATACACTATGGAGCCTCTGGTGGAAATGGCCAGAGGCTCCATGCATGCACCAAAATGCTCCACCTGGATGCTCCAACAGTACAGGTAAGGTAGGAGAAGGATTGGTTTGTGGACGGTTTAGGGGACAATCAGAGTGGGAAGTTGGCCAAACCAGAGACCAGTTTGGGAGTGGATCTCAGTGGCAGTCACACTGGATCCTATTCCCCCTTCTCAATTTGGACCCCCCTTCCCCTCCTCAGATGAATGCCAGCAAAACAGCTGGCTTATGTCTGAAAAGATTGATCGGTGACCAGGACACATTAGGAGAAGCAAGTAAAGTAAGTAGTCTTGCTTATCTCTTGCTGTCCACCTGATTGCTCCGCTCACCAGTGCGTGCAGTGTGTGGCTGCATGGCTGAAGGTGGCCGAGGACGGGATTGGGCTGCCCACTGTGGGTTCTGTCTTGACAGAAGCAGCAGGGACTACGGACAACAAATGGTAGACATAGGGGCATTGTTTCCACTGTAAACTGATCGATTGTAAGGAAAGATTTTAACTCTGCTGAAGATATTCTAGTTTCAAAACCACTCTACTCCACAATATGCAGGTGTGAGTCAGTGTGTGTGTGTGTGTGTGTGTGTGTGTGTGTGTATTCGTGTGCATTCACTCGCACACATGCACACACACTCCAAAAGCAATCAAATATAGTTGTGAAATGGACAAATTAGGCTCCAGTCAATTTCTGAAAACTGTTTACTGAAGTCTACATGCCTTGTTCACAGATGGTTTTTAGCTAGTGCTACAAATTCTCATGAAACGATAAAAAGGGGGGGGAAATCCATTTTGATGGTGTGATGTAGCTGGCAAATGGGAACTGTGCACAGTCTCCAATTAAAACTGACAAGTCTTGAAAACGCTTAATCCCACAGATGCAGTATGACAATCCCAAAGTGCAAAACATAAATGATATGCTGCATCACTCATCTGTTACTGTTTAAGGTTGGGGAGGTTTGTATATGTGCATGTGGGAGTTTTGTTTGTTTGTTTAAAGACTAGACAGCAAAGAACTTCATTTAACTGACTTAGAATGGCAAGAGTGCCAATTGAAATTAAAATGGGCTGGAGACTTAAATATTTACTGTTAAACTCTCCTACCCTTTCCTGTTTTCTTGCTCAATATGAACTATATTGGACAGATATCCAAAGACCTAAATGAACTTGCAAATTATTATTTTTCCCTTGAAATTGTCTATTAAGGGGGAATGAGCCAAAGAGATTAGTTTTTGAGCTAAGTCTGGACAGTAGTCACTGTCTTTTAAATGATCCTTAATTTACGCTCAAGTGTTTAATTTCAACTTTCTGATGGCAGCGACTCGACATTCTCTGCAGGTATTCGAGATATTCAGCATGATTAATTGGGCAGGATGGAAATTTTTTATATATTTGGAGCCCACTTGAAAGGGGGAAGTGAGAAATGAGTTGTGCCAAAAGGCTTTGGTCTCTTTTGATTAATCGAGTAGATTAGACGGATCATGAAAACAATCTTCTAATTTATAAGAGTCAATTTCATATCTTGTTAAACAAGAGTTTTTATTATTGAACTTAAACCGCTGAAGTGTGATGTACCAAAGGCCACATTTTGTGCCGCAGAATGCTGCTTTGAACGCTCGCATGTTAACCACATGCTAATAGGTTCTCAGCAGGCTGATAAGTTATTGATTATCTCAGCTTGTATAATTTGTATCAAGACAAGACAGCGTTGTTAACTGGAATATAAGTGCTTCCTTCTTGCTACCTGAACCAGACTCCTTTGCTCATCAGTCACTTTATTCAGGGCCATGGTAACAGACAGACGACTTTGTCTGCAGGTGGATAGCTCCTTTTTTTGTGAAGAGGGGCTTGAACACCATTATACCCTGCCCTAGGAAAGAACAAATTCAACTCCTATTGTACCTACCAGTATTAATCTAAACAGTCGTTGGATTGCCAGATGGAAAAGCCTTTCAAAACAGTTTCTCTTTGTTCCCTTGCTAATGTGTATGTTGAAATTATCCTCCATTTTATATTTTGTTCATTTTTAGGGAGACGGGAGCAGAATGGAAGAGGACACAAAGAATGCATGTGATTACAAGGGCCAAGTGGGAAACGTATTCATATTGTAACGATCTGATATATTATTTTAAATTACTTTCACAGAGAACATTTTCGTATTGTGTGTCAAACTTATACACATACATCAAGACATTTTTACATCAGTCCTGTTCTCTCCTTTTCCCCTTACTAAAAGTTCACCATTTAATAAAAATGAAATGAAATTGTAGTATATCTTAGATAGACTTCAGGGGCCTGCTAACGAGATGTATAACGAACTCCAAGCATTAGAACTTCTGTGCTGCACGAAAAAGTTCAGTTCAGTTCAGTTTAGTTCAAAAGAGGATTTCGTGTTGGAGAAAACAGTGGTTTTCTGTCATTAACAGCAGGGTGAAAAGGTAAGGATTTGACATATTATTGTGTTTGTTTGTGTAAAGTACTGTCCCAGATTTCTGACATGGATCACATGTTGGAATAGTTGACATGCTGTGGATAAACAGAAGACATCAAAGACTGGAAGAATATTTTGTTGTTTTACTGTCTCATGATAATATAGTTTGGGTTTTTTTCCCCCACTGAATTTCAATACATGAGAATTCTTCAAGGAAGTTTTGTGGTGCTTTTATATTACACACAGAATATTTCAACTTGATTTATTAGTTTTAGCAGAAGAACTAGTGTTTTTTGCAAACTCAAAGCCAGGAAATGGTGCTGGAGATATCCCCAAACCACGGGGTCAGTGCAGACGGACAGCCCATGACACTGCTGTGCCAACTTATGCTACTGCCAGAGCAGGTCCTCACTTGACAATGGGATTTATTCTCCTTGGCCAGGTCCTAAGCCAGCCTTCTAATTCAGGTTATTCCTGCCTGATGTGCTCACAGAATCTGACCAAGACTAGGATGTGTACCAAGGAAATCCCATGCTGGTGTTTGGGGGGGGGGGAGATGTAGCATTGCGGGGGGGGGGGGCTTTCTAGGAAACTGGAAACTAGGAAAAACTGGGAAAAGGCAAGCAGATTTCATCTGGGGATCTTCTGTGTCCAGCCAGCTATTTCAAGGATCACTTTGCTTCTGGTCAACCTAACCTCTCGTCATATCTGTCTAGGTCCCAGGACATGGCCTGGTCAGCTCAAGAGCCCTCTGTGTAGAGGAGCCTACTTAGAACTTCCATTTCCTTGAGGGTTCAGAGGGTGTATATTGCATAAGGATCAAGAGCACACTTAATAACTTGTGAGTAATAGCTTGGAGACCACCATTGAAAACACTGAAATTGAAATCATACAAGACTCCAGTGTGGTTGTTCTACAGCGCAATCCTGCACTGCCTGTCGCGCCGATGCTGCGTCATAGCATCGGCGCAACAGCCCTAGTGTTGATGCAGGAGCACCTATTGACACTCCCGCGTCAGCGCTAGAGCAGCGGGACCGGTGCTGCAGGCAGTGCCAGTCCTGCTGCGCCCGCACTGAGCCTTTCTTGCGCCGACTGTAGCTGGTCAGCGCGAGGGAGGCTCTGCACAGAAGCGGCGCGGGGACTGGTGGGAGGGAGGGAGGGAGGCGGGGGCAGGACTTGGGCGGGACCTGGGAGGTGGCTGTATGGCCACCTCCTAAGCCCATCAGCGAGGCCGCGCAGCCCTGATTCAGGCCGCATGGTCTCCTTGAATCTGCGCCCGCTCTTTAGCAGGCACAGATTCAAGGAGCACATAGGGGAGGCTGGAGCCTCCCCTACAGTAAGGGAGCGAATGCTCCCTTGCCGTGGGGGGGGGCTCCAGCCTCTCCTAAGCAGCGCTGGATATGGTACTGGCCTGGCTTAGGATTGCGCCCTTAATGCCCTATAATAATTACATGTGCATAAGTTCCATGAATACAGCCTCTCTCATAAAGTTGGATATTGGTGATTTTGGCTCCTCTGTACTCCACAACGCAGCAGACACCACAGCAGTTCATGGCTTATGCAGAGTGCCAAGATGCACTTTCCTCCTCAAGGAATAGTCTCATATGTACATATATGAAGTGGCCTAGTATCAAGTCAGGCCATTAATCTAACTAGCTCTGTATCATCAGTGCAAGCTGATGGTTGCTTTCCGGACCTAGAGATTGGTCTTTCCCCACCCTACCTGGAGATAACAGGGAAATAACCTGAGATCCCTTCATATCCAGCATATACAGTTCAACCACTGAGGTGGACCCACATCATATGATAATGCATGAGAATATGCATAAGATAATGCGTGAGAATAATGCATGTCTCCTGGTGGACTTGTGACCTAGCACAAGTTGCAAGGAAGCATCCAGGGCCTTCCCATGCAAGTCTACTGAGAACGGGCAGCCCAATCCTAAACTGTGCTGGAGCAGGCAGGCTGGCAGGCCTGTGCGGCATCCAACGCAGCTTAGGATGCCACTGGAGCTTTCCCGGCACAAGGCACATTTCTGCACTTGCACCAGGGGAGGCACCATCCTCCCCTATGGGTTCCTTGGATCTGCACCTGCGAAATTGCGGGCGCAGAACCGAGGAAGCCATGAGGCCCAAATTGGGGATGGTCTTGGTATGGTCTAATGGCTGCATTCCAAGCCCATCCACCCCCTCGGCCGGCCTACCCACGCCCTGCCCAGTTCTGCCCATCCCTGGCCCAGAACAGTCCTCCTAGAACCGTTCCTGCACCAGCCAAATTTGGCTAGCGCAGAGACAGCGGGGCCTGCGCTCCCAGGCCCATGCTACTGCTAGCATGGAGCATTGTATTAGTGTGTATCCCATTGTATTCAATGGAGCCTACTCCCAGGAAAGTGTATATTGGACTGCAGCCTGTCTCTCCCCATGGGGAAATATTTTTATTTGATCCTGCCAGGTCTCTGCAAAACAAATACTTTTTGGGGAAAAATGCACATATAATATAGAGTTTATCTGGTGAATAATTCTAAACTTTCTCACGCCTAGATTTCAAAATACATATCACAAATACCTCAACATTCTTGTGCAGCCTGTCATTTATTGGTGCATGCATTTCATTGTTCAGATAATTCAATACTTATTCTCTGAGCCAAAAACATGAAGAAGAAGTATGCATGTCATTTTGTCTAGGCACAGCTCTAAAACTTGGCCCTGAAAGACTATTGCAATCCATAAAGCAGATGTTAAATACTAAATAAAACACTGATTGGCCACCAAGAATAATTGTCAGGTAGTAAATACTACTGAGGCTAATAAACTTTGATATTTCACTAGCTATTCTATTATGACACCATTAATGACTCTATCCATGTGTTAAGAATTGCCTAGGTCATATTAGGTAACCATCAACACTTAAAAAATGCATAGAAGCAAGCAGCCTGGAACTATCCAAATGCCTTCAAAGCTGTGTGTCAACATCTCCTTGGCCAGTCAATCCCCTTAAGCTGCCATTGGCTCTTCAAGCTGATATTTCAGTTGCAATGAAAGGGGAAGCAGATGTTATTTACATCCAGCAGATATCACATTTGCCAAGTGACCCACATTCACTGGGTCAAGTTTACAATCACCATTAGAAACCAAAGGAATCTAAGCTGACTACTTAGCAAGCTGACTCCTAGCTGACTAAGCTGACTCCAAGCAAGCTCTGTTTCATCTGGCTTCAAGTCTTGGAATAAAGTTGGGGATTTGGGGAGTTCCTTGGTTGTGCAGATATTCTCTCTCTCTCCCTCTCTCCCTCTCTCTCTCTCTCTCTCTCTCTCTCTCTCTCTCTCTCTCTCTCTCTCTGCCTCTGCCTCTATGTGTGTGTGTGTGTGTGCGCGCGCGCGCGCGCGCGTGTTTCTTCTCAGTTTGATATTGGTTGTAGCCTCTTCCTTTCCCCCATAAATTATCCCAGTGGTAGTACTGGAAGACACTTATATGTGGCCTAAAAGATGGTTCGCATATACCTATGCATCAGTTGATCACTGAAATTTCTGCTTCTGGTACTGAATGCAAAAGCACAGAAAGCACTTTCAATACAGCCATACATTTACACATTCAAGTCATACCTTTAGTTCACAACCAGTGGTATCACCAACACAGGTGCTCTCTCTCCCCCCCCACTCTCTCTCTCTCTCTCTCTCTCTCTCACACACACACACACACACACACACACACTGCACAACAACCCTTACGCATCCAAACTTAGTGATGTGCGGCACCTGGAAGTGTAGTGCATCATTGTTCCACCACTGAAGTGTTTTTGAGGGATAGTATTTCAGGCCCTTCAAAGCTTTTGGGATGCAGGACGGCCCATCTGCCACCAAATGCAGCATCTGCCTCTGTTTGGCAGGAGCTCAGGTGGGGCACTCATCAAAGCCACCCACAGGGCGGACCACCCACCCCACCCCCACTTGCTATGCCACCATTCACAACCATCAAATGATGGACATGCATGTCGGAACCAGTCTAGGCTTGAGTTGCAAGGAAATGAATAATTTTTCATATTTGAATTTTAGCAGTCCCTTCTCAGAAGTTTTGGGACAGCTGGGCAAAAAAGAGATGGAAAACTGCAATCAGAATGCTCTACTCTCCCTCGGGAAAGAGTCATAAAATGCAAAAAGTCCCAGTTTCCATCTCTGGCATCTCCAGGGCTGGCTGGGGGGGAGGGGTTCATATCTGAAACTCTGGATATCCTGAGCCAGTCTATACAGACAAGACTCAGCTACACACAACTGTGATTTAGTTTGGCGCTTCCTAGGCTTCTTCTTGAAAAACGTTGTTTGCTTCACAGAAAGGCTTCATCATAAACTTGCGAGCAGATGGCGACTGTTCCGATCTGGATACATAAATCCAGTCAGCTGGCCTTTCGTTGACAGGGCACTTCAAGCGCCCAGCACTTTGTTTTATACTTCTTCCCCATAACTCTAAAATTGATTACTGAGAGGAAAAGATCTTCCATTATCAAATCTAATATTAACACAACAAAAATAGCAACAGATGTAGAGAGATTGCAGTAGAAACCGATGACAGAGAGTGTATATTCAGTTAAGTGAATATACAAATGTCTCACTGGCTGGCCCTGTGAGGGGAGAAAATATGAAGAACTTGTGTGTGTGTGTGTGTGTGTGTGTGTGTGTGTGTGCGTGTGTGTGTGTGCGCGCGCGCGCGCGTGCTTGCATGCGTGTGCGCGAGCTCAGGGATCTAGCTCAACTGCATTACAGAGCAATGGCCATACACAGCTGGAGTTTCAGATACACTAATGACAAAGAGAGGCAGAGTTTTCATGTACTTTGGAATGTACTGGAATCCAGAAGAAATTCCATCAAAATGGCCTGTAATGTGAACTCACAAGTACACTTCAGCACTGATTCTTCTCAGTGGTTTATCCTCACCAAATCAGTTGATCACTCCACCTCCAATGATGCTTTACCCCATGAATTCCATCCTGACTTCCCAGATCAATATTTTGAAAACTATTATCTTTCCTGTGTCAGGTGGCAGAAGGAAGAAGTGGGGGAAAGGTCATTTTGAATTGCCAGCGTGTAAAAGACAAGCATGGCTTTAGATCTGCTGTGAGAGAAAGCCATTCTGGAAAGTGAGTGCCTTTAAACTAGCAGCAAAGGGCACCTGGAGCATGAACATGAGCAACAGGCTGGGTAACACTTTAAAAGGATAGCCAATGTCAAGAGAAATTACACAGGAAATGAAGGTTAAACAAGATAAGGCTGGGATTTTAACACAGGCCTTGGGACTAGTTTTGCTATATACAGTACAGTTGGGACCTTTTTATCCGTGAGCATTCCGTTCCCGGAACCCTCACAGATAAAAAAAGTCCATGGGTAATTAAACCCATGGATTTTGCCCACATCTGATACTCCAAACCCAACCGGAGCTGTATGGAGTTGGGTCCAGAGGGCTTTCTAAGGCTTGCCAAGGCCGCTCACATTTGCACAGAGGTACAGCTTCCTGGACCACTCCCCCCCCCCGCCCCCTCTGAACACAACCAGAGCTGTTCTCTGGTCGTGTCCAGAGGGTGTTCTGAGGCCTTCAGAAAGTTTGAGGCGTTTGGAAGGCCTTCTGAAGCCTTTTCTGAAAATGGAAACTGACCTTTTAAGGCTTCCAGAGGGCCTTAAAAAGCATTCTGAGGCCCAGGGAGGCCACAGTTGGCCACCTAGGACCAGTGGTGTCATTCAAATGATTTAGGAACAGGAACTCACTTTTGAGTTCAAATTCAAATGTTGAAAAACAAAACAAAACCCAGAAGCAGCCACGGAGCCCATTAGGATCCGGAACGCCTGTTCTGGTCTGTTCCCCCTGAATGACATCACTGCCTAGGACTCAGAACACCCTGCAGATGCAACTGGAGTGCAGCCACAGCAGTCCCTCGACTGGCTCCCTTGGCCCCACCGCAGCCCTGAGAGGCCAGGGCGCCGACTGCACAGGCGTGTGGCCCGGCCTCGCGAGAGCTCCCGGTCTCGTTGGAACTCTCGCGAGCCCCTCATGCCACCAACAGCCCAACCCTGCTGCGACTGGGGTGAGCCAGCCCCAAGGAGACCCTTGCCAACAAGAGGAGCCCAACGCAGGGAAGAACGGAGGCCCGAGCGCACCCATGGCAGGGTGATGAAACCGCGCCCCCCAGGACGTCACCCCATGTGTTGTCCAGCCACACCTCCCTGCACCCAGAATAGCTCCCTTTTGGAGCAAAACAGAGGCAAGGGCGGGCCGGCCGGCCGAACAGCGCGCTGTTTCCTCCTCAGACTCTGCACAATGGCGCCCCGCTGCTGCCCGGTGCCCATGGCTCATGCCACCCTGGGCTACATGGTAAATACGCCTCTGGCCCGACACACCTGGCACGCCTCCGCCTGAAGCAAGGGCATAGCCCCCCCGGTGAAGGGAACTGGGCAGGCCCCCCACAGACTCAGACTAAGGGGGGATTGGGGAACCCCAAAAGGGGGCCAATGAATGTAAAGGCATAGATCAAAGTAAACCGCCTCTGCACCTCTCACTTCCCGGAGCCTTTTTTCCCGCCACCGCGAGTCTGTGAGGGAGCGGAGGGCCTGCACCCATACGTCTCACACACACCCCAGTCCACCTCGCCAGGGCGGGATGGACATACACCGCAATATAATTTTTCAGAGCAATTAACACAAATAAATCGTCAGACCTTCTGCTCAGTTCTGCACCAATGTTCTTCTGACACCTGCAGAAGCCTTGTCAAATGCATGATTAACAGCAACCTCATTCCAATATCTAGTCTGCTAGTCTTCTGGAGATTATTGCAGAGGGTTGAAGCAGCAGCAGCAGATAGTCAGAATGACATGCAAAGCAAGTAGCGACGCCGGTAAAGCTTACAAAATCCAGGCTTTAGGGCTTTGTAATGTCTTCCTCGACACTGAGGTTAGCCTTAGGAGTATTGAATCAGATTAAAATTCAAGCCTGGAATAGAAGCCTAGTTTACAGCTCTACACACATTGCAATGTCGGTAGCCATTGTACAAACAAGATATCCTTGGGAAGCAACATCCTTGGGTCTTTCATATTAGGTACTACCAAGGCTTCCCTCCTTGCTCTCCACTGTCAGAGCATCACTGCTACTATTTGCCACAGGTGGAAGAGGAGGGAATCTTGGAGCTGAAAAGTTGGATTGTGGAGGTTTGATGGCTGAGGGGTCAAATTCAGATTGTGATCAGATATTTCCCCCATTGTATGGGGAAATTTTCCCACTGATTTTGGAGCTGACATGAAATGGAGAGATAGTCCCCATCTCTAAAAGCAAGTCCTTATTCTATGTGATCATTCTTATTTACTGTCCTTGCTGTTGTGCTTCTTCTTTTTTATCTTGGATGCAATTATCCATTCAATCTACAGCAGTGTCCAGTCATATCAGCTATGACTCGTGCATAGCACAGCACTGGCACATGATTGTCCACATATTGCATAGGCTATGGACCTTGACATTTGGTATGCATGTTTTTACATAAATGTATTTCAGAGCAACACAACACAAAAGAACTGCTGATATGGATAGAATTGTACAGTTTCTATCTCTACTCTTGTCTAGAACATGCATAAATTTCAGGCTTACTTTCCAGTTAAAAACCTGTATATGAAACCAGAGCAGCACCAACCATTATTCAGCTTATAAATTTAGTTTCCAACTTCCTGCATCTTTAAGGCAGGAGCTTAAACAGCACTCGTTGCTTCTGGAGTTTCTGCACCGCCGCCACTGATGAAAAGGAGAAGTCCTGCAAAAACTAGTTTCTTACATCTCTGTCAACAGCAGCAGCACAGAAAAGCCGGAAGGATAGGAATTCACATGTAATGGCAATGTCTTACATGTGTGTGCTTAGATCTAAATACTTCCACAGAAGATTGACACCTGAGATATTGCATGGATGAACAACTGCATTCTCTGAACAGTTGATTGCATTTTCAAATGGAAAACCATGGAACAAATTCCATGCAAATAAATTCCTGCACAATCATTGAGCATTTATTCTGATTCTAAGACAAGTTTTTGGAAGTCAGGAAATCTGATCCAGAATCTCCTCCATTTCATAGAGTTTGCCATAGGACAAATGGCCTACTATCCCTAACTAGTAAGGAGTTAAGAACAGGAGAACTGTTGCTATGTGCATCAGTTGGCTCCTTTGAGAGCTATTCCCAAACATTAATAGCTATAATCCACACTTGTAAAACGCAAAGCAATTAGACACATACACAGCTGGTTGAGAGTCTCCTGTTTATATGAGCATACAGGCAGAAATGTGTCTCTAAAGACTAATTCATCCTGTATTAAATCAACTATAATTGTAAAAACATTTTAAGAGATATGCAATCCAAAAGTGCATGGGTTTTCCTACAGCTTCCCCTTCTATAACACAAAGGTCTAGGTTTTCCGTTTTAACCATACTTTATGGCTACATGAAATGTTCCCACAACGTTCCATTACAACTTTATTGCAACTGGGCACCATTACACCACAATTTGAATAGGTAAACAATCCTCCCCTTTCTCTATGGTACCTTTTGTAGATTCCTTTTTAAAATGGATTTCATTATACTTTTGGATGACCCATTGGTTTATATTCTGGGTCTCATGTGATATTTATGACCAACCACTGTTGTGTATAGTTTCCCCGTCTCCTCCTGCCAAACACAGGGATGGGTTTTATTGTTGTTGAAAACTGCTTTTTGAGCATTAACAACCACCTTTGGGCGGTAAAAATATCTGAATAAAAACACAAAACACTGCATTTTGGTATTTAAAATACTTTTCCAGAAATTAAAATAGACTCCTTTTCCAATTAGAAATAATACTGTGGCTGCATCTGCTGACACTATATCACCTGAATCATCTACCTACTACAATTTTAAAGGATTTAAAATTTAGAACGGATTGAGAATGTAGAATAAAAACATATAACCCCACAATTTGCTGTTTTAATCAAGAAATGGGGGGGGGGCGGAATCACAAAAAAAAAAATCACACCCCTACACATAAGCAGTGCTAGAGGACACCACCACCAAAAGGCCTTGGTTTGCCATGAAAATGATGCTGGGGCATAGAGTAGGCAGCTCTCTCCAGGTGGGTTTCAAAAAGTTTGGGGTTTGTATGATAAAATTATACTGGATTTTAGCTTAGTAGCTAGTACAGTACAATAGCATAATGCATTCACAGGGCCCACTCCTGTTTTGAGTTGGGTTACAACCAGTGGTTTCATCTGTTAATGAACAGAGGGAACGCTGGGCAGGACTTATGCGTGATTGGCAGCCCGTCTGTTGCGTTCTGCTGCCTGCCCGCCCGCCGCGCGGGGTGCCTCCGCTTGGCGCGCCCCACCACTGCTTGCCCAGGCACCCGGCACGCGCCCCCCCCATCCCCCGCGGCGAGCAGGCGCCCCCTCCGAGGCCGGGGCAGCGCAGGCAGGCGGCGGAGTGCAACGGATGGGCAGCCAATCAGAGCGTAAGTCCCGCCCAGCGTTCCCTCTGTTCATTAACAGATGACACCACTGGTTACAACTACCTACATCCATCGTAATCTTCCGAGTGTACGAGTTACAGCCCAATTCTATCCAGGCCCTGCACTGATGGAACTTGCATTCCACCAGCACAAGGTCCAGGCTGCACACCAATGGAGTGCCCAGCCCTGCCAAAGTGGGTAGGATGGCAGGGGGCATCCTGGGGGAGGATCAGGGCAGGGATCAGCGCCAGCCAGAGGTATATCAAGAACTGGCCAGGGGAAGATATAAGTGGCAATAGTGCTGCTGCTATCTCATCCCCCTCAAACCACTTGATTTTATGCCAGCCAACACAAAGTAGGCCCATTGGGGACCATGACGCAGAGTAGGTAACTAAACAATTACAACCTTTCAGAGGCATACCTAGAGAGGGGATCACAGCACTAAGTTTTGCAGGCAGCCACTCCCCGTCCTCTTCGGAGCCATTCCCAGTGACTAGAGCAAAACAGAGGCTACATTGGCTCCGAATGGCTCCAAAGAGGACGGGAAGTGGATGCTTGCAAAACTTAGTGCTGTGATCCCCCTCCAGGTACATCTCTGCAAAGGCTGTTCCTCTTACAGTATATTTAGCAGGGGGAGGTTAATTGTCCCTCTTCACCTCTGCGCAGTGTCTTTTCTAGTGGCTGTTGCTGGTGGTGTTCTGAATCTTTTTTGATTGTGATCCCTTCTGATAACTATGCAGACAAGGCACTGCTGTGGGAAATACAAAATCTTCTGCAATTCAACTCATCCAAGTATGAGTTTTTGTGTCATCCACACACAATAAATGATATATGCATTTTCGGCTCTGATTGCACGGAAGCTTAGGGGGAATCAGAGCCATTCCCAGCTCGCAGCATGCTTGGGGGTTGGGTGACATCACCATGCCCCCAGCACCGCTGCCCCGCCCCCGTGTGTCACCCAGCCACGCCTCCCTGCACCCAGAATCGCTCCATTAAGGAGCAATCCAAGCACAAGGGAGGGCACGGGGGCAAAAAGCACACAGCTTATTCCATGCTGCTGCGCCTTGCCGCTGCTGGTGCCCATCGCATTGCCACGCCCTCCCTCCACCTCTTGGAGGCATTCCATGCCAGCAAGAAATCAATGCTATTAGAGCTGACAGAGTCAACTGTGTGTTTGCTGGAGAGATTCTCCTACTCATCAACTGGCCCACTGTTATGCTCAAGGATCTCTGGGTTGAGAGATCCACATAACATGACATCCAAAGAATTATTGTGAGGTTGGTGAAAGGATTAGGAAAAACTCACTATTTCTATAAAAGCAACAGAAAGACGCATGTGCAGGTTTTGGGCAGAATAAGCCTGACCTTTTCAATATGATTGCAAGTTCAATAACAGATTGATTGGACTATTGTTGAACTAATATCGCATTGAAGCCTTTCTCCTTCTAGAGATCCCACATCATGCAATCTTCTCAAAGACCCCAGAAACATTTAGAATATGCATTTGTCCTTTCAATAATGTGAGGTACATATGCACAGCGCATACCTGCCAGGCTTATTATATACATTGCTTGAATATTGTATGAACATTTGCAATCACTGACCTAATTTTGACTGAAGAAGTAGAACTGTCCTCAAGTAACGCAACGTGAGTTCTTGTGAGGAATAAAGATTCATGTATTTTGTTCCCCCCACACAAAGGCCAGCCTTGGTCCCTTCCGCCTTGTGCCCAGGAATAACCCTGCTTCCCCATGGCAAAGAGATGATCAGATCTTGGCAATGCTGCTGTTTTACTGCATGTGCGCTGCAGCTATTCTTATCTTGTAATTATACAAGGATCACAACTCAGTTACAAAGCAGATGCTTTGTTTGCCCAAGGCAGTAAATTCAATCCTCGGCAGCACCTCCAGGTAGGGTTAGGAAAGACCTCTCTCTGAAACTCTGGAGAGCCAGCCGGTGCAGACAACTCAGGCCAATGGTTTAAGGATAGCAGAATATTTGCAAAACTATAATAGCAAAGGACAAGCAATTGCACCAGACAATTGCAATAATTGTGCATGATGGTGCACTCTCTCTCTCTCTCTCTCAATCTGAGTGAGTGAGTGACAGCCCAATCCTAAACTGCCCAGCCCCTGGAGCAGCTACTGCTGCTTCAGGATTGGGCTCTCATAATTTAAGAACCTGCTCACTGTATTGGAAAAGGTAGGAGCTACCCCAAGGAGTGGGGGAATGGTGTCAGCAATGGCCCCTTGTCCAGGGATTATGGGATTAATCCCAGAATTTAAGACTCGGGAGCACATCTGATAGGGCTGATGAGGCTCTGGCTATGAGGGGAGGCCAGCACAGGTGCAGATGGGCATGGCTGATGGTGGAGCCTGCCTAGCAACAGACACCGATTGGCTGGCCTCAGTATCAGTGATGTCATGCAGGAGGAACGCAGGGGAACTCAGTTCCACTAGTTAAAATTAGGTCTGACTCCGCCCACTTCACTCTCCCTCTTCCCCCCTCCCAGTTCCTCTGCAAAGAGCTTTTCTTCTTGGTTGGCTGGCACTCAGAGGGTTAAAGGCAGTGATGTCATTCAGGGGGAACGGACCAGAACGGATCCTAACAGGCTCCATGGCTGGTTCCGGGTTCCCGACAAGTGCCAATCAAAAGTGAGTTCCTGTTCCTAAATCATTTGAATGACACCACTAATCAGTATAAAGCTGGAGGCAGGAGAAATGAATCTGGATAGGTGCTGGAGGAAGGTACCTGGGAAGGTGCTGGAGGAGGGCACCAGGTAGGTGTTGGATGGATGGAGTGCTGGCTGGACTGACTGCCTGAAGGACTAGATAAGGTAAGGTTGTTTGGGGAGACTATTGTTGGGAATTGTTATATGGCTGCCACACCCCTGGAGCCACCAAGTGGAGGAGGCAGTTGTGCCTTGGACTAGCTGACTGCCTATTGTTTGGTGGTGGGGTTTGTTGGTGCTAGACTTAGGGTAGTTTGGAGCTAAGCCGGTGATGAGGGCAGTATGGAGGAGGCTGGCCAGCCTGTGATCCCAAGCAAAGCTGCCAGAAGAGAGGAGGCCCAGTGGGTGACTGAACCCCTCCCTCTTGCCTATCTCCGAGGCCGCTCTGTGGGGAAACTAGGTAGCCTAGTGTGGGCATTTGGGCCCTTGGGGAGGCCTAGCAAGGAATTTGGCAGAACACTCACTGAGCAAAAAGGTGCCTTTTTCAATTGGTGGTTCACTTGTATATACAGTAGCTGGGTAAGAACTGCTCCTGCCCACTCCCCAAGAGTATCACCTCTTCCTGTGGCTATTTGCAGCATCTTGTGATCCCTTTGGGAAGAAGGAATCATGTATGGGATTTTTTTCATGATGCCATGCCCTTTGTTGAAAAGCAGTATATAAATAGTATCATTGATTGACGGTGTGATTTCACCAAGTGTGTGTGTGTGGGGGGGGATTGATATCATGGGATCAAGCTACAGAATCATGAGTGCAACTGATGATTTCCCCATCCAGTTTGGGATGCTCAGACAGACATCGGCCTCGGCATATTTATGGCCATATTGGAACGGCAGTGTACAATCTACAATATTTTATATTGGAGAAACTATTTGGTTTTGAAGTGCTTTAGGGGGCCACATTGTAGTATATTAATCTATAGCTTACTCTTCTAGCATCATATTGAAGTCAATAAAGTCATAAAGCCCAAGTTCTTTTTTTCCCTATTTTGTGTTACTTGCTGGAAAGCTATGAGTTTTGCAGCTCTAAACAAGAGCAAATGCACTATTGTCACAAAACTTGAAATGATGAATATTGATTAACCCGTACCTTTTTAATTTCTGTTGACATCATCTGGCATCTCACAAGAGAACACAAACTACAATGAGTGCACATTGCTTAATCATAAGTGAAAGACATTTTTCACAGTTTAACACAATGTTTCAAAGTATCACTGTACGAATGCTGTCATAATAATTAGTCATTTTCATTCCCTAGCAATTTGATCAAGATTTTTACAATGGTGCTTCAAGAACGGATGCTATGTTGGTCTCTTAAGTATTAAAGTGGCAAATCACAATTAAAAGTCTCCAAGGGCGCAATCCTAAACTGAGTTAGGCCGGCATAAGCTAAGCCAGCAAAGTTTGGCCAGCACAAGGGCCACCATAAAGCATGTTTGGACTACTCTTGGAGTCAGGGAGGATGGCTCATGTCTGTGTGTTGGCCTCTTTGACTCCGAGAGTTGTCTGAACATACTTTACATTGCCCTTTGTGCTGGCCAAACTTTGCTGGTTTAGCTTATGCTGGCCTAACTCAGTTTAGGATTGTGCCCATGCACATGTGTTGTAAAGCATGCTGGCGACACTGTGGGAGGAGGGAGCACTAGCCCCACAGGTTGCAGCACCGGCCATGTTGATACAGCTGCTCCTCCTGGCAGCTCAGGATTGGTCCACCTGAGTTGAATTATGTCATGCAGCACACCACTCTCCTCAGCTGGAACATTAGCAGGGCAGGGGGAGAAATGCCTTGGCCCACAAAGGGGAAACTGTTGCCAGGAAGGCCCGAGCCTTTTGCTTTGTGACGATTCTCTGACAAACTTTGGAGGAATGGTTTCATTGCAAAACAGGACGGGAGAGTTCTCCATTGCCACGTTTCAGACCCGTTGCTTCCCAGTTATAGCACCACAACTGAAAAATGAAATCAGCATTTAATTCAGCAACGAATAAGAGGCCTTCATAAGATCGGCCTCACACGTTTTTATTTTTAATATTAGGCCTTCAGCATCTTGTCAATTCAGACAAAATCTTTGGCATTTAGAAAAGATTTATCAGCTCCATTTTCCCTTTCATGATTATAGCATAAAAAAAGAATACTTTAATCAAGGGCTGTAATAAAAAAAGCAGATCAGGGACCTTTTATTTCTATGATTGCATAATAATTCTAAATTTCCCCACATCAGTCTGTGCATTCCTCAGAGTAGGCTCTTTGGCAAACAGGGGAAAGGCACACACAAAAAGGACCTCTTAGTAAGCTCATATACATAGGTAAATCTTGGTTTTGACATGCAATCAAACTGTACTGGAAGGTGAGCCTGGAGTTCCAAATTCAGTCAGAGACCAAATAGAAGGTAGTATTAAAACACCAGAGAATACCTTGATAACTTTTACCTTAAGTTAAACACAGATGACCAGCTGAGATGTAACATGAAACATAGCCTATTTCAATTATGGCTTGTTAAAACAAGCCAGAATTGGCTCAATCGATCACCACAAATTCTGACTTATTTCTGTCTGACTTCCGTTTCTTTGAGTCAGTTACACTCTTTCCACTGGTCCCAAGGTGCAAAAGGCATTTATGCCAATATTCTGAAGCGGTTTCTAACTAATTTCCCATCTCCAACCTCATTTCAACAAGGGATTAAAGATCTTCATTTACAAGCTGTAGCTTGAGGATAAGATGCCTTTGATCTGTTTGCATTTGTTTGGAGAAGTGATTTAATTGAGAAGTGAAATGTAAGGGATTGATGTGTGAGGAAAGTGTTTCTCAGGCAGACAAAAGTCATGGAATTGTTCAGGAGAAGCTTTCCAAGTAGAGTGTGTCTATTTCCACGCTGATCTATATAATACTACGGTTTCTATAAACTGAAGCATGCCAGAGAAAAAGCCACTGAAACAAGCCAGAGTTAAGCTAGGATTGTCTGTTCAGGCATCATAGGAAACCATAATTAAGGAAAACTGTAGTTTATGAACCAACTTCAAATTGTGGGTTCAAATCATTGTTTAATCTTGGTTTATCTGAAATAAACCATAGTTAAAGGACTTGGGTCAGACACTCAAACAAACCATCGTTACCCAAAATTTACCACGGCATCACATGATTTCTGAGCCAGATCAAAAGCTTAAAGCCACTCTGTTTTAAACCAAGATTTATGAATCCCTTATCTAGATTGATGAGGGAGCATTAGCAGGACCTTCTTCATTAAAAGACCAAAATTTGGTTTGTGAAGGAAGGAAACTTTATGTTGGCACGCAAATATTTGGCGGTCGTCCAGCCACCAAGAAGAGGTGAGCAGGGACGTTGGAGCGGTTCTCCTTGTACCATCTGCTTGATACCATCTTGCGTCGCCGTCTCAAACATAGCCAAGCAGCATCTCTCAAACTGTGAGTTGGGCCTCCTTGGCCGTAGTCCAAAGTCTTCTTGATGCAAAGCCTCACGGGAAACAATGGAAATGAAAAATACTACCTCAAAACTTTTTCATTATAAACCCAGCAAGGAACAGTCCATCTATTAAGCAATGAATATTTTATAGACATGTCTGATTTTTCTTGAAGAAAAGATAACTGAAGCACTGCCATGTGTCAAGACACTTAGTCAAATTCATCAGGTTTTTTCCCCTTAATTTTTATCTCTCAAGATGTTTAAGGCTGCAATCCTATACACACTTTCCTGGGAGTAAGCCCCATTGAACACAATGGTTCTTACTTCTGAGTAGACATGCATAGGCTTGTGCTGTTAGTCTGATTTGCTGGAAACAAATCGACAGGCCCAGATCAACTTGCTAGGTCAACTATTATATATCTTCCTGAAATATTGCCCAGCAGTTCGTAGTACATCAACCACATTATCATAACTTAGCAATGTAATATATTAAACCTTCAGTGTAGACCAAAACACAAGGTGTTAATTTTGCTTCTCAGGCAAATTCTCTTGATCTGGTTACGATCAAGGATTTTTTAAAGCCTTTCACACAAAGTGATATCCCTGTTTGAAGAAGTCAGTTCAAAACTATGTATCAATAAAGAAGCAATTGTACTTTACACAGGATGCTATTAATCTGTGGAATTCACTGCTACAAGATGTAACGACAGTCACTAGCGATGAAGCCTTTAAAAAGAGAATAGGCAATTTCCTGCAGAATGAGCCAATCAATGGCTACTAGTCATAACAACGATATGCTCTCTTCAGGTCAGAAGCAGCACACCTCTGAATATCACTTGTAGGGAAGCAATAGCAAGAGAGAACTATTTGCTTCCATGTTTCACTTCTGGGTTTCCTGGGGGCATCTGGTTGGCTACTGTGGAAGACAAAATGCTGGACCAGATGGCTCCTTGGTCTGTTCATAACCTTGTAGAAGACCTGTAAAGTGCAGCATGGTGCTATGGGCTACATTTCCTGAATCTTTTTCATTCCTTCTCCCTCACAAATATCTAGCAGCTCCATGCATTGCTAGGACTGTGTGCAGGCAGAGGGGCAACAAGAAGATGCAACTGCTATCTTCTGGCCTGCCCCCCCCAAACCCTCTGAGTAGACTCAAATCTGCCTTTTCATCCACATTTTTGAAAACATGCTGAATGTTGGCCCTCAGTATCCATGGGGAAAACACCTGTTGGCCCTCATCCATGGGGAATCAGTTCCTGGACTATTCCCAGATACCGAAACCCATGGATAATGGAATCTGCAGGTGGGAGGCATCAGAGGACCTCTGGATGTGATAAGAAAGTGCTTCTGGTTGAATCCATGGCTCGGAAGGTGAGGAACCACTTTATACAGGTATTCAGGAGTCTGAAAAACTTAGCATTTTGCCCCTCTCCAGGAATGCCACTGGTTAGTGGACACCACCATCACTGATATGCTTTCCATTCCAAAGTAGTTACGAATGGAACACAGGAAGTTCCCAAAAGGACCCTGTCACTCTATGGGACAGTGCACATCATTCTGCAAAGAAAGAACCGAATAGACCCTATTCAGTTTGGTTTGTCATTCTTTCCTAAGCGAAAGCACACCCCAGCAGTCTGGCTATTGGAAAGGACCACATCATATCTACATCCTGGTTAGTCACCGCAACGCAGGGCCAGCTCCAGGAATGGCAGGGCCCAATGTGGGGCATTCCTGTGGGGGGCCCCACCCCACCCCACCCCACTCACCAAGAAGCCACGCGCAAAATGCAGCACCTGGAAATAGTTGGTGCTGGCATGATGTGGTCACCCCCAACTGCTTCCAGAAGGCCCATTTTCGGCCGTTTGGAGGCAGAGGCAGGCAGGAGGGCCCAAGGCAAAGCTGCTCTGCTTTCCCCACTGATTTATAGCCCACAGAGGTCCTGGCTGTGGCAGGGCCCAAGGTGATGACACTGGTCACATTGGCTTAAGGCTGGCCCTGCAGCAATGTACAGGCAGGACACCTGCTGCCACATTGTGCCAATCCGATGCTCAGAGTGGCCGCTTCCCACAAGCCTAATCAACAGCTCTTCCTTACAGGGCTTTTCTCACACTATGTCGTTCCACCCAATGTTGCTTCATTTACTGAGTTGTGTGGTGTTGTTTTTTTAAAATCCACCAGCCATTTGGAGAAACGTCATTGTGGTATATATTCAGCTGTCATCTTCTGCCCGAGGTTCCTTTTGTAAACAAGCCCAAAGGCAGAAGGGAGCATTAGTTATGCAGGTCTTTCCATGGTGAAAAGAAGCAGCACAAGTTGTTTGCTTCATTTTAATAAGGCATAAATGGATCCAGCTGCTTTTAAACTGCAGCTTCACACGAAGAACTGAACCCTGCGTTTTCAATCGCAACCTGCCATTTTAGAGCGTCCTTTTTTAAAAAGAATAAATTAAAAGTGCGGGTCCTCTTTGGAAAGGGGCTATTTTGGAGATCAGTAAGAGGGAAGCAACGTTATATTATTAAATACAATTGACTATATGAAATAAGATGGTTTCAAAAAAAAAATCCCTTTCAGCTCTCACCACATTAAACTTTCAGGATATGGTGACTAGCCTTTATGAAACTGGCTAAGTTCGACATCTGGAGAATAAAATGCCGCATTGCTAGGTCCTGGAGACTTTCACATAATCTTCATTATGATATTTTTGGCATTGCACACCACATAAATATTCATGTTTTTGAAGATACTTCCTATTTCTATAGATTTCTTTGTCGTATGCAGGTGCAATTATAGATTCATGAATACAGCTAATCACTTCTAATACTTAACAGGAATGCAGCCACTGCCATAACACCCTTCCCAATTTTTCTGATGACGCTGTGGGCTTAATGAATGGATGCAAGAATAAGGGATACTGTCGAAAGAACTGGGGAGGATGTCTTATTAAAGCAGATTCCAGGGATCATTTCATGAGAAGAGGAGAAATACCTTGCAGACAACAAATGGGGCTGTTTTGATGCCTTCTCGTGCGTGGATTGTTGGACATCTCCGACCGCACTGTGCTACCTCTCAAGCAGCGCCTGCTCTAAAAGCCGTGGGGCCCAATGCAGGGCATTCCCGCAGGGCTCCCACCCTTCCCGCAGGGCCCACCACTCACCAAGAACACCACTTGTGGTGCCACGTGCAAAGTGCGGCACCTGGAAATAGTTGGTGTTGACATGACGATGTCACTGCCAACAGCTTCCAGGAGGCCCATTTTGGCCCGTTTGGAGGCAGGGGCAGGTGGGAGGGCCCAAGCTAAAGCTCACCAAGCTTTAGTGAGCTTTTTGTTTGCTCGTCCCATTGACCTACAGCCCACAGAGATCCCAGCTGCAGCAACAGGCGCAATGGACACTGTGCTGGTGTGGGGCCCCCTTAAGTGTGGGGCCTAATGTGATGACATTGGTCACATTGGTTTAAGGCCGGCCCTGCTCTCAAGCATTTTGCAAAACCCACTAGACAGCAGAGGGTCTTGGCAGTAGCATCACAAAGGGGGTACAGTGGATACAGCCCACACCAGGTATCACTCGCAGGAGGGAGGGGACACCACGCTGCCTCAGCTTTCATTCGGCAATCTTCAACCTGCTCTGGGAATGGCCACCTGGCATTCACTGACAACCGTGTGTTTGCTGCTCAACAGTGATCAAGCAGCATGTGTAGGTACAGTGGTGGGTGTCGCGGGTCCAGGAGGTCACAGGGGCCAGAGTGGCAGCAGAGCTGCCTCTGCCACCACTCATCCACCCACCCGAGCCACCGTAGGTGCAAAGGCAAGCGGCGGTGAGTCCGCCCACCTGCCCCTGTGCTGAGAACGCTCCAAAATGGAGAGCAGTGTGGCAGGGCGCGTGACAGGGCCTGTGCAGGGGGTGGGGACCATCGACCTGGCCAGGTCGGGGCCTTGGCTGGATCGACCACTGTGTACATAACGTAAGAACATAAGGAGAGCCCTGCTGGATCAGGCCAAAGGCCCATCTAGTCCAGCTTCCTGTATCTCACAGTGGTCCACCAGGTGCCCCAGGGAGGCATGAAACAACAAGATGCCTGCATCCCGTTGCCACTCCCTTGCACCCGGTACCAGTAGCCCACCACCTTTGTAAGGAGGTTGCACAATCCATCATTGCCTATAGCCCACGATGGACCTTTCCTCCAGAAATCCGTCCAATCCCCTCTAAAAGGCATCAAGACCAGATGCCATCACCACCTCCTGTGGCAAAGAGTTCCTGTGGCAAAGAGTGTAGGTATGTGCTTCCAGTCTGCTGCAGAGACACTGCAGAGGCCCCACTTGTGGGCAGCAGGGAGAAGAAGGCCGGCCAACCTTGGTATATCAGCAGTGGGCATAATAGGATGCTACTTCATGCTGCTCCACATCTCACTTGGCACAAAATACTCCTGCTCCTCTTGGAGCAGTGAAAGTGGAAATACAGGTAACATAAGAACATAAGAAGAGCCCTGCTGGATCAAGCCAAAGGCCCATCTAGTCAAGCTTCCTGTATCTCACAGTGGCCCACCAGACGCCTCAGGGAACACGAGACAACAAGATGCCTGCATCCTGTCACCAGTCTCTTGCACCTGCCATACCAATGCTGCAGTGGGTGCAGTCATGACTTGCTAGTGTTGCAGTGCGATTGAACTCAATTGAGTAAAGCCCAGCCTGGAGGAGGCATACTTCTCTATTCTTTCCTCCTACCAATGGGGATCTTCATTCAGTGCAGTGTTCATATTCCATCAGTTTTCAGGTCAATTTGACCACAGACAGGAAAAGGATTTGAGAGTTGCGATTCTGGGTTTGTTAAATGGTTTCCGATAAGACGTTTACTGCAGCATTGGCTTTCGAAGAGCTTGCAGCTTCAAGAGTGCGCTATTTAGAATGATGCTCAGCAACGATGGTCATTTGGGCTGAATTTCAGGAGCATAGCAGGGGCAGTACCTGGGGTCCACAAGATGCAATGATGCCCCACATCATGCCCCCACATCATCACACACACCCCACACCTGTTTAGTTTTCCCTGGGAATGCATGGCAAGGGCCCTGGAAACAGCTTCACTTAGAGCTGTATGGGAACCAAGGTGGGCATGAGGGCTGATTTTGTGGCCCTTGCCACACAATACAGATAGGCGTGGTCCCCCCTAGCAGAGTTGGTGGAAAACCACCACTCTGCCAACCACCCCAGCTTAGCTATGCCACTGTTTTCAATTTGAAGCTGTACTTCGAATTCCTGTAATTGTGTAATGTCTTTTCACTCAGTATGAGGATCCAAACATCACTTTCTCCCGAGAAGTCCTGCTTATTTTATAATTTTATTTTAAACCTGTGCTCCTCAATGCGTTGCTTAATAGTGGTGCTGTTCCTTAAATAAAAGGAGGGAAGCAAACCATTAAACGCCTTCCCCAAATAATTACCCATTTAGTGCATCTGCCTTATCTGTAATGATGGTCATTTACTGGCGTTTCTTCCTGTCAATACTTGCAAATGAAACAAGATTCAGGTTTTTATTGTACAATGCCATCAAGATTTTACAGTTCTTCTCTGATTGCATATTATAATTCTTGGTAATATTTGTCATAGGGCCCTTGAGTAGTAACTGGCCTGCTCCTCTTGCACTAGGCCACCCAGGATTTATATGCCTTTTAGAGTTAGTTCTAGTTT
Organism: Lerista edwardsae; assembly: GCA_029204185.1. Lineage (NCBI taxonomy): Eukaryota > Metazoa > Chordata > Lepidosauria > Squamata > Scincidae > Lerista > Lerista edwardsae. The sequence goes on along the minus strand of JAJKFI010000028.1, from coordinate 12,899,231 downwards.
TGGCTTTGGAAAGACCTTTCTTTTCTTCCTAAAAAGATTGCCGTTATTAGCACTTTGGACTGCATTAAAATGTGAGCAGGGTGCCTTTAGATAGTGCAAGTCTTTTCCATTAAACTAAGGTAGAGTTCTACTACTGAAGGTAGATTGTACCTTATCTATCTTTAAAGCATCAGATACAAATGGATCTTAAAGGGATTTTTAGGGTATACCTATAGCTACAGAACTGTGTGCTTTTCTGTGTTTGTGAGTGAGCGCGTGCATTTGTGTGTACGTGTTTCCTACTATATAAAAGCATGCAGTATGTGTAAAGGAGCTAGTCTGTTAACCAGTGGGACTCTCAGAGCGCAATCCAAACCTCTTCCTGATCCAGCTCTGCCAACTCCGTGCCTGCTCAGAGTGTCACAAACCTGCTGTAAAGCATGATTCATGAGATGCTGGGTAACACCATGTAGTGAGGGTGTGGCAGGTGAGGTAGAATGCCCTACCAGAGTTCTTTTGAAAAGTGCCACAACTGCGGTGATCACGTAAACACAACCCAACCCACGGGCTTTGTGTTTGCCCATGGGTTGTAAGTGTTTGCAGGATCACAGCCACTGCAGGAGCAGTGGAGACCCTTTTCAAAGAACTGCATAGTGGAGTTCTGCCTCACCTGCCACACCCTTCTTGCACTGCACATTCCTGGGGCAAAGGCCTGCGCTGCCCGGCAGCACAGCATTCCCTCCCAGAGCCAGCCAGCTCAGGTAAGGTTGCTCCGGATGGTGTGGGGATGGGAGGTTCAGCTCACAGCTGGAGGTCTCCCCAGCTACCCTTCTAGGACTTCTTATATCCATGCCAGCTATGTCGGACTGCCCTGCCTGGGAAGGGGGTTGGATACAGCAGAGGAGGCCTTTACAAATCCTGCCCCCTTCCAAGCCTTATCCTCCCCTGTTCCACCCTCCCCCACCCAGAAATGCCCCCTACCCACCTCCAAAATGCCTTCCCACTACCCTCTCCCATCCCTGCACTGCATTGCTCAACCTTTTCTATGCTGGTCAGCTCTGGGATAGGATGCAGCACTTTTGGCCTGGTGCAAGCCTTCGTGCCGGCCCCACTGGCCATGAATAATCACAAGCATGCTTTATGACATATTTGTGACAGCAGATCTAGCACGGGGACAGCTACATCAGCTCAAGAAGAGGTTTGGATTGCCCTCTGAGTTTTATAATGCCTCTGCTGTACTATTCTTCACATTTCGCTTCCCACTTCTAACATGGGCAGAAGATTTAGCCGAGAGGGTTAATGCCTCCGTTTGCCCAAAGATAACAACTAAAGATCTCAAGGTCGTGAGCTTGAGACTCCCGGAAGTCTGTGTGAGCGGCAGACCTTGCAAACTGCGGCTGATTAAAAGCTGAGTTTCAGCTGCCTCGTGGGAGGAGGAGTGTGCTGAACGCAGCTGCGTCTCTGGTGAGAGCAGGGAAGCCTCATCAGCCAGCAGACGACAGATGGGTGGCTAAAGAAAGAAGGCTAAATCCAGAAAGAAAGATCTGTTTGAATGTGGTTCTTGAAAGATAGAACATTCTGTAAATTGTAAAAACCTTCAGGTTTGTGAAAAAGTCTGCCTATGTAAACCGCCTTGAGTTGTAATCATTAGAGAAATCTAGTGACTTTAAGAAAGGCGGTATATAAATACATGTATTATTATTATTATTATTATTATTATTATTATTATTATTATTATTATTATTATTATAAGGTCACTATTCCTTTGCAAAACAAATGCAACTTGCTTCTGAATGCAAGATACATGTAAGTTAGATTGCAGAATTTTTCCCAGGTTAAAATGGCAGATAACTAAACCTTTCTTGCATTTTGTATATTTATAGTTTGGGATTTGCTCTTGTTCTTAGTGTTCTGAACAACTGTGCACATTGAAACGGAGTATGTGTGAAACAGAGTGGCTCAATGTGCAGAGGGCTACAGTACTTTGGGTCACAGGATTTCTTCTACAATTTATCTCCAGCCAGTCGTCTACCCCCCCCCCCAGTTGTGTTTCTATATTCCCCGTTTTTCATTTGCTACCAACTACATTGCTAAACTTTGTGCCTAGATTCTTTCTTTTAAGTCAATATTTTATGGGATTAACAGGTTAAAAAAAACCAGTTGGCTGAAGACATGGAAATACATTTCACAATGTGAAATTGCCAGCAAAAGTTATAGAATATCAACAGTAGTGATCATATGCTTAGTTTGTTTACACGTGTCAGGTAGTCCTATAGTAAATCATTCCAAAAACATTCACCAAAAATAATTCTAAAGTAATTTTCTTCCAATGAGACTGCTGGCTAATTATAATAATTAAATGTCATTTAATTAAAACACTTCTCCTAAGTGGGTCTTTGTGACACATCACATTAGCAGAGTCATTTGGATTATCACATATTGTTTCCACCTATGGTCTCATGCATAGTCAGAATAAACTTGTGCGCTCTTAAGGGGCTTTCTACCACAGCTTTAAACCATGCCAAGTACGCACACAGCAGGCAGCCAATGAAGCCAGCAATGATGTTTTCCTACTGCATAATTTTTCACAGAATAAATTCTGTAACTTCTTATTATTGATGGTATCATGACAGGTGTTATTTTAGTTAATGTTTTGAAAGGTTTTACTATGATTTTTCTTTTTAAATTGAATATGAGTTCTTCCTTCATTTTTCATTTATATTCTCACATTTCAGTGGGCTTAACTGGTGTGTGTGTTTTAATCAGTGGCCTTCAGATTACTCCAAGTACCACAGTAAGAGTTGATCCAATAAAAAGGGGTAAACCTGCTTCAATGTCTTCAGATCAGACATACAGTGCCTTTCTGGTAATATTACAGCCAGATTTGTCTCAGATTTTTGAATGTGTTCTCATTTTTACTGCTAATTTGCCATAAAACATACGTACATTAGGAAAATACGTTTTGCTCCAGGTCTATATCTTTTTGGTTTATATAGTTTTCAGTGCATTTACCTTTCTACCTATTTTTTTTTTTTGCATTGCATTTCTTTTTTTTTCAAACCTCTTGCAGTTACTTATGCATAAATTACCTTCAAAGTCAGTTTACTCATTTATAACAAACGGCATTTCATTGGTGACTGCCCTCCTATCCAGAGGAACAACCAGAGGTTCCCCCTCGCTAATCCTTCTAGCAACTCCTCTAAAATCCTTCATTCTTAATGCTTGTTTTAAATGTCCCGTATTGATACAGAGAGACATAAGACGCTGGCATATTCTTCATCTGGTTAAACAGGACCTGTGTTGGCAGTGCTAAAATGAATGTTCGTTAGCATGGAGAACTGAATAAGAGACTTTTCATTGTGGGGTAAGGTTTAAGCATGCAGTAGCCGTGAATGAGAAGAGTGATGATTAGAGAACGTGGAAAAAAAAATGCAAGGAGGCAAAATAACATATCAATATGGCTAATTCTGGGGCTAGTTTCCATTTATCATTACCATGATTTTGTGCAATGGGCCCTTCTTATCGGTGGGCTCTGCATCTGCAGATCTGATTCATTGAGGACCCTAAACCTGCACTGGAGGGCTCTAGAGGATCTCCTGAATGCAAATCGAAGCACCTTCCAATCGTGTCTGCAAGGCCTTGCAAGGCACAGGAAAGTTGCATATGGCCTCCCCATGCCTAACAAGACTTCCTGGAGGCTTCTGAGGGTGCAATTCTAACCTGGAGCTAGGCTGGTACAGTTAAGTCAGCAACGTTTGGCCAGCACAAGGGACACAGTAAAGTATATTTGGACCACTCCCAGAGTCAGAGAGACCAGCATACGAACGTGCGCCATCCTCCCTGAGAGTCATCCAAAAGTGCTTTACAGTGTCCCTTGTGCTGGCCAAACTTTGCTGGCCTTACTGTGCCAGCCTAACTCCTGGTTAGGATTGTGACCTGAAAGGCACGTCCAGTTTGCCATGGGCCGCCACAGCCTTCACCCTCCGCAGAATTCTATATCTGTGAAGGGTCCTGGAATGCACACCCAATGGATACCAAGGGTCTGTTGTACTTAATTCTTCATCCTTTGTGAAATATTGTAGCCATTTCTAGGAAATTTGTTTTTGCTTTTTAATCCCAGACTCACTCTATACTGCACGCAGACCATTGTTAATTCCCTTTTACTTGAATGTAATGTATGCAGGAGTAACCTGCTCAGGACTGCAACAGTTCATGTCAGTTAATTCCAGGACAGTCCCATTACCTTTCTTTGAATTATGCTAGATATGTGTTTGGGGCAAAGTCTGTACATTACAATTCCCACCATAGCTGTCAGCTTACTGTAGCTTGCCCGTCTCTTTATATTGTATGAATTGACCTTAGAACCTAAAATATTCATACTTCCTCCAAATAAATACCCAATCAAGTTGCTGAATCTTAAGTTGCATGTGCTAGATCTATTTCAGCTATGATTTTCCTTTGCACTCTGCATATATTTAGCGTGAAATGCATTAGCATTTCTCAGTGCTTGTGCATATCTTATCTGAACTATTTTGATGGTAGAAGATGGAAATTTATAAAAAAAAAAGAACCCTTTCTATACTTGGCTGAAAATTTCATGGGGAAAAGCCAATGAACATATGAAGCAAGCAATTGTATACCAACTTAGACTATTGGTTCACCGATCCCAATATTGCATATCCTAACTGGCACCATTTGTCCAAAGAATGAAAATAACAACTCCCAGTTCCGGCAACAAGAGGAAGAGACACCCACTGCTACCAACTTACACCAGTGAGGACCCCATTCTATCAGGCATAACGTGGGCAGTACGCTTGTACCCCTTGCCCTGGGGTAAGCCCCAGCCAGCCCTATGGGGCTGCTCAGATCTGTGTCCACAAAAGAGCGGGCACAAGTCCCTATAGCCAGGAGCAGCCGGAATCGGGGCTGCCCAGCCTGAGGACAGGCTGGACCAAACGTTGGTGTGTCTCCCCATCTCCACCCACGGCACCACCGTTAGGCCTCCTGCCTGCCTCTGGTGCTCGACCAGTGCAGCTGACAGGTGTGGCGGCACCTGTGAGCAAGTGCTGCTGCTCGCGCCAGCCCCGCAACTGAATCCGCAGCACAGGCGCACTTTGCCACACATTTGCCACAGAGCTGGTCCAGCACAAAAGCGCTGCACAGGCACAACACCAGGTTAGGATGGCGCCCTAAATGAAAGTAAGTTTTACTTTTACTTTACTATGGGCCATGCTCAGTGGCCGTTTTGGATGCTGGGATGCAGTGTGCTGGGACTCTTTAAAGTCATCAAATTCAGAAATAGGTCATGGGATGAGGAACCACCACCGTAGTTGGAGATGTAGGAATCTTAATAGCAGTCAGTGCAGTTCCAGATAAATTCACAACCACAGAGGCCCCAATTTTGATAGCGCTCTTCACTATATCTTAAGATAGCCTCGGTGTTTAATCCAGCCTTGAACTTTTCACCTTCAGAAAGGACAGTAAGGTCAGAAAGCATATATTTCTTGATCAAACACAAAAGGGGAGGGGGGGAAAAGGAACTATCTTTTAAAAAAAAAATCTCCTTTATGGCTTCCCAGGTTGGCCTGTACATGAGGCCACTGATAGGGTCAACCCATGCAGCAGATTCGTGGGACCCTCCACCACGTCACCTGCCCACTCACCTCTACATCACCTCCTTCCCCACCTGGCTCTAGCCTGCTGCTTTCCCCTCTTCCACCCCACCTCTTCTGCCATTATCCTCAAATCTAGAAAGCAGGAAGAGGGGTGGTGGATTTAGCAGCTGGCATTCTGTGTGGTTCAGGGATGGCATTTGGCACACTGTTTCAAGGTCTGGGACATAATGTACCAGCCCTGATGATTTATCAGTACAAGAGCATCCTTAGGTTCATGGTAGCTTGGAAAAGCACTGTTGCCATCATGGGAATTCTGACGCACTCATATAGCTGTATAGACTGGGCCAGAGGTCTTACAAACACAGGCAAGTACCTTTTCCCAGCTCTGTATTGTTTGACAGTACTGATTGGCAGAAAATCTCCAGTGTTTCAAACAGGAACATCCCTCTGCCCATCCTAGTGATACCTGGGCATAAACCTGGGAGTGTCTGCATGCAAAACCAGCTGTTCTGCCACTCCACTGCAGCCCCTCCCTTGATCAATGGTCAAAGTTTGTCAGCCGCAGGCTAAAGTTGGATTAGTTCTGGGAGTGCTGTGTGTGTAACAGTATCTAGTTTAGATCACAGGGTTATTAAAAGCAGAAATGTTGAGAGAAAGGGTAGATGACACCCACAAAATATTGGAATTGTTAGGTTTAAAAATGATCAAACCAGCTTACTGGACAAATGCGCTGTCAAAATTTGACATGGCGCTGTGCCAATTAATTCACAACATTATTTCCCCTGTCAATCCTGATCCAAACAAATATATTGTGCAGCACCCTATTTTGGCAATTTGAACAAGATCATCAAGCTTGCTCTGGGCATGATTTATTAGCAGAAACTAGGAGGGACAAATCTTAGGAGTTTAGAGCCTAATACTTTATTACTTCCTATTCCTAAAAGATGTCATTTCTTTAAGCTGCCTATAGTTTGTGTTTTGTATTACCGTAGGCAGTATGAGATCGGCACATGTCAAATTGCCTCTGGCTAGGAAATGTATTTCTGGGATACATAATGTTTTAAACAGGGAACACAGGAATATGTCTACAAGCCAATCTGTCTGCAACAAATGAAGTATTCATAGCAGCAGCCTGTGTTGAGGAACAAGAAGCGCCTTCCACTCACTTGCAAACATACCATTAGCTTATACATATATTTTTAAAAGTACTTCTAATGCCTTGTCGTTGTGACCGACCTCGTTATCTTCAGATCTACATCCATGACCACAAGGCTTAGTAAAAGCACAGGTTAATTGATAACCCCCAATGGATCCGACATTTTTCGAACCTATTTTATGATCCTTCAGCTTCGCTAAATCTACAGGTTAGCACCAATGTTATTGAGAGTTCACCATGGCCCCCCGTAATGCCAGAAGAAGTGAAAGAGATGATTCTGTCTCTTAAATCGGGCAGAGCGGCCGGACCGGACCAAATTCCTTCGGAATGGTTGAAGGCCGACATAGATTTATGGTCAAAAATTCTGGCAAATTTATTTACAGCTGTTACCTCCTCAGGCTCCTTCCCTTCTATATGGCTTAAGTCGACAGTGGTTCCTATTCACAAAAAAGGTGACCCGACTCAACCGGACAACTACCGCCCTATAAGCCTTCTTTCTATCATAGGGAAATTATATGCAAAATATCTTTTAAATAGACTCGCCCTATGGATTGATCAGTATAATATCATTGGCCCTGAACAAATTGGATTCAGAAAAGGTAAATCAATTGTAGACCATGGTCTTATTTTGCAACACCTAGCCTATAAATACTCTGTCAAACTTAAGTCCAAGCTTTATGTAGCGTTTCTTGATCTCAAGAGCGCTTTTGACAGCATAAACAGAAACATGTTATGGCAGAAATTGATTGACCAAGGGATTGATCTGAAACTTTTACATCTAATTAAAGGTCTATACTCGGGTACATCTTGCCATGTCCGCACTTCACCGGCAGGGGACATAACAGCAGACTTCCCTACCAATCGTGGAGTCAAGCAGGGATGCTTACTTGCGCCCACATTGTTTAATCTCTTTGTCAACGATTTGGCGCAGCATCTTGCTAAAGTGGACAGCCATCCCCCAAAATTGGGAACGAAACAGGTTCCCTTATTACTCTATGCGGACGACGCAGTTGTTTTGGCGCGTACTCGTATTGGCCTGAAAAGAGCAATTGGCAAATTTCTGGAATATTTAGCATATAACAACCTCCTGCTAAATTTTGATAAATCCAAAATAATGGTTTTCTCTAGATCTTGGAAACCTCAAACATGGCTTTTTGACAATCACAAGATTGAACAGGTCAAGTCCTTTAAATATCTAGGTATTTATTTTTCCTACAATTTGTCATGGGCTAAGCACCGAAATGCTGTACGGGCTGCGGCATCATCATCTTCACAAGCCATAACTCGCTTCTCCTATAATAGAGGGGGCTCTTTTGTTCCGGCAGCTCTCCAAGTTTACAAGGCCAAAAGTATCCCCCAGATACTATATGGAATCCCTGTGTGGATTTCCGCCTTTAACCATTCCATTGAAGCTATCCAATCATCATTTCTAAAGAAAATTTTAGGGCTTCCAAACTGCATTGCATACTCTGTGATGTGTTTGGAAACTGGATTGCGTAAGCTGGATACTTTGGCATGGATCCAGGTATTGAAATATTGGTTAAAAGTTTACTATACTGTCGATCCCAACAGCCTGATTGCCCACCTTATAGTTGACCCATATTTTTTGGGTCTTCCTTGGCAGCATAAGATTACCCAAATTGGCTTGTCAACTGATCTACTGGGCGCTCTCCAATATGTGGAGGCTTTTAGAACGGTTAAAGACAGACTTTTGGCCATTCATGATCAGAACCTGCTATTGGAGGCCAACAAAGTCTGTTCTCCACTTTCGCTACGAATTGAAGTATCTCCAGGGATAATGCCCTCTTATTTAATGCTGGTGGAATGTGCTAGAAGCCGTAGAGCAATGACTCTGGCACGCTGTAATGCGCTGCCATCGGCGGTGCTTTGGGGCAGATACGAGGGATTGCTCCTCCAAGAACGTCTCTGTCCCTGCCCCTTGAGAAAAGTGGAATCTCTAGAACACCTTCTATTTATATGCCCAAGGCACGCAGAAGCCAGATCTAAATATTTAGGTCCAGTTATCCGATGCTTTACTTCGACCGACCCTGTAGAATTGCAGAAGCTTCTTTTTGAGACGAGGGACCCTTCTTTATTGAACCAATTTGCTTCATTTTTAGATTTGATTGTAACAACCAACATGACCAGAATGACTAGTCAACAATAGCGGAGATTCTTGGATGTAAACTGTTGCAATTTCGATTGTTGTAACTCTAAACTGATTTTAACTTATGCTTGTTTTTATTGTGTCAAATGCCATTAAAGGTTTTGTACTTGTACTTGTACTTCAAGCACAGGAACGATGTCTGACCATCCCATGCGCACCAACGTTTGGTCCATGAAAAGACAGACATATGCATTTGCGTCCATGCACGGCATTCGGCTTCAGGTGTGTCATAGCAAGTGTTGCTTTTTGATCACATGTGAAGGCATATCAAAAGCACAGCGCTGACATGCCCTTGGTTTAGGAACTAGCATTTACAGGCTTTTGTACGCTCCAGTAAGGAAAAGCCGTTTGGGGAAGTCATCTGAAGGCAAGAAGCAGCAGGTGGGGAAAAGGTTATGCACCCTTTCTGCTGCTTCTTCTTCATTCTAAATTCTCATCATGTGACTGTTCCAGACACACCTGTCCCAACGCTTCTTTGTGGCTGAAAAAACCAGCATCAGTGCACTGTTATACCCATTAGCATATAATCCAGTGCTTACCAAAGTCCTACAAGGGAGTTGGGAGCACTGTTAAGTGTGTACGGGGGAGGGGCTTTGGTAAGAATGTGATCCCCAGGATCGCACTGCTGCAGAGGTGGAGGGTTTTTTTCTACTTACCTATGCTTGTGCTAGCCTCCAGAGGTAATGGGGAGCCCCACAGATGCCTCTGCAGGGCTTGCCAAACCTCTGGAACAATTAAAAAAGTTCGACAAGAATTTCCTGGTCTCGATCAAAACACTGGTTTTCAATCACATTTTTTTTTACTCTTTTAGAGGGTTGGGGAGCCCTGCAGAGGCATCTGTGGGGCTCCCCATACATCCTGGGGTCTTGCACTGGTAGAGGTAAGTACCATCCGCTCCTACAGCAGGAATCCTGAGGATCGTATTGCTGCCTTCTCTCTCCCCTCCACCCCTTAAAGGGACAAAGGTGCTTCCCTGGCTGGTCGGTCGCAACTCACCAGTTTGGGAACCACTGATGTAACCAGTTGCTTAATTATAAGAGTCTGTATGAGTTGACTGTAACTACAGTTTCAGGGTGGCTTCTTAGGCATTGAATATGCTCAGAATGTTTACGTGTAGTATGCAATATACCACCAAATTTAAAGTGGATACATTCTATTGACACATTGTGAAATTGCACATAGGCACTTCGAATGTGATGATGTGTCCTGTGTACACTCCCAGGATCTGTTTTGACATCGTATGGAAACCATGGCCGCTGCCCCTCTCTGTCTCTGTCTCTGTCTCTGTGGGTGGGTGGGTGAGAGGGAGAGAGAGAGAGCTCCCACTTTGCTTGCTATATTCTTTCACGTTTGTGTCCACATAACCACAATATATAGCACCTCACTTAGCCAAATTCCACTGACATCTGTCAACTGCAAATTATCAATTGCATCTCATGTTATTTTGTATTTATCTGTCTTCCAAATCCTCTAGAGAAAAAGAATCATATCTATAGTACAGTGCTCAGAATCATTCCTTGGGGCCATTGGTAGCAAAGCACACAACTTTTCCTGGGAATATATTCTTAAAATATGTACATGCCACTTTTAAACTAAAAGGTTCACAAAGTGGTTTACATAGCTAAGGCTGTACTCCTGTACTTTCCGGGAGTAACACCGCTGAACATAATGGTACTTACTTCTGAGCAGACATGAATGAGATTGCACTGCCAGTCAGTCAATGGTTCCCTGTTCCAAAAGGGCTCCCAATCTAAAAATGATGCAGGAGAAAATTCTCCAAAAGACAGGCGTGCCCCGGTATCCACTGATTCGGTCACCAGATACCATGGATACTGGGATGCCTATTAAAAAGATAAGGGAACATTAAACAAATATTTTTACTTGTTGCATTGAAACCACTGATGTTCTCCTATCTTTAAAAAGGTGTCCCCAGTATCCACGGTTTCAGGTATCCATAGAGGGGTCCAGGATGGAACCCCAGCAGATACTGGGGCATGGTTGTACTGGGGTGAGTAAGGACAGCAGCACTGTCCTTGTTAAATAAAATAGGAGCACCATTTTTAAAAGTGCCTTCAGCTTTAACTCAAAGTTAGCAAGGTGATGACTCTCTAGATTTACAACTTCTTTCCCCTGTTATCTTCCTTGCAACCGTGTGTTCATTCTATTTCAATCCACAGTGGGAATTCTGATAGAATATTCAGTACATATGAAAATCAGCTCCCTTTATAAACCTCTATCGCTTTGAAGAAGTCAACAGTTGAACATTAATTTCACATCATGCACAATACCTGTGAGCAGACACATGTCAGATTTCAAGCTAGGATGAGGATATGTAGCTGCACCCTTGAGATGTTGGTTGATTGCATTTCTTTTTCCTTGAAGGAAAGAAAAACAGGTGTATACAATCGATACTGGTTTTCCCAGTAGTAATGTATGGCTGTGAGAGTTGGACCATAAGGAAGGCAGAGCGCCGAAGAATAGATGCTTTTGAATTATGGTGTTGGAGAAGACTCTTGAGAGTCCCCTGGACTGCAAGGAGATCCAATCGGGCAAACCTACAGGAAGTCAAGTCTGATTGCTCCTTGGAAGTGAAGTAGGAGGAAATCAAGCCAAAGAGGTGATTTCTCCGAGCCCTGTCTCTTTAACTGTGAGACCGGGCTCCAAAGATTGAGATGTTCGTTTTTCTGGCGTGCGTTTCCCCGTTCCTGCCGAAGTCTGCAAAACCTCCAAGCCCACCAATCCCCTCCATGGGACCCCTTGCTATAGCTTACCCAAAAGTTTAACATCAAAGGAAAAGAATTGCCAGCTGGACCTTGGTGTTTCCGGAGAAGATATTTATTGCAATAAGACGCAACAGGTTGCAAAACGCGCGTGCAAAAGGGCACCCTAATTGCGTGCCCAAATGACAGAAACAGGTACATTTATAAGTTCATGCATGCAGATGAAGAGAAAATAAAACATCCAATCAAATTCATTTGCCTAATCCTACTTTGATTATTGGGGTACAGGGGCTTTGGGACCTTTGACTGGTCAAAAGTGGGTTTGAGGAACTCCACAAGACATGCCCTTTTGCCTGAAGGGTGACCGGCGCCCTGGGAGGAGAACTAATCGCTGGTGGACAAAAGGTTGGGGTAGTGGTTAATTGCTGGGGTACAGGGGACAAAGGCACTTGATTGAGTTTCGGGGACTTGATTGAATTCTGGGAAGGTGAGTGACAAAAGGTGTAGGGTCAGTGGGGGGGCAAAGATAGACACGTATCTTGCAAGCACAAAAGGACAATTCATTCTACAGACACACATTTTGACGCACAAAGAAAAGGGGTATTTCATTATGTTCACAATGGAAAGTTCATTCAAGTTCATATAAGTTTATCAAGCAAATGTCTTTAGCGGAGATCATGGATGCCAGCGCCGAGGATCTGGCTCGATGGCAGTGGCATCCATTTTGGCCACTGGCAGCCATTTTGTGTCTTCCCCTTCACAGTACACACAAGCACGAAGCCCGACATGACAGCTCTCTCTTATACAGCACGTTCCCATTCACAAAACACAGTTTCCATTCATAAAACCCCATTCATGAAGCCGGCTTCCCCTTTAAGGGGAGACTTTGACAGTTCGGGGTTTCTGACAGTTCACCTGAACCATGTGTTTGGGGGTTCCGGGGAAAGACCTAGCTGCCTCTGAGTTTGACAGCCGGCAAGCAGTGCTTTCGAGGAATGGCTCAGGAGTTTGACAGCTCGTTGCCTTGTGGGTCATAGTTTGGATAAGGCGTGTGCCAGGGTGAGACCACAGGTCAAGAGGTGTTGTAATCCTTTAATGGCCGGTTCGAGCTGGCCGGCTGAGGGTTGCTGTGGTGGCGGCACAAGTTCGAATCCCAGATGCCCGACTTTGCGAATAAAGTCCAGAGGCGGTTGGTGGGAGTCCGGGGCGTCTTGGCTGTGGGTTCAATTCCCGCCAAGGTTTAGTTCCTTTTGTGTTTTCTTAATTTGATCTGGGGCTGGGCTGGGCTGTTTGCCTGCAGCCAGGTGAAAGGGGCATGGCGGTTGCAGCGTGGCTGGGCTGTGTGCAGCCAGGAAAGGAGAAGCATCGTGGTTTCTGAAAGAATCATCGGGGGGGGGGCATTTCTCCTGTATCAGAAGGACATACTGAAGCTGAAGCTCAAATACTTTGGCCACCTCATAAGAAGAGAGGACTCTTTAGAAAAGACGCTCATGCTGGGAAAGATTGAAGGCAAAAGGAGAAGGGGGCGGCAGAGGATTAGATGGTGTCACCAAAGCAATGAATGTGAAGTTGGGTGAACTCCGGAGGCTGGTGGAAGACAAAAAGGCCTGGTGTGCTGTGGTCCATGGGGTCACGAAGAGTCGGACACGACTTAGCGACTGAACAACAACATACAATCAATATACTGAAGTGGTTAAAAATAATCCAAGAACATAATCCTACCACCACCACCTTTGCCTGCTGGTGGTGGCATCCAGTTACACTGGAGTGCATGAGAAGGCTCCAGCTTTCCTGCTGGCGCACCAGCAATACCTGTTTTTGTGCATACCAGAGCACCTTTTATTACTGCTGCATTATAACAATGTCAGCGGTAGAGGTGCACCACCATTGCAAGGGCCAAGTAGGACCAAGGTTCTGCAGATTTATTACAGATTACAAAATAATAGATTTTGAATTTGCAATTAGAAAAATAGGATGAAAATATTGGGGAATATATACTATGGGAGTATATACTATCAAAGTTTATACATATTATCAAAGGGCACATTAATGCATTCTGGTACTTCCCCCCCCCCAAAAAAAAAGTAGTGCAGAAAGACATTGGTTTCTTACACATTTTTTGAAATAGGAAAACATTTGGAGAAAGCATCCAAGGAAATTATGTGTTTGTACTCAGGAGTCTGTTTTTAAACTTGTAGTATATTAGCATTTGCTGCCAATTAAAATAAGATTAATACATAAGACACCTGCAAACAAATGCTGGAAAAGTATCATATGTGATGGGCTCACATCACATTGTATGTGATGCACAAAATCCAATAATAAATAGTAATAAGCTTGCAAGTACAATAGAAAATATTAAAGATCAATGCACTGTTCATTGTTCCAGACTTCTTTTTTAGTCCTTGAAGAACTGGTTATCCTCTCAACCAGTACATTGCTATAGGTTCCAGACTTACTCCATTTAACATATCTCCTGATTCTATGCCAAATCTTTATAAATTTAATCACATTGCCCCTGAGAACTGGCACCTAAGAACTGACACCTAATAGCAGCTTGGGGAAGTGATTTTCACTGAGCCTATGGCACATGGAGAGAGTTAAGCCCTCCCATTCTCATGCATCTGATCCTGTTTGGATGCCTCAGCATTGCACTGGTCAGCCCAATCCTAACTAGGACCACATTGTCCTTTATGACAATGGAACACAATTCAATTGTTATACATTGACCATTTTGGTCTGCTGCTGTGCAGCGGTGCTTCCAGAGGCCTGCTGTAACTACCAGCTACCACTGGCAATTAAGGTAAAGTAAAGGTGGGAACAGAAGAGTGGGTGGAAAGGGTCAAGGAAGGGAAGGAATGAGGGAGTTCTGGTTAGGGAAGGGGCAGGTGGAAGGCAGAATGGGAGAGGAAGAGGTGTATCTCAGCAATGCCAAAAACTCCACCTGAAACATGTTTTGAATTGTGTGGGGACACCACATAAATATTTGAATTATTTAAAATTATTTCTTTGAGCAATGCAATGTGATATAAATTTTAAAGTATTTCTGGTCAATTTCTATCATATTAAATGTGGACGTGCACCTAAAGAACCCTGAGCAGAAGAATAACAGTCACTAGTGTTGTCCCCATGTAGGACCGTGCAGGAAATTTCAGATAGTGCTGCAATATATGGGTTCTATAACCAATTTCATTTTTCCACAAGAGGTTTCACAACTGCTGGAAGAACCTGGTTGGTTCATGTTCACAGCAACACTCCTATGCAAGTTGTAAAATATCTTTTCCAGGAGTGGAATTAAATGGCACTCCTGGAACCAACCCATTGAATCTGATCTGAATCTGATTCAGGGTGCAATCCTAACCAAACCTCAGCACCAGGATAAGGGCAATGCAGCTCTGGGGTAAGGGAACAAATATTCCCATGAGATGACTCCATGATTACTGCTCCACTGCAGGATGCAGCACATGCCCCTTTGGCACGGCTATGTCAGTGCTGGAAAGTTGGTTAGGATTGTACCCTCATAGAGATTCTGGAAATTTCACACATCGTGTGGAGAGAGTGGGTACCTTTTTTATTTATTTGTGTACTTTATACCCCAGTTTTCTACAATAACTTGTATTCAAAATGGCTTACAAATTTTGTTTGCTAACGCCAGAGTAACTGTCTCCCTGTACTGTGATATAGCTGATATCTAATATAACTGATATAGACCCCCCTCCCCCAGTCCTTCTCAGTGCAGCAACACTGAGGGATATTTGAAAGGGAAAAGTTGTTAACTTTCACTGCCTCCTCAAATTGAAAAGATTACAAGAACAATGGTTCTCAAACGTTGGCACTGGGACCCACCAGAAATGCCATTACATCATTGTGATGCCAGAGCCTGCTACTTTCCTGAGAATGCAGCAAAAAGTTGGGTTATTTCTCCTTCATTTCTAATAGCAAAGGAATCAGGGGCAAAAAGCCTATTTACAACATTGACACAAGCAAAATAGCCACAGAGCTCTCCCCCTTTCCAGTGTCCCACCTTCCCATATTTTCAATTATGGCTGCACTAGGCGCTACACGACCCACCTGAAAGTGGCTCATGACCCACCTGGTATGTCCCCACCCACCGTTTGAGAAACACTGTACTAGAACACAGGGTGATCTAATGCAATTGGCAGTAGATTCAGAAAGGACCAAAGAATGTACTTCTTCACACAACACTTCATTGATGTATGGATGTCTTTGACAAAAAGGTGACAATGTCACTAGCATAGGTGGCTTTTAAAAGATATTAGACAAAACCAAGGAGTAAAAGACTGAAGTGGTTCTTTCCCATGGTGGCTAAATGAAACCTCTATGCTTCAAGTCAGGATGTCAATTCTTGAGGAGTGGCAACTGAAGAAGGCCCTTTCCTTCACATCCTGCATGTGAACTCCTCGGATTCTCTAATTGACTACTGTGGGAAGCTGGATACTGGAGAAGATAGACTTTCGGTCTGATCCAGCAAGGCTTCTCATGTGTTGTTATGTTGCAGGTTTTACCTTCTTGTATTGTATTGCAGTATTGTTGCTGTTAACAAGACTTCTAGATACACGTGCACAAGACACCATGTTCCCACACTCCATCGTCAACACATTGGTGGTGAAGAACAAGGTCATTGTGTCAATTCAGCTGGATTAGTGCAAGTGAAAAATGTCTCTATGCCAATCCACTTCAATAAATATGTATTAAAATGCCAAGGAAGGATATATCAGCATGGCCTGGTATCTGCTGGGCTTCTGTTCCGGACCCACACATGGATACCTGAAACTGTGGATACTGGGGTCACCTTTTTAAAGATAGAGGAACATCAGTGGTTTTGCTGCAACAAGGTAAAGAAAAGAGATTTGTTTAATGTTCCCCTCTCGTTTTAATAAGTGACCCAGTATCCATGGTATCCATGGATAACTGAAACCGTGGATACCAAATCAGTGGATACCAGGGCATGCCTGTAGTATCTAAGATTTAGCTTGCTTCAGATTGAAGTCATGCCTAAATCATTTTTTTTGTTTCTTTTTCAACTGGCAGGGCTAAAGGATAGCCCTTTTTCAACTGGCTAACTAAAGGATAGTTGGAGGGCATCTTTGTTCATTCATATTTCCGGCAAACATAAAGGCCACGTCTCTTTTGCCCTCGCCACCACCTTCTACACAGGCAATTTGTCTCTTAACACATTGCCAACTTTATCAGTTAGAGCTTGGTTAAATGCTGACATTGTGAAAGCTAGTAATGAACTTAGCTGGTGAGAGATAATATTGTTTATCTTATTGACAAAACGTATAGGCTTATTAATAGGTTTTGTATGAGTGAGCAACAACAAAGACATCTCACAGAAGGTCTTCCTTGAAATTTTACGTCTGGCAGCCAAGGCAGATACTCATTGGGATGACAGACTCATGAATCTTTGCTAAGATATATAAGGAGCATAAAGGAGAAAAGAGGAAACATGTTCAATCAATTTCAAATTAATCCGTATATTGAAAGATATCACTGGCACACACCTTCCAAGGGAGAATAAACTGAGTGACAATAGCTAAAGCTGGTAAAATATTGATCCTTCGACATTTGGGCTAATTATCCATTTCTACGGACTGGTTTTGAGGGGACGTGGTGACACAGCGAGTTAATCCGCTGTTGCTGGGCTTTCCGACCGCAAGGTTGGGAGTTCAAGACTGCGCGACAGAGTGAGCTCCCGTTGCTTGTCCCAGCTCCTGCCAACCTAGCAGTTCGAAAGCACCTAAATGCAAGTAGATAAATAGGGACCACTTCGGGGGGAAGGTAACGGCGTTCCCATGCGCTACGGCGTATAGTCATGCTGGCTACATGACCACGGAAGCTTGTCCTCGGACAAAAACGCCGGCTCTACAGGCTTTGAAACGGAGATGAGCACCGCCCCCTACAGTCGGTCACGACTAGACCATTCAGTTGTGGGGAAACTTTTACCTTTACCTTTTTATGGACTGGTTTGCACATTCTATTGAAGAACTGAGAAAAACAGACAAGTGATCTCCACATCTTCTCTCCCCGTCCCCTTTTCCAGGCTTGTGCAAAGTGTGAAGGCACTTTTTGTGTGTGGTGGCACTGAGCCTATACACCCAAAACATGAGGTCAAAGGACAGGGCATGCAATGACTCACTTTGCCTCGATGACTTTTATGGAACACACGCAGTACAGCTTTCTATTGACATTTGTGGTAGCAACACTGGAAAGGTGCTGAGAAAATGCAGGGTTGAGGACCGGTGCTAATGCCAGTTTATTTGGAATCCTGGGGGCAAAGCCTGGCACCTGCTGTCCTGTTGGTGCCTTACAGCCCAAGCCTGAGCTGCCCAGCTGCTGGAGAAGCAGTGATACCAACATGGCTCCTGTTGCATCCTGCAGGAGCTGCAGCAAACCCAGAAGTCTCTTTGAGGGAAAGCCCCGGTCCCCGCAATGGGCTATTTGAGACACTGCCTGATATTTTGCCGATGGAGACTGGAGCAGCCCTGTGTTGGGCTGCCCAGCCTGACACAGGGGTTCAAGATCTGGCAGTGGAGGCTACTATTGGCCCTACCCCTGGCCGGGTCCACTCCTCCCCTACCAAGTTCAACCCCACCTCTACCTCCCCTCCTTATCCCAGTTTGAATGGTACTTACTGTCCAGGTGCTGTAAACACGTTTTATGGCAGTTTTATGGCACCCAGAGCCGGCAGTACAAATGCCAGTGGTAAAGCCCACAGGATTGGGCCCTCAGATTCTACCACTGCCCGCATTACTGTCTCGTCAGTGATCACCCTGCCCTGGTGGGTCCCCTGACAGGTCCCCTGATGGGTGGGTGGCCATTATGCCTGGTTGAGGTCCACAGCAGAGACTAGAAGCCCTAGGAAGCCACCAAACAATTAGGCACAAAAGCTAGCCTGGGAGACATATGAATAGTTAGGAAGGGAACTTGAATCAATTGGACCTTTGTCTACTAAAGTAATTTCAGCTTGTTCAAATTAATGCGGAAAACTAGACTCATGTCTGTCCTAAAATCCACCATATTAGAGACAAGAAGAGGTGACAGGTGTTTCTTGAATTATCCCCCCCCCCAAATCCAAGAAACAAAACCACAATCCTACCAAACAATTCAATCAAGAAAGAACATGGAGCTTCCAGATTTCTGCCAGGTACAACTTTCATTAGAGAAAGATCAGCCCTGTCTTGAGCAAATGACTGAAATCTACTTAACCTAGTGAGGACTTCTACATTATTCAAAGACATCATCCATCAGTACAAACTTGGGGCGGATTGCCCAGAGCCACCTGACTTCCTGACTTCGTGTTGATATATGTCAATTCCTATGCATCACAGTTTGGCTGCCTATAAACCAATCTTAGTGACTGAAAGCAGATTTTTTTTTTTTTGCCTGAAGCTACTTTAGAATGATGAGAAGAATTGTGCAGATTCAATGGATTTTCCTGTTTTATTCCTTTTGATGCAGGTTCCTATCAGTTCATCCCACTGAGTTTTATATAATGTAATGCTGGATTACAGTGTTCATGGTGCTCAACAACAGGATGAAGAGGAAGTAGTTATAAACAACCTAGCAGTTCAAAAGCACCTAAATGCAAGTAGATAAATAGGGACCACTTCGGAGGGAAGGTAACAGCTTTCCATGCACTACGGTGTATAGTCATGCCGGCCACATGACCGCGGAAGCTTGGACAAAACGCCGGCTCTACAGGCTTTGAAACAGAGATGAGCACTGCCCCCTACAGTCAGTCACGACTAGACCATTCGGTCGTGGGGAAACATTTACCTTTTATAAAAGCATCCACTAGGTGTAAATGGCCCAGTGCATGCAAGGAACTGTGAGTTGTGAATTCCACATTCACACCTAAATGCACGATTTTTTTTTCTTTTCTGATTGCCACTTCTGCATTTATTTCATGGCAATACAAGCATTTAAAAGCTGGTGTGCCCGCCCATCTGTGCATTTCTCCATTTCAACTGTTTGTGCCTGAGGTTAAACTGTAATATGTGAATTGCTACCTCTGAACCCATAATTCTACTCCAGAGATTTTTCTTGCCCCATCCTTTCTGTTGTTCTACAGCCCAACTTTACTGGCTTGATGTTTCTTCTTGAATGGGAGCTAAAGCAGGAATATGCACTGCAATTGACATTTATTTAATGCATTTGTTTCCTGCCATTCTTCCATCACTGAGCTCAAGTCATCATACATGGGGTTTGCTAGATGATCTCCCACCTTGGAACTGATCATATTAAAACCCACTTAACTTTAGCAAGATGGCTGTAACAGGTGCCCTCTGACTAGAGTTACCAGATACAAACTGGGAGAGAGTGCCTATACCTTTAACCATTGTATAGAAGAGGGAATTTGGGCAGGTGCAGCTTTTGAAACCCTTCCATGATGAGCTGCACCTACCCAAATTCCCTGGGTGCCACCCATAGCATTTTTGCAAAGAATATGCAAAATGATATCAAGAAGGGCAGGCTGGAGTTCTGTGTAAGCATTCAGAAAACAAAACATTGCCGATGATGATGATGATGATGATGATGATGATGATGATGATGTTGTTGTTGTTGTTGTTGTTGTTGTTAATTACACATTTGAGCAAATCCTGAAAGGGGAATTTTAATAATGGATTGTGTTGTGGGTTTCTCAGTAGACAATGCTGCTGTCTGGATTATGCAATGCTTCAGAAGCCTGGATTTGAAATAGTCATATTGGATATACCGATTGGTGGAAGAGGGATACAAGTGATGATCACAAAGATTACAGATACAGTTTTGTAGGATCTTTACAAAAAGAACCCCCCACAGAAAAAACCAGGTGTTTCATTCCCTGGGAGATAATTGTGACCACTATAATTTTAAACACACTGAACACACCTTTCAAGCAATTGCCAAAGGGTTCCTAAGAGAACCATCATATTGAACAATCATTATCCATAAGTACATATTGCTCATTGTGCCATTATAAACAGTTTTCCCAGCAGCAATCCCCAATTAATGGGAATGGGTGGATAATTACTGTGGTGGATAATTACCATTTCCACAAGCTTCATCTGTTTAGACAGGTACAAGGGAGACAATTCAAGAGGTGTTAAAGCAGGTTTATTGGACAGCAAAATTCCCTGTTTATAAAGGGCATAAAATAAGGAAGTTTTTGCTAGCAATACAGCGTAATTCTATCGTAGGTTAATACGCATCATTCATTGTCTGAAATACAGTATTTGAACCCCATTTTCTGATCTCTCAGATGAGTTCAATAGTATCAGGAAATGCAACCTCTTGTAATGCCATTCAAATTATCCATAGGGCTAGTTTTTTAGAAGTGGATTATATTCATCAAACTATATATATATTGGAAATCTTAGCAGCAAGATATCATTTATCACGCAAACATTAGCACACTTGTTTTGAGAGAGGTACTACTGAGGTATTAAAATAATAATAGTCATCATCAGTTAACATACAGAAATAATAATGTAGTCGCAGTTTCTCCCTATTAATTCCTCCTCTAATCATTAGTCTAGACCAGTGATTCCCAAACTGTGGATCGGGTCCCGCCAGTGGTTTGCAAGACAATTTCAAATGGGTTGCAAAGCAACGGGAGCAGCTACACTGAAAATATGGGAAGATGGGATGCTGGAAAGGGGGAGGGCTGTGTGGTTGTTTTGCTTGTGTCAAGGTTGTAAATAGGCTTTTTCCCTCTCTGTTTCACATTGCTATTGAACAATAGCTGAAAAATAACCCAACTTATTGCTACATTCTCAGTCAAGCAGCAGGCTCTGGCATCACAATGATGGCACTTCTGGCCACAACATCACTTGTGGTGGGTCCTGGACAGACTGTCATTCTAAAAGGTGGTCCCAGTGCTAAAACATTTGAGAACCACTGGTCTAGATGCAAGATCAGTGGTCCCCAAACTTTTCAGCATAGTTTCACTTTACCAATCACTCAAGCCTCTGTAGCTATAATGGTGATGGGGTAGTAGTACTCCCCCCCCCCAAGCAGCAGGTTGTTTAACCCTTGATGCACATAGTTTAATCTACTATGATTAATTAGTTTCGAAACCCACCAAAAATTGGGTTATGATCCACTGGTGGGCCACAGACCCACAGTTGGGAACTGCTGGTCTAGATGCTAACAGTCAATACTTCAATACAAAATAGGGAGGGATGGAGGGAGGGAGAAACGAACGAACTTTTCTTGCAGGGGCTATTTCAAGAAAATGCCAAGCAGGAACAGATATTTTGCTAAAACCAGGATCATAGCCAGAATGGGGTGGTGTGATACTATACTGAACAGAGGGCGGTGGTGGTAAGTACCACTTGCCATCGGAGCCATTCTGGGCAGCGATAGCAATGTGCAGTAAGTGGGACGGTGAGTGGATGGTGAGTGGCGAGTCACCATCTGATGACTCACTGATGATGAGTGGGAGCGGTGAGTACTTACAGCACCACCGTTACTCTGGCTACACTACTGGCTAACAGTAAACCAACAGGAGAGCAGATTTAGGACTGATTTTGTAATGTTATGTAATCCCTAGTTCAATGTTCTTTAACCTTGGGGTTGGAAATCCACAGCTGTGGGGTTGTGGCAATTTACAGGAATGAAAAAGGTTGAATACTGCTGGACAAGAGCACCACCAAGTAAAGAGGGAGGCATCTGGTTTACCCCTTCAGGTATCAGGAGATTGTGTCTCTCAGTCCTGCTCAGGGTCTTAGGAACTGTGCTAAAATAGCTGTTCACTAATGCCAGGCTTCATGGTAACTTTTTCTGTTCTCTCTAATAAGAGTATTTTATTACAGTGAACAATGCTGGGAAGGCATTTCGTGGTGGGGCATGGGTGGCAATGGGTGCAGAGGCAGACAGATAGGGTGCTGGGAGGGGGGGCAGATCAACAGTGGGTCCCCAGTCTCATACTGTATGTATTTATTAATGTACTGGAGTCATGGCACGAACAAGGTTGAAGACCACTGCCCTAATTCGTACAAGGAGCAACTTCTGGAGTGGGATGCCTATAAGAAGCGACTTCACTCAGACCACCCTAACCATATTCTTCTCTGTAATTAATTAGAGCTCCTATAATTGTCACTCAGCCAGCAACTAGGACTGACTCGCTTGCAAAGTTCTGATGAAAATCCAAGACCAATTAAAACCAATCAATAGTGTCCCAAGGGAACAAGAGAGAGCAAAAGTACTTCCACTCATACAGCTAATTTGAGCAAGAAGGAAATACTCTCTCCCATGCTAACTGGGCCAAGGGGCACTTCTTCTAGTGGTGCTCCTCTTATATTGAGCAAGGGGAGGGCAACTGTCCCTCTTCACCTCAGCACAAAGTCTTTTGTAATGGCTAGTTGCTGGTGTTTTTTTCTGCCTCTTTTTAGATTGTGAGCCCTTTTGGAACAGGGGACCATTGATTTCTTTTATTTTTATGTAAACGCTTTGAGGACATTTTGGCTGAAAAGTGGTATATAAATATTCTTAATAATAGCAGCAAGAATGAAGATGTTCATCTCAGAAAGATTCCCTTTCACCTGTCTTTTCAAGTTTGTTTGCTTGTTCGTTTGTTTTTCATTCACATTTTTATTCCTCCAAGGAGCTCAAGATGCTGAACAACAGTGCTTCCCAAACTCCTACAAGGGAGTTGGGAGCATGGTAGGTCTTTGCATGGGCGGGAGGAAGGGCAGCTGCACAATCTCCCTGATGATGATGATGCCCAGCAGGGAAGGGATTTTTTAAGCTTATCTGGGGGTCACTATGGCTCTTTGGAGGGTCCAGGGAGCCTGTGACCCCCTCTGCAGACCTACTGGAAGCTCCAAACTGCTAGGAAAAAAAGAGAAAAAAAACACTTCCTGACTTGTTGCAGATGTTTGCGACATATTTGCAACACACTGAGCCTATGCAGGCTCAATGCAATACCTCACACAGCTAAGACCCATCACTTAGGTTCAGTGTTATGTGTACATAACCTTTTCTGACCATTCTGCGACCTCTGAACGTTCCATCACCCCATCAGGAGATTATCCTGATTGAATAATTGATTGTGCTAGAGAGGTATAAAGATACCCAGTTTGGGGGGGTACAGATCATCACAACATCAGACCATCAAGACACTGTCAAGACCATCAGACCATCAAGACCATCAAACCTTCAGAGACCATCAGAGAAGACCATTAGATCTCCAGGCCTTGAGATCATCTTCTCCAAGCCTGTCCAAGATACCCAGCATGGACCTGCTGCCTGCATTGGGCTGAGAAGAAGGTGAACCTGCAAGGCTAACTACCTTGCATGGACTAAGGCCTAGTCTAGAGTAGGCATATAGTTGTTTACTTATTTTAATGTGTATCTTAGTTAGGTCTCTGTTAGTTCCTTTAAGCCTTTCCTAGTTTTGTAACTGTTTGTTTTCTTAATAAATTATAGTTAATCTATAAGCTTTGTTTGTGAGTATTTGGAACCAGACTAAATTCAGTTTTGCTGCTTTGGCACGCTTATCAGTTAAGTTAAGCTTTATAGCTTTGGGATAGATCCCTGTAGTTGGGGCTAGTTTAGCCTGTGGACTTCTTAAGTTTTAAGAGTCTGTTCATTCCTCTGTATGAGGCTGAAACTCTTAGCTGTGGTCCCAGGCTGGTAGCAGAAGATGTGTGCCTTGTTGCCTTGGCTTGTAAGCGCTTAAGGACACACGCTGCTGAAAGTTCACAGCTCATATGGGCCCTGGGCTGGTTATAGGGCATATGAGCCTGTGAATTACAAGCTCCTCCATAATAATTTAGTCACAATTATGTTCTTTGCAGGGATGTGGTGCCGCTGCGGGTTAGACCGCTGCTGCTGGGCTTTCTGACCGGAAGGTTGGCAGTTTGAGACCACGCAACGGAGTGAGCTCCCATTGCTTGTCCCAGCTCTTGCCAACCTAGCAGTTTGAAAGCACCTAAAATGCAAGTAGATAATAATAATAATAATAATAATAATAATAATAATAATAATAATAAT